>CAIGQW010053321.1:1529725-1544687 GCA_903798125.1 Danio choprae
ATAATAATAATAATAATAATAATAATAATAATAATAATAATAATAATAGATTGTTATAATTATATAATAAGTAAACATAATAACAATAATGAATAATTAATACAAATAATAATAATAATGGGTTTTGTATAGTGTGGAATCGAATATACAATAAACATAAATAATAAACGACAAATCTGGTTATACTAATATTAATAACTGATATGATAAAAAGTATATAAAAAATTATAAATATTTTTTCTTTTGTGTTACTGTTGCCTTTTAATGCTAACCTATTAGACAAATATATCTGGAATGTAAATGTAAAATAAACTGAATCCAGGATTCTTTGTTTTTTTTTTCAGTCTTGTGTTTGAGACGAAAAAAAGAATGACATATAGCTGGATGTCAGAGCTGTGAGGAAAATCAGTAACCTCCTCAGTTCCACCAAATAAACACCCTGTCACGAGCATTCTTTATTATTCTCAAACCTGTCGACAAAAGTTCATTCGGCTGAAAATCCCTTGAAAAACGAGGACTATTTTTAAAACGCTGCCTGCACCCCACACAATTCTTGCTATGACCTCTTTCTATTGAACTGAGGAGCGTCCCAGTTCCCACATCTAATTTCCAGATCGGACCGGTTGCTTGTTGTGCTCGTCCTCACATCCCAAATGCCCCCAAACAAAAACAGGCCTGGGACTCCAAGTCAAACAACAGCACAAAAGTGCATCATAAGAAACATCCCGCAATTAATGCATCATGCTTACTTAAACAATACATAAAGATCACATCCGGTCCAAACAGGCTCAGCAGCACTGGATGATTTACTGTATATTTACAGTATTACAACTTCATTGAAAATATAAAAGTATATTACAATTATTCCTTCAGAAAACTGCATTGTCAGATTAATGTTTTCTAATCCATGTTTACGTCACAAATACGAAAGCATTAAGGGGAATGTTCACTGAAAAATGTTTACATTTGCTGCTAATTTACTTGCACAGATTAGTGGTGTAATGGATCACAAATTTTACGATTCAGTTCATATTACGATTTTTGAGTCACGGACCAAACCATTTTTCAGCAAAAAGGAGACTGAATAAGTTTGCTTTACGTTTATTACAAGAATTGTACATCAAGGAACTTTCAGATTTAACAATAATAACTAAATAAAATAGAATCAATGTTTATAATAAAAAAAGAAATCAAGAAATAACCAGCTGAATAAATAGGATATTCAAAGCTCATGTTGCTGACAATGCTAGCTATAAACTTAACATTATAATCTTGCACAACACATTAACATTCAGTTTTAGTCTCATTTTCAATTAATGATTCAGTAACTCATAAAAATGTCATGTTTCATTATTAGAATAAACATATTTGAATAATTATTCATTGACACATTTTTGATGGTTGGTTGCCTCCACCTATTGGTTGAACAGTGTAACTACTACAACATTCATTTGGAGCATCTTCACTCTCAGAAATAAAGGTACAAAATCTGCCACTGGGAAAGTAGCTTTTTAAAAAGGTACACTTTTGTACCATACAGGTGGACATTATTACCTATAGGGTACACTTTTGTACCTTTGAAGGTTCACTTTTGTATCTTTTTAGGCATTAATATGTACCTTTAACAACCTGTTAGGAACAAAACTGTTTGCTTTTGAAAAGGTACCGCCCAGATTTTGTACCTTTATTTCTGAGTGTGAAGATGCTTTTAAACAGTATATGTAATGTTTAACAAAATATCAGTATATATATATATATTTATTAAGTATGAAATATAAACCGTTATCTCAGTACAGTTGTGCTATTTGATTGATTGATTGAAATTATAATACTAGTTGAAAAGACTAAAGACTGAATCTCTTTTTTTGGTCCAACACAGTTTTGAATGCACCTCATCGAAGGATTAATAAAGATGCGCAAATCACACTGAAATCACATTTATAATTGTGTGCGAGTTTGAATCGAGATCCCGATCTTTTAATGATTAATTGTGCAGCTATACACTGAATGCATTAATGCAGGTCAAACAAGTAGTTACAGAAAACACCTTTAATAACCAAAGACAAGCATCGTGCCATCACAAATTCTTCCATCATCATTATATTTTATAGGGGAGTAGTGTTGTCACGATACCAAGATTCTGACTTCGATACAATACCTAGATTAAATATCATGATACCAATTCTAAATAGTAGATACTAGAGCATTTAAAAAAAAAAAAAAAAAAAAAAAAAAAAACCCTGAAAAAGTCACTGAATATAAATATTTTAATTTATTAACAAGTACCCAGTGTTTGCTCTTGTTAGATGAAACAGAGTAGAACCATTTAAAATAAAGTCAAATTCATTCATTCATTCATTTTCTTTTCGGCTTAGTCCCTTTATTAATCTGCGGCTGCCACAGCGGAATGAACCGCCAACTTATCCAGCACACGTTTTACGCAGCGGATGCCCTTCCAACTGCAACCCATCTCTGGGAAACATCCACACACACTCCTTCACACACATACACTACGGACAATTTAGCCTACCCAATTCACCTGTACCGAATGTCTTTGGACTTGTGGGGGAAACCGGAGCACCTGGAGGAAACCCACGCAAACACGGGGAGAACATGCAACCTCCACACAGACAACGCCAACTGACCCACCTAAGGCTCGAACCAGCGACCTTCTTGCTGTGAGGCGATCGTGCTACTCACTGCGCCACCGTGCAGCCATAAAGTCAAATAAATATCTAAATATAAAGTTAATAAATATTTTGCAGCTTTGTTTAAATAAACGATTCTCTATAGATAGGGTTGCGCATAACATATTTTGTTTAGTTCTCAAAAATCAAACCTGGAGATGTTGCTTGGACCTCACTGTTCATGTCACAGCCTTCCTGTCATATCTATATATAACTTGCATATTTATATATACACATTTTCGCAATATATGTGACATATTTGTACATGTATTTTTCTATCTTTGGAATTTAAACATTACCTTGTCATTTAAATGTGATTTGCATTCCTGTATATGCAAGAGCGTGCAATCAGCTTCTGCTTTCACTTTTGACTCGACTGCCTCAAGCTTAAACTTTGGAAAAATTTAGTTTTGTTTTCAGCCTGTTAACACTGAGCAGGTACATGTGTCTATTTGTCATGAATGTAATTTAAAAGTTCAAATGAATGAGAAGAGAGTCAATTTGGATGATGCGAATGGTTCTTCTGTACTAATGTACTTTTGTGATTTTAAATATCTGAAACCTAAAATAAAGATTATTTGGTTGAAAATACTGAGAAATTGTGTTTTATGACAAGTACCACACAAGCATCTTTCTGTAGCTCAGCATCAGCCAATGCGGGAAAGCAGATTTGAATTTAACAGCTGATCATGTGACCCACTGAACGTTTTCATCACACCGGTGTGATCGTACACTGCAAAAACCAGCCAAGACTGATCACACCAGTGTAGTTGTACACATCAAAACATTATTGTTCTACTGAATAAAAACAAGTCATGTCACCTACATCTTATATGTGCTGAGGGTAAATTAACAGTAAGTTTTGGGCGATCGCTTCCTTTAAGATTATGATTTATGCCCATTAATCAATATGATTTTTCAGCATCATCATTTCAGTCTTCAGTGTCACATGATCCTTCAGAATTCATTTACAGAATTTATCAAATCGTGCTGAGAAATAGTTCTGGTGAATAGAAATATACATTTTTTAAATCATTAATTTAAATGTTGAACATGACAAATGCTTTTCCTTGCACTTTTAATTAATTAAATGCATCCATGCCAAATGAAACTATTTTAAAAGAAATCATACAGACTCATAGTTAATCCAGCAAATAATTCATAACAATTAAACTAATCCATATTAATTCATGATTAAGCGCATCTGTGATCTCATTTCAGTTACATAAGAGCATTATATGTCAGGGTATACATAAATGTTTGATCCAACTTGGGTTTGATCCAACATGGGTTTGGTAAAAACCGAAAGAAAGTTTCTGAAGTCTAAGTATAACTTATGTATTCAGTATCATATGAAGCAGTTTTACTGAATAGGAATTACCAGATATTACCATAACTGATCTACATGAAAAATGCAGATTGCAATAAAAAAGTTGTTATTTCTTCTCTTCTTTGAATTTAGCAGCTGATCATGTGACCCACTGAATGAGTTAATCACATCGGTGTAATCGTACGCTCCAGAAACCAGCCAAGACTGATCACACCAGTATGATTGTACACGTCAAAAGATTAATGCTCTACTAAACAAAAATACATCATTTCAAATACATCTTGGATGTACTGAGAGTAAATTAACATTAAACTTTACGGTAACATTTTGGGTAAACAATTCCTTTCAGATAATAAATTATTAGTTCATTCATGTGAATTATACAATGTATGCATGAATAGCATCATCAAAAAGAATTGCAAAAATAAACTAATACAAATTTGAATGGGCAAACAGACGTTCCCACACCGAACTCACATAATTGGTTGCTAAAGTTGAATAAATGAAGTTCATTACATATAATTCCTCAGACAATAAAACATGCCTTGATTGTTTTAACAACATTTTGTAGGTATTCTACTATTATGTATTACTGTACATGATTTGTAAATTAAATGGATGTTTGCTTAAAATGATCAGAGACAATGCCTAAATATTGCACTATATTTCATTAAATATGGTAAAAAAAAAAAAAGGCTGAAAATATTAATGCCAGTTTTTTGCTAAATCACCAAAATCACCCAGCTATAATTCTCAACATAATTCTAACTTTATAACTATATAATAACTATATAGTTATACTATATACTATATAAAATACTATATCAATATAATTATATAATTATAACTATTTAAGCTTTAGGAGCAGATTAATCCATTTATTTAAACATATCTACAGCTAAAATAACATACCACAAAGGAAAACACAGCTTATTTTAAGAAGAACGACTAGTGGCCTGAAAAGTAATGTTATCTTGCAACCATGCAGTAATGTCAAGAGCTTCAAAGCAGAACAAGATAAGCCGTACCCCTGCAAACTACTCTTTTTGAACCACACCTGCAATGTTTTCCTCCCAAGTTAGAAACACAATATCCAGTCTGCGCCAGTGCCTTGGTGAATTGCCACCCGCGCTGACCTTTGCAATTGGCTCTAAACACAAGCCCAAGGCCTAACTAGCCTGTGAAATAACATGGCATTCTGACGAAGGCCTCCATTGTAATATTGTTCTACAGACCACAGCATCTATAAATGAAAAGGTTATTCTGCAACCCTCCCATAAGTCCCACAGGGCTGAAAAGTGCTGCTGTTGACAAAAAATTGTAAGGCCAAATATAAAGCCATGAGGTACACCTAAAAACAACACAATCCTAAATTGCTCCAGCTCAGCATTTCTAAACTGATTATGCTCTAGATCTCAGCAAATGCCATCGGAAGATCAATGTTTACACGCAGCGGACCATTAGATTTGTCTCTGAGGAATGCAAACATAAACAATGGGAAGCTAAGAGCCACAACTCGATGGCATGCTTTGCACAAACTGCATTTATTGAAGTGCCTTTATCAATATGCTTACATTATACTTCTATTTTATGGATTTTTATATTGTCATTATTACATGTTTGTGCATTGTACATGCAATTGTCTACTGTACAATAAACGGTAGGTTATCTTCAGCGCATCGCAGTGACTTGAAATGCATTACTGGACAAAAGTAAAGTAAACCGAGTGAGAGAGATTGAAAGTGATACCACAGATCCACTCTCTCTCCTACGCATCTGGCAAGGTGTCAATCGCTAACCAATAATGTTGCAGTGATGCCTCACAATATACTAAATTCTGACACACGATGCAGATAACAAGGCTTATATTGAAATTAAATAGTGAGGATAAGAACATGACTTTGCATGCATGATGTTTTAGCAATTTTGTAGACTACGCTACAGGTTATCAAAGTGAAGTGTGAAGACCACATGTTAACACGGGCACAAAAACGTTAGTTATGCACCACAGACAGGAAATATGTCACAAAAACCTGCTTCTTAAAACTGCCTCACTGCTTTTAGTATAAAAAGACATCAAGAAGGAAAGCTTCTCTTTGTTATGCAGCCAGAAAAGTGTTAACCTCAGAGATAAAGTCTAAAAATCAATCTCTTCTGAGGATGTGACGGGCTTTTGTTTTGAACATGCGACACGGTGCTTATAGTAAGGGTACTCTGGGTGATTCTCTCTCACTGCTTACATTTGAGTCTTTTTCCACTTGTCTGCTGACAGCGAGTGAGAAGACAGACTGTGATAATAAATTCAGATGCTATCAAACTCAGTGTGTCCTCAAGAGCCAGAGCAGCTGGACGTTTGACTGCCAAAAAAAGAAAATCCTTTTGTAATCACAATTTTTTGTGCTGTTTTCCATTAACAATATTAAAATATCTTTAAATAATGATAGACTAAAGTACTTTTTAAAATACCAATTATGTATTTGACAAGATAGACTATAATAAATAATAAATATAAATAAATAAATAAAAACACTGAAGCTGTCAGCAAACTGAATACTAAATGAAAATGTAGCTGAAACTGCCCTTTGAGAGTCAAAAAAACAAATACAGGCTAAACAAATTAGTACTAGTGGCTCGTAAGGACATGTAATCAGCCAGCGCAAGAAAATAAGCATTATTTACAACATCATTACCATTATAATTACGTCAGTAAGCAGTTCTGTGTATGTTCATGCAAGTCACATAATGACATATGTACAGGCGCAAATGTACATAAGAGCTGTTTCTTGTGTGCTTTTCAGATAGCCCAGTGTTAGATAAATAATACTCGCGCAATGTGTCACCTGACAGCCGATGTTTTGTGTGCATGTTTCATATCTATGCACGCAGACAAATGTATATCAGCTCAAAGGGATAAACCTTTAAAATACACATATAAAAGACGTGTTTGTTTGAGGCACTGACTGTAAAGACCCCGCCCTCTTCTGAAAATATGAAAGTGCTCATTTGCATTTAAAGAGGCACACAGAAAAAAAAAGGATTGATTTTATTTTCACCCCAAAAGGAGCAATTACAGCATGACATAATGGATGAACTATGAATGTATTTTCAGCTGAAACTTCAGACAGACTCTTGGGACACCAAGTACCAGTTCTTTTGACAACACCAGTTAGTGCAAACGCAAATGTAAACATTCATTGATAATGTCTCCTTAACGCATGAAAATTACACACAACTTAATTACCCAATTTGTGAGAGAATGCAAAAGCATTGAAATAGACTATATTTTTCCTCCCATTAAGATAGCCCGACGGAGAGGTTGGATTATTTTTTGGTAGCCTGACTGGAAAAGATAACAGCCCTGGGATGCCTGCCTAGCAATTTTGCGAGCCCTGGATAATAAAAATAATAATTTAACAATTTACCAGTTATGAATGCATACATATTATTTATCACTAAGTCTTACACTGCTAACAGACGAGATGAAAGTCATTCGGCTTTTACATGGATGAACACACCAAAACATTGCTTTAAAATCGTACAAGTTTATATTTAGGGCTGCCTGATAATGGGGAAAAAAAAAAACTGACATTGGATATATTGCGATATGAAAACAATTTCAACAGATGACTTGAATATCTCTTTGTAAAGAATTCATAATTTTAGAATGATTAGGATGATTTTATAGGAGACCGTTTATGCATAAAATACAATACAAAAAAAGCAAAGTTAAATATAACAGAGCAAATAAACAAATTAAATACAGCATTCAGCAACAGAAATTAAATTATCACTGTATATTATAATAATAATATTTTTATAATAATAATCGTTTTCATTGAGTAAGTAATTATATGTAATGGTTATTAAGGTACACATTAAGGTACAAATGTTTAATTTATTGTGCCCAAATGCATTAAATTAGCTTGAAATGCTTAAGGTTACAGGTCTTATATAATAAATAATTAGCTTTCACTTAAAGGTTAAAATTTGAAATGATGCCACTATGTTGTGAACTGTAATGTCTGGTTAATTATAATCACAACTTGACACTGCAGATCTTGCACACTCGCACATTGCGATAACGATGCTGAAACAATATATTTTGCGGCCCTAATCATATTTCAAGTGGTGACCCAACAAATTATTGTAACTTGTAGGGATGCACGATATATCGGTGGCCATATCGTTATCGGCCCAATGTCAAAATTAGGCCGATGTCTTTAAGCCAATAGATTACGTAATTGTACAGAACTGCCTGCCTTGCGCATGTGTGGGTCGAACTTGTTCAGACTTGTCCAGTGCACTATAAAGGAGCTTACCTCACATTGTTTGTTCCTTCAAAGTCCGTCCTTTCTTTGTGTGGTATTGCTGTGTGTTAATATCTCAGTAAGTAACCGTGTTCCTTATAATTGTAGATATGTTTGATAGAGTGTCATTGTGTATTTTGGTTTAAATAGCCACAGGAAAAATATTACATGTGTAAACATAATAGCAGTGATGCACATGTGCTAAACAACTTGTTGGGTTGTTTGTAATCTAATATGATTATTTGTTATTTTTAACGCATTGCTTTCCATGTATTGTTGATGTCTTTAATGATTACAACGAGCGCATACATGTATATCAGCACGCGCGCACATACACAGTGAGCCAACAGAGCCTTCACAGCACCCCAAACAGCAGCAGGGGAGACGAGTGCCAGTCACTGAATCCAGCATAGGGGTTCTTAACCGTCTGCCACATTCTGTCTTTATATTATGCACTGTGTTTGTCATAAAGTCATCTGTGCTCAATGCTCAGGTGTTGTATCAAAATTTGACTCAGGGGACAAATCTGACTCTGCTTCGTGTGCACGCTCATCACACAGCGCCTGCAGTTAAAGATTCAAACTCACAGCGGTTTAACATAAACCTTTCATCGATCATTTTTCCCGCAATTGACAGCAAGAACAAATATAGAAGCGTTGTCTGATTGACAAGCAGCACCTACATGTTCAAAAGAATCTAAAACGCCAAATGGGACTAATTTATGCCACATTTTCTATAGTAATACTATCTGTATTTAGCTTTGCGCTTGTACGGTGGCTCCGAATTGTCAAAACATCTCTCAATATGCTTTTTCAGACATTACATATTTCTCCATATGTACATTACTGTAACACGTTTTATTCAAGATCATTTGAGCTGGTTTCAGTTCTTAGTTCTTTCATTTTCATTTCATTTAAAATATATTTATTTTACTTGTTTGTTAATTAAATCCCATTTTGTTATTTAACCTATTGTTATTTATGCAACAGTCAAGTTGCATGTTAATTTGCTACGCGAAGAAAAGGAAATAATTAGTTTTTTGCAAGCTGATTTATGTAAAATCGTGAATATAGGTTTATATAATCACCTTGCAATTCTTTTATTATTGCTTTTTTTGCTTTGAGCAGGCTATTCAGTTCATAAGATCAGTTCAAACTTGTATGAAGTTTTTAAAATAAACTCAGTTGTTTACTGTATAAAAATATAACATTTTGAAATATTTATATTTATCGGCTATTGTACATGGGTTATCAGCTTCCAAATCTTAAGAGTTATCGGTTATCGATATCTGCCAAAAAATCCATATCGGTGCATCCATAGTAACTTGTTTATGAAACACAGGTAAATGAAATTAACAATTGACAAGCATTTATATTCCTTAGAGCAAACTTGTACATTTTTGTCAACAATGCATCAGCCTAATTTCTCTAGTTTCATAGCGACACATGAATTACCACCAAAACGTCTGCATCCAACATTAAAATCTAATGTTTAAAAGCTGATTTTACGATTACCGTCGTAACTTTTCTTCCTAAAATCAGCACCGAAATTGCGAGTACACAGATTCCATCTGGGCCTGCTCATTTATCCCTTCTAGTTTACTGCTAAATATGTTCCAAACTGCGCAATGCAGATAAAAACAGTGATTAGTGTTCCCGTCTTGCTGATTAATGTTTTTTTAATCCAAGTGTCTGCTTTATGGCACACTTTGTATTCCAGACACTGTGTTTCCTGGCGCTTGGAAGAGAGCAAGGGTAAAATGAGAGAGAAGGGGTGCCTGGGTAACGCGCAAGGTCAAACAAACCATTTGATAGATCTTAATAGTTTACAAGAGGCAAAAAGTAACAGGACGTTCTGTCACAGCTATACTCTACCACACAAGAAGAGAGATAGGAGCTGTCTGCGGGACATGATCAGCATTCAGAGACCTGATGATCATGTAACCTAAACAACATACCTAAAGGAGTATGAACTGGCGTCATTGTGTAACATTTGGCAAAAATTAAGCATAACATTGTTTATTATCAGTTCCGCTACCTTAATGATTTTAGGACTGGTTTCTACTAGGGTTGTCACGATACTGCAATTCAGTACCAATCAATACTTACATTTTTTAAAAGTCCATTTCCCGCTACCATTTGAGCGCTGTTGAGCACGTTCTTAAACAGTGCTGATTTGCCATTGTGTTCACATGCTCAACAGAAATGACTGTGATTGGCCATGAATGTCATCAGTTCATCAAACTCACCACTGTTTACTGAGTGTAACCACAGATACAGGGACACTGGAGCGTTTTAAAGCCACGATTCATCAGCGCATCGCTCATATGACAGCTTATAGACAAACCAGCTGATAGATGTGACTTTGAAATGCTCCATTGTACCTGTATCTGTGGTTACACTCAGTAAACAGCGGTGAGTTCGGTGAACTGATGACCTTTATGGCCAATTACAGTATTTTCTGTTGCGCACGTAAACAGAATGGAAAATCAGCGCTGTTTAAGAACGTGCTCAACGGTGCTCATCAAATTCCAGTATCGTGACAACCCTAACCTGATTTCACCAAGTGGGACATATTCCTGGATTAACATCTATGTTGATCCTGGAACAACATTCCAATCAGAAGTAAGGGATACATTTACAGTTTATGTTAAGTTTAGGCTTATGGTTAGGTTTATGCACTTCTACATAATTGTTAATAATTGTTAATAAAAATAATTAAATAAATAATATTTGGTAACTGAGACAATCTCTCCTTTTTTGTGTGTGCGGGGAGGGGGGGTTATTGTCAATTATTCTGTACTATTTTTTCTCCTCTTTATTGGTATTGCACCGTTTTGTTAAATATCTTATAAATGTTAAATAAAGTAGTATAAAAATAAAACAATAAATTTAGTTTTAGGGAGCATACAAGATTTTTTTTAAGCTAGTATTACTAATATTTTAAAACTACACTTTGTTAAATGAACAATCAGTCTCTAAATGCACTAATTTAAAAGGTTAGTTCACCCAAAAATGAAAATTCTGTTATTACTCACTCACCATCATGTTGTTCAACCCCTGAGAGCTGAGACTTTTGTTCATCTTTAATCTTTAAATTACCAGGTGAAACTCCCTCATCCTCCATAGACAGCAACAATCTTGACTCTTAGTTTGTGTCCTGAAGACAATAGAAGGTCTCAATGGATTGGAACGATGCAAGTATTATTTTTTTTGGGTTGGAGCAACCATTTAAGTGCAATGAGCATTACATAGATGCAATGTTATGAAAACGTCTGTGATCATTTCAGACTGGCCATGTAGCAAGTTACAACTTGCACCTCATTGAACAAGTTAAGTGAGCCATTAGAGTGATTCAAACCAGAAATTAAAGGTTTTTTAATAATCCATTAAAGAATCAGCTTAGAACCTTTGATACTCAGGAGGTGCCCTTGAGCAAGACACCTAACCCTACAAGCAATGGCTGCCCACTGCTTTGAGTGTGTGCTTATAGGGTGTGTGTGTGTGTGTGTGTGTGTGTGTGTGTGTGTGTGTGTGTGTGTGTGTGTGTGTGTGTGTGTGTGTGTGCGCTCTCACTTTTCATTCAAGATATGTGTGCACACTTGTATGGGTTAAATGGAGAGGACCAATTTTGAATAGGAGTAATAAAGGGTAATACTTACCATTTGTTTAATAGATTGACTATAAAGTGAACTATAAACTTGAACTTGAAAAGTGAACAACATCCACAGTGCAAAAACCAAAAAAAGTCATATATATATATATTTTTTAAAGTAGGTTGATGCAGGTAAATGTTGTCTAGTGGTCTGCCTGAATATGAGCTTTCATAATTATTGTATCGAAAAACGTTGCTAAAAAAAACAAAACAAAAAAAAAAACATAGTAGTCATTTATTAGTTCATTCCTAGGGACCAAACTGACCTACTATTCATTAAGGCTGTGCAATATATCGTTTAGCATCGATATTGCAATGTGTAAATCTGCAATAGTCACATTGGAGGATCTGCAATGTCAAATAGGGATTATAATTAACCAGAAAACAGTTCAGATGCGATTTGTGAAGTCACATTGCAATGTTTAACTCTTATCTAGCACTTTAAGGCCTGTAACTGTAAGATTTCAAGTGAATTTAAACCATCTGTGCACAAGAAATTCTGAATTTTGCAACTGTAACAAATATTAATTGTGTTTATTTATACAATGAAGACTATATTCAGGTGTTATTTTACATGTTTATTGAATTTCCTTAATTTGCTTATTTTATGTTGTATATTTTATGCAGATGCACTCCCCTACAAATTCATCCCAATAGTCATCTTGTGAAATTATATTCATATCGCAGAAAAACTAAATATCGCAATGTCACTTCTTTCCCATATCATGCAGCCTAATGCAATTTTGCGAATATCACCATTAATAAATACACTATCCAGTTATTTTAGACAGAGAAATATATCCTCCACTTTTTTTTCTAATAGGAGCAAAAAGTCAGAGTAAAGCCTTCCATACACAACAAACAGTTTTTTAATGGTACTTTAACTTAATTGAATAAGTTAATCAGGTTTCAACAATCTTTTTTTTTTTTTGCCATACAAAGTTTAACAAAATATGTTAGCCAGTTTGACTGATTTAAGTTAAGATGACTAGCAAAGTGCAACTAAAAATTTTATTCAGGAAGAATTTTTTACAGTGTAGCTTTAAAATTGTCAAAAAAAAATGACCAGTAGCAGAACAGAACAGAAATATACCCAAAAAAAGCTGATTATACAAGTATGCTCATCAGCTGCCTATCTGTTAAAGGTCCAGTAACACAGACACACCATGTACCAGCATTACGATAAAAGTGTTTAATCATTAGCCCGAACAAGGTCAGCAGTTCCCAGGGTTTCAATTTGCGCAGTGTGAAACAAACATAAGGAGCACCCAGGGTGTTACCGTTAGCATGTTAGCCTAGCAGACGCTGAGAGACTCAAACAGGGATAGGTGAGGCTTCAATTTCATACCTTTTAGCATAAACCTCAGGACTCCCAGCATCATACAGAGTAAAGCATAAGCGAGTAATAATAATCGTTTTTTCAATGTGCGCATTTGCAATAGTCACATCGCTGGATCTGCAATGTCAAGTATGGTTATTGTTGACCAGGAGCTTGTAGATCAATGGCAAAGTTGAACTATTGTGGATTTAAAATTTATTAAATGCATCACTTTAGTTTCTGTTAAACATATAAAGTGAGATTAAAGCATTCAGGAACAATAAACAATAGCATTTGTTGCTTCAACAAAGACTAATTAAATAACATGTTTATAGTGAAGACTGCCAAGTGTCATTTTACATTAGATTTTTTTGCAGTATGTAAGTTTGACACCCAGTGGTTGAACTAGGTATTGCACTCCTGGTTCAAAACACACGCAAGCGCAGATTGCCAGATTAACGACGTCAACAGCAGTGTGCCTGGCTATCGAGCCTAAAGACTGGTTAAAATTATGTTAGAAATAAAAGCAACACGACAGAAGGAATATTTTACATATTAAAAAGAGTTTTTGTCCTAACCAACACCTGAAATTGATATTTTACTATAACATCTATATTTTAGAAACAACAGAAAACTGACAATGATCACATCAGGTAGATCTCATTTGTGTATTTAGTGTTAAATGCCAATTATGTGAGTTTGAATGCGATTTTACATGACATTTACTGCCATACTACTGAAAGGAGATACTGTAGTTTACCTCAGATCTTGAAAATAAAATAAACCATTTGAAATGTAAGTTTAGAACTGTGACTCAGTGCAAGCCAACACATATCAGTGATTCAGCATGTACATTTAATAATGTTAGAGAGGTTTAATATGTATTTATTTGATTATAAACCTTACAATTTCGTTGGAGTGCAGTGAGTGCACATATATCCTGTGCTTCTGATTGGCTGTATTTAAATTTCTTTCATGTTTCGTCTGGTGCAAACAGCCAAATTGCTTATCACTGCAAATCTTGTCCTGTAGCATGTTGCTAACACACGAGGTTACAATGTAACCTGCTCACCTAATGTTTACGTTATATTATATTTACAAAATATTTATATTTTTTGCTAATTAATAACCACCTCATGTGGAACTCTGAATATGCGTCTCATTTTGGAGCTGTTACTGTCCAAAGGAGGTCGCATCTCGGTTAAAGGGACCAAAACAAAGACGGTCAAAGAAGAATATCTGACTTCAGCGTTGTTTTTTAGAAAAACAAGAATGTTCACTTAGCATGTATCTTAAATATCTGCAAACATTTTATGGGACTTTTATGCTTTAGAAGAGTCAGAAACGTACATACTGCACCTTTAAATATTTGTGTCCAACTGCCATACAGTCTTAGCAAACAAATGTAAAACCTTTTTTTTCTCATTTGTATATTTTTGTTCACCCCTAGACATCTTATTTAAAGTTAGTTTTAATAATTTATTCAGAAGCACTCCACTATAAAATACTACAAACATTCTGAAATAGTGAATTCTTCGCAAAAAGAGTTAGTCAATGCATCTGGTGAAATCATATCGAAATGTATATCGCTGAAAAACAAAATATTTTTCCAATATCTTGCCCAATTACAAATACAAGCTCTCTCTTTCTCTTTCTCTCTCTCTCT
>CAIGQW010053321.1:1590719-1612185 GCA_903798125.1 Danio choprae
ATATGTTGTGTGCTGGCTGAAAAGTTGCTTAATTTAAAGCCGAGCAAACCTAAATTATAATAATTACCGGTCTGGTTTTAAAGTGTTTCTGAGCAGATTCAAATGCATTCGTATTGAAGTAATGCATTAAATCAGATTATTAAAAGAATGAGGTCATTATTTATTCAAGGCACGATAAGATCAGGCACTCACTTGGTGAGAAATGTTTTTGATACTTGTGTGACGTCTTCCTAATGATATTAAAACATTAAAGAAAAGTCTATTCTTTGCACGCTGGTGCGTTTAAAAGCCGTTGTCTATAGTTATTCCCTCATTTCTGCACTCGCCTTTTCAACGGTCATCACATTGGTCTCTTTTTTAGGGGGGTTTGAGGGGCAATGATATTAAATTGAATAGAAAACAGCAGATTTCGGACGTTGGATCAGGTTAGTGAGCCGTGAAACAGGCTTTTTGTCAGTGCGCGTGCGACTCGCGTGCCGACCGACCGGCGTTGAAAAGAGGGGCACTCATTACCGGGGTCTCAGCCAGACTTTGCAATTACTGTTTACAATCAATATCAAGAGATATTTGTGAAAGGTAATCAGCAAATACCTCATCCACCCCAACAAACCACAAATTCTCTAAAAAATAAAAAATGTAATTATTGGGAAAGGTCATAAAATTCGAGTCCTTTATGTTTTAAATAGAACTAATTAAATAGCAAACCTAGAAATAATAACGAAAACACAATAATACGAGTAATTTAGACTTATTTATATTCTTGTTAACCGGGCTGATAATTAGTGACAAAACCTACTCAGTGATTACGAGCTAATTTATGGACATGCATAAAGAATTGTCCGCGTAAAGACAACGGGATGTGGCTAAAGAAAGAGCCGGTCGTGATTGAATGTGTCCCACGCTTGAAAGGGTTAATCCATCCTGCGGGTACAAACAGGTCCACGGAGTCTCTAACTGGCGACAGATGGCCACTTTCTTTCGGCCACAAAGGGACGGAATACGGAGCTCTGGCGAATACAAATGGAAGAGATCACGTGACGCTTGAGGCCGTTTTCCTGACGTAGTCGGCCATATGGCGCGTGCCGGGGGAAGGGGCGGGGCCAGATGTCAATCACGGGCGCAGGGTGGGACTGTAGAGGCAGCCGTAGACACACATCCACGCGCATCTCCCAGCATCAGCAGCACCGCTATATAACCAGAGCATCCCATCAGCGCAAGCCACATTAGGCTTCAATCCGCAGGACTTCCTACGCCACGAAGGGCATGAAACTATCATAACAAGCTTTCAACACACCCTAGGTATGTGATTTGTTTTGTCTTTTATTAACGTCATGCCTACTGTGTTTTAAACATGAGTGTTGAACTATTTGGACAGGTATAGATTGAAATCATTCAAGATCATTCTTATGGTGATGGTGATAGCTTTAAACTCAGTTTAACGAATTGTAAATTTGTTTTAATTTAGTTAGCTAATGCATTATGACAAAGGATTTAAAATAAATGTTAAATCAAACTTAAAATTCAAATAACTGTTAGCTTTAAATGTAGTGTCAACCTGCTAACTGATAAGTTAATTGCACATTTCAGCCACTTAACTGAAAAAAGCAAATTAAATATAAGGAAAGGTGATTTTGTTTTGCAATTATACATAAAGTATAGACCTACTTCAGTTAAAATTGTGCAAATGTTTATCTGATATAGCCTAATACTGTTTCATATATCAATATATATCAAATATCAAGTAGTCGAATAATTTAATATAATCTAGTTATATTTTACTCTTAAGTAGCTTTTCCAATTAGCAATTCCAATGTACTTGTGAGAATGTACTTATCACAATATCACAGACTAATGTACGGACCAATTTATTCACCTAAATGAAATAAAAATGTTCTTCGTTGATTCAGACATCCAGCAAGGATTATCTTTTTTATAAAAAGCCAGGAAGAAGTTTTGTTTCTGAATACTAATATAAAGGCTGGCCTATATGTATATTTCTTAATGTCTTACACAGTATACTCATGAACAATTTAGACATAGGCTACATTTCAATTCATTATTTCAAAACGAAAAATAAACGAGAGCTCTATCTGATTAGCGAACGCTGATGATGTTACATAATAAAGCTGCATAAAGTAAGCAGCTATGATTCATCCACAGGTCATGTGTTGTTGCATTTCGGAGGTGCGCTGTAGTGCATTTCTTCACTGTCTCTCATATTAAAGAAAATGCCACTGAATGAATGTGTAAAGGTCTGCTTTATCGCTTTGCAGATTTCCAACATGACGAAGTCGTACACCGAGGAAAGCATGATGCTGGAGTCTCAGAGCAGCACTAACTGGACCGACAAGTGTCACAGCAGCTCCCAAGACGAGCGGGACGTGGACAAGACCAGCGAGCCCATGCTCAACGATATGGAGGACGACGATGATGTCGGACTCAACCGACTCGAAGATGAGGACGACGAGGAAGAAGAAGAGGAGGAAGAAGACGGCGACGACACCAAGCCGAAAAGACGGGGTCCCAAGAAGAAGAAGATGACCAAGGCGCGTATGCAGAGGTTCAAGATGCGGCGCATGAAGGCGAACGCCCGGGAGAGGAACCGCATGCACGGCCTCAACGACGCGCTCGAGAGCCTGCGCAAAATTGTGCCATGCTACTCCAAAACGCAGAAGCTCTCCAAGATCGAGACGCTCCGACTGGCCAAGAACTACATTTGGGCTCTTTCGGAGATCCTGAGGTCAGGCAAAAGCCCCGACCTGATGTCTTTTGTGCAGGCCTTGTGCAAGGGCTTGTCCCAACCCACGACCAACTTGGTCGCAGGATGCCTCCAACTGAACCCCAGAACTTTTCTGCCCGAGCAGAGCCAGGAGATGCCCCCTCATATGCAAACAGCAAGTGCTTCCTTTTCCGCTCTTCCCTACTCCTACCAGACGCCCGGTCTTCCCAGCCCTCCGTACGGTACAATGGACAGCTCTCACATTTTTCACGTCAAGCCGCACGCGTACGGGAGCGCATTGGAGCCGTTCTTTGACACCACGCTCACAGACTGCACCAGTCCATCGTTTGACGGACCCCTTAGCCCGCCTTTGAGCGTCAACGGGAACTTTTCGTTCAAACACGAGCCTTCTTCGGAATTCGAGAAGAACTACGCCTTTACCATGCACTATCAGGCGGCGGGTCTGGCCGGCGCGCAGGGACACGCCGCGTCTCTTTACGCGGGCTCGACGCAGCGCTGTGATATACCGATGGAGAACATTATGTCGTACGATGGGCACTCGCATCACGAGCGGGTCATGAACGCCCAGCTCAACGCGATATTTCACGACTCGTGATCCTAATGGACTTTTGTGAGACTGCTCGACACGGTATTCTGTTATGGCTGATGCAAAATGAGCAACAACATTATATGCTTAATCTTATGTACGTATTTATTGTTGTTACTGCCTTTAGGAGAAAAGAGAATTGGTTTATTCTCGTTCACCTTATGTATTGTATTCTATAGCGCTTCTACGTTGCGGTCACTCACACACACACACACACACACACACACACACACACACACACACACACACAGGTGGGAATAGGCGTGACCTTCTTCAGAATGTGTTAATTATCCATGCTACAAAATCTCACAAGCAATAATTTGGAAACTATGCAATTTTTAATCCAATACTGGGCCAATTATAGAAATTAATAGAGATTGATATATTTTTCAACCTATTACATTTTACTACTTATCTATCCCATACTGAATTATTTTGTTGTGATTTTGTATAGAATTGTTCATTTTTATAAAGTCAGATCTCTGCGTCATTCCATGCAACCCCTCCATGTTAATGTTTTATAAAACTGATTTATCTCTCGTTTATATACGAAACAGTACTCATTCTAGTAATAACCAGCAGGCAAGTGCTTAAAAATCTGTAATGTTGCCTTAGCAATGAATTACTGTAAAATCATGCAGAGTTGCACAATTCCCGTCCTCTGAATCCCGTCTAATGTTATGTTCAATCAGTGATCCTTTGTGGAAATTCAAATTGCTTGAGTGCTGGGGAAGAGAAAAAGAAAACAAATCGGTGTTAGAAGTCTCAGTGTTGTAAATAAAAGCTTGACTATCACCTTTTTAACTCACCCTGTGTAAAAAGCTGATCGAGGATTTTCTTTCTAAGATGGAAAATAAATGATGGACTGAGTTAGTCTGCTCAAACTATTCGGGTACTTTCGACTGAAATTTGTATTGGTTGTGAAGAAGGAACAAACGACGAAGATACAACCAAAAAGAGGTTGATTTAAAAGTCATTCTAGTTTTGAGACTGTTGTATGTGTGTATCAGTCCATGATGGAGATTTACGAAATAAAACAAATGGTTTTGAATTTAACATTTTTATAGTCATTTCTGTAAAACTTCATGGTGGCGCGTGCATTACGCCGCCCATAGAATTGATTTACCTTTATACCTTACGATTTCTATTTTATTTAAATACAAAACAAATAAAGGTAGTCGCAAATTCAGCCTATAAACTTTCTATGTGATGATATGTAACTTAAACCCCCGACACTATATTTTGAAACTATTAATATTAATTCTCAAGGTCATGTGAATTTATACTCCTGAATATGAATAAAAACACGTCGTACTCTGTCCTACAGGATATTCACTATCAGGTGTTTACTAAACTTAAGCTGTTTTATCGATTTGGTTATCTAGTGTGCAGTAATGGTGTTTCTCACCTGAATGCATTGCCTAAAGCTAAAATAAATGTTAAATCAAGACAGATGCTGAGCAGACATAATATAAACTATGGCTATATTGTTTATAGGTAGGCCTATATTTAAAAACAGAAGATCACCTTAGAATAAGATGTCATTATAACGCCAATGGCATTCAGCATTACGACAAAATCAACGTGTTACCATATATTTTAATCTTTCCACAATTCTTCTATGAAAGAATATTTATTACCTACTGTATCACCAGAAATTATAATAAAAACAGTGTTAAAGCGCAAAACAGTGTTTCAGTGTAGCTAAATGAATTTGTCCCGGATTCGTCTATAATCCACAACTGTTCGAGCCACCCGTGCAGACAAAATCTTCTTAAAATGTACTAGAATTTGTGTTTATTTGAAGAGCAGAAAAGCCTTTGTCATTTACTAAATTACGCCCATGTTGTCACACACGCAAAATAGAGATTACAATGAAGATAAGAAGCCAGAGGTGTAAAAAGAGTCATTGAAATTCCCGCATAATTTGGACAAGCACAGCTTTGTGTGCACAGAAACAATTCATTACATGCTTAAGTTCTATGCTGGGGATTAAAGTTTTTACAGATAAAAAAGCATGATATTAATAATATAAAATGAATTCATCTCGTAAATTCCCGTAAAAAGGTACATGCGCTGGCTGAGCGATTTTTGGAGGATAGATGGAGCAAAATGATTGATTACGAATTCATACGACTTCAACACTAAAACTGCTGTATTTATAAACACAACAATAAAAAAAAATCTGCCAAATGAAAAGGGGAAATCTATTGGGATTTAGTTAAACGGTTAGCAGTTTCAGAAGCTTTTTCTACACCCAGGAACTGTCCAAGGTGCTGTTTTAGGGAAGATTTACACACCTCATGACATAGTAGGCTAATATGGCTTAATCCTTAGCAGACCAGGTCTCCATTCTTTAAAACATGACATTTATATTGTATAAATGCATTTAATAACACTGTACACTCTAGTCCGCAAAAATGAATGAATATCTCAAAAATGAAAATAAATTAAACATATGTATTTTTGGTCATGCGTTATATATTCTCTAAAACTAGCATCTATCTAACTACCTACTTCTAGCATACATTTAAAACTAATATTAATAAGTGATCCAATAGTGACTTTTTTGCCATGTAGGAAATGCCCGGATATAAATCAGGTAAGCCTCTTTTCTATAGGCTTATGTATTCTGTCCCTATTTGTAGTACTGCTACTTAATATCCATTTTTACAAACTTCTAGAAGGGTTTGCTGAAAATAGGCCTACATTTTTTTAATTGTCACAAGGCTAATTATTGATAAGAAATCAAACAATTTGTTACTAGCCTACAAGTACATAAAACAGATGATTAGAAAATAATGTAGCATTTCATGTATTTACACATTTTTTGAATGGCTAGTTTCAATAGTAGCAAAATAACAGGCAGTGAGGGCAGCGCGCGTGCTCGGCTGAGAAAGTCCGGCGGGCGCGCGCGCTGTAGAGGTGCATGGAGACGTGAGGAACTTCCTCAAGAGCCTAGCGACCGAGAGCGGTAGATTAATACAATCAGGCGAGTTTGCCCCGCAAAAGATACACAATATGTTTGAACCCCCGAGTAAATCGATAAATGTCCTCAACGCGTGGTCGGAGAGTCAGGAAGAGTTGCGCGAGACGCAACCGGTGTCTCCTCACGGGACGGAAAAGCGAGTCAAGACAAAAAAGAAAAAGAGAAAACAGAAGCAAAGTCAGAAACGCTCCGTTTCGGCCCCTGAGTTATGCCCCGAAGACGACGACGACAAGGAGCGAGTAGAAACTAAATACAGACCGGACGAACCGATTGTACGAGGAATCTTCCAAATTGAAAAAAAGAGCCACGACGTGGTTCTTACGGCGACGCGGGTAACATGGACGCCCATTCAGCCCGAGACCCCTACAGGTGAGCAGCCATGCGCCCTGTTTACACCCGTTTCCAGGGAGACTGTACACTTGTGTTTACTTCCTGTGTGTGTGTGTGTGTGTGTGTGTGTGTGTGTGTGTGGCGCTCAAAGTCATCTTAGCAAACAGTGTATTAATTTATCATGTTTATAGACACGATTATGCCTCGTGTACAAGGCAAATGCAATCTCAGCTCTGGATAAAATGGTTTGCTGAGAAATAAAGTAAACAAGCAAACACTGTATAAATTAGAATGTTAGAATGATACATTTTAGAAATCTAATTTATTTTCTCTGTTTTTCTATTTAGTCGCACTTTATTTTAAGGTACAATTCTCGCTGTTAACAAACCATTAACTTAACTTTAGCTCAATAAACTCCTAATTTGCTGCACACTAATAGTTATTAAGTTAGTAGCTAGGTTTAGGGATGTAGAATGCACAATATGTACTTTATGAGTAGACATAAACAGACAATATCTTAATAATAAGCAGGTAATAGTCCACTAGGTAATTGTGAAAATTAAACTAAAGTGTTACCTTCTGTTTTGTACAAACACACATGCTGCACACATAGGCCTTTAATACACAAACCTTATTTTGCATCAAGAAAGTTCAGAAAAAAATTATTCTCCACGAAAGGACTTTATTAGCCTATACACCTGTTTTTTCATCAACTATGACAGAAGTTTATCTTTGAACACATTTATAAGTAAAGTTTGCAGCGCTAATTGGAGTTGTGAAACAAGACTTTTGAAACAAGAAACATTTGAAACAGGACTTAAGTTAAATGCATTTCGACACTTTTCCTCCAGTGATTTGCATTGCATTTAAGGTAAACATTTGATCAGATAATGTATAAATCCATGGATGTTTCCCAGTGATGGGTTGCAGCTGGAAGGGCATCCGCTGCGTAAAACATATGCTGGATAAGTTGGCGGTTCATTCCACTGTGGCGACCCCAGGGTAATAAAGGGACTAAGCCGAAAAGAAAATGAATGAATGAATTTGAAAGGTTTGAAATAAAAATATATTCTTTTAACAAAAATTGGGCTGCTTCTTCAGTAATATTCAGTAAAATAATGCTACAATGTTTGATTGGAATTGGTTAATGAACATTTTAACTTGATGCGCAGTTATTTTCAGGAAGGAAGTACAAAGCAAATCTTGATCATATTCCATATCACCTAAAGAGCAATGATTTTTATTTATAAAGATTCTTACAGCCAACAACAAAAGGGCCAAAACCCGCAAAGACACTGAGCGATGAATATTTTAAACAGTAGGATAAAAATGACAAACTATTTCCTTGTTTTCCTCACGAAACTGTTTTATTATTTATGGAAAGCACATACTCTCTTGCTCTCTCTCTAAAACAAATGTACACATGTAGAGACACACTCGCACATGTGTGAATTCACATGAACAGAAAAGTTATGTCAGTGCCGTCCATGAATTTAGCATTAAAACAGCATAACAACAGAAAAGATATCTGACATTTCTAAATAGCATTGGAGTAACAGTGCTGATTGAAACTTGCACTTTCACTATTAGTAAAGACATGTTGCTAAACACTTTAGAGAGATCCAAAGACTCAGGTAATTCTCTCTCTCTCTCCCTCTCTCTCTCTCTCTCTCTCTCTCTCTCTCTCTCTCTCTCTCTCTCTCTCTCTCTCTCATATAAATTGCTAAAGCCTATTTTACTAGCTCTAATACGTTTTAAAACCAACAGTGAAGCCATGGGGTTACATGAAATAAAAAAACAGTCCTGCATACAAGAGCATAAACAAAAAAAAATCCCTCATGTGTTTTGAAATAAATCAATAGTGTTGGAGCGATAGCCCAGTGGTAAGTGCGCCGACATATGGTGCGGCAGTGCTCCGGGCACCCCGAGTTTGAATGCCGGCTCATGGACCTTTCCCGATCCTACCCCCTTCTCTCTCCCACTTCACTTCCTGTCAACCTACTGTCCAGTCAAATAAAGGCAAAAATGCCAAAAATAAATCGTAAAAAAAGAAAAGAAAAAAAAGAAAGTGAAGGCCACTTTTTATTTTGCCCCCAAATTCAGAAGCACTGATCACAAAATTCAAATTGAAAATAGTTATTTGTAATACATTTACACTGTCATCCTACTGTCCCATGTTGTGAATATTCAACAGCTAAACAATAAGTCATACAACAGAGTTTTTAGAAACGCCAATTTAAGAGAGAGAGAGGGAGGGAAAAGGGAGAATCAATACATTATGAATAATTTATTGCCATTGCGTGAATAATTTGTAATAATGTAGGTAGCTGTACTATAGTCTGATCATAACGTATGAGCATTTTAAAAATGTTATGTAATCTAAATAATTATATGAAACTTTTGGAATGATCCACATTTAAAGGGATAGTTCACCCTAAAATTAAACTTCTGTCTTCATTTACTCATCCTCCACTCATTTCAAACATGTTTACTGAAGAAAACAGCCATTGACTTCCATAGTCAATGTTCCTACTATAGGTGTCAATGGCTGCTTTTTACATTATTCAGAATATCTTGTTTTGTATTTAACACAAGAAAGAAATATATAAAAGTTTAGAACCATTTGATTAATTTACTGCACAGCACTGTAATTATAGGATAAAATTTACACATTTTTTTTTTACACAAAATTAGATCATATTGACTACAGAAAACACACTATTTCTTCTGCTCTCTTTCTCATACTAACACATATACAGTTCAGACACACACAAACACTCACAAACACAGAAACACACACACACACAGACTGACTCAATAAGTGGAATTATTGACACTGAGCTGTTTATTTATCAGAAAATAATGCACAACCTCTGTCATCAATTATTCCATACATATTTTTGATCGCCTTAGAAGCACACAGATACAGTAAGTATTGACCCCGGCCTGTTTAATTATCAATCATCAACCACTTCAAATGTGCAATATTTTATACTTACTCAGCAACCCCATGATCAATTATTCCTTATATATATATATTTTTGATCGCCTAAATCATTAGAACCAGAAATAAGCAAAGCGTGAGGCATTCAGGATCTGTTGTTCCCTACTGTAATAACAACACAAGCAAAAGAGAGCTACAACAACATAGCAATCCAAATAAAAAAGGGGGAAAAAGGGGGTAACGTGGATTCTGCCAGAAACTCATGTGTAACAGCTGTGTTGGTAATGGACCCCGGCTGACTGTTGTGACCACCTAAAGTAGGGCATCTGTCAGTCTTGTGGACAGTTAGCAAATGTCCAAGTAAATGATACTCAAAACTACCATCTGCATCATTACCCTAAGAAGATAACCGTATGACTTTTTTTTTTGTATAAGGAGGATTTGATTTCATTCAATATCTCTGAAATTCTAAGCCCATGTTGTTTTCTCTTCTAGGGAAATTTTGGTAACTAGATGTAAAGATATTTTTTTGATATTTATGTGGAACCTGCAAGCACTATATAGAGTTGAAGTCAGAATTATTAGCCCCCCTGTATTTTTGTTTAATGGAAAGAAGATTTTTTTCAACACATTTCTAAACGATAGTTTTAATAACTAATTTCTAATAACTAATTAGTGATTTCTTTTATCTTTGCCATGATATTTTACATAAGATTTGATTTTTTTCAAGATGCTAGTATTCAGCCTAAAGTGCAATTTAAAGGCTTAAGTATGTTAATTAGGTTGGTTGGTTAATAAGGCAAGTTAAAGTAATTAGGCAAGTCATTGTATAACAGTGGTTTGTTCTGTAGACAATCGAAAAAATATATATTGCTTAAAAATATTGACCTTAAAATGGTTTTAAAACAAATTAAGAACTGCTTTTATTCTAGCCAAAATAAAACAAATAAGACTTTCTCCAGAAGAAAAAATATCGGAAATACTGTGAAAAATTCCTTGCTCTGTTAAACATATACACATTATTTATTCATTCATTCATTTTCGTTTCGGCTTAGTCCCTTTATTAATCTGGGGTCGACACAGCAGAATGAACCGCCAACTTATCCAGCATATGTTTTACGCAGCGGATGCCCATCCAGCTGCAACCCATCACTGGGAAACACCCATACACTCTCATTCACACACATACACTACGGACAACTTAGCATACCCAATTCACCTATACCGCATGTCTTTAGACTTGTGGGGGAAACCGGAGCACCCGGAGGAAACCCACGTGAACACAGAAAGAACAGCAGAGGCTCGAACCAGTGACCTTCTTGCTGTGAGGCGATTGTGCTATCCACTGCGCCACCGTGATGCCCCCATATACACATTATATATATATAAAATATTTAAAAAAGAAAAAAAATTAATTCACAGGAGGACTAATAATTTTGACTTCAACTGTATAAAGTGCACAAGTGAATAGATGAGTATCTGACCACATTATTTAGGTTTACTGTCATCTTTAAAGGAACACTTTTTTGTGTGGAGTAAAATGTATATCAATAATATATGTATATATTACATAACATGTATAAGTATATCATTGTGGAGTATCAATATATATCATTCACCTTCTGTTGGTCTTAGTACACAATGTAATTACAAAAGAGTCAAGCTTTAAATAGGAAACCTATCAAAAATATATATATATTTTCTTTGAGCAAAATGCTAATGGTCTAATCCGATTCAATGATTTATGCTAAGCTAGGCTAAAAGTGCTCCCGCCAGACCCAGAGATCGGCTAAATGGATATAAAAATTATAAAACTCAACTGTTTACTCAACTGTATAGGGAAGTTGTAAAATGCCTATTTTGATTTATGAGCCTATTTCCAAAAAAGTGGAGCATCCCTTTAAGGTATTCTAGAGACACTTTTAGGCAGACACTTATCCAAAGCAACTTAAATTTGAAGGTACACATTTGATCAGTTCACGCTTTATCTGGGAATCGAACCCACAACCTTGGCATTGCTATTTAAGCTAGAGGAAATCATTAAAAAAAGCCCTTCAAGAGCGTATTCCTGATTTACATCGTTTGATTGATCAGCAAACCAAACCAAATGGGGGGAAAATGAAACAATTTTTTGAAACACGCCCAGCAGTTTGAAGCTGAGGCATGTACTTGCTGTCTTTGGCTGTTGTTTTGCGCATGCACTTCAAAGTGTGATCGCTGCTGAGTGCAAGAGAGACTTTCAGTCAGCGTAAGCTTTATAGACAGTACTTTTCATCTGTGATCCAAGCTAATGTTATTAAGCCAGAGCTCTCATTACACAGAAAGCATTCATCTAATAACCCCCTATGGCCTTTACCAAATGTTCTCTTGAAAATGCCAAAAAATGACAGCAAGATCCCGATATGCTGGGGTTCTCTATTTGACGCTTGTGTGCTTTTTTTCTGCCGAGGGATAACAGATAACAGAATATTGCCCCTGATCCCTCAAAACAGGCAACTGAGAGAGAGATTGGAGGACATTAACCAGCGGACAAACACAATATCAAATTACATGATTGCAATGTGGCATTTCGGTGCCTGTTTCTATGACAACAGTGTGCGTTGGATTTCAGACTTGATTTGATACCTGTGTTTAATTTGTTATTATGCAGTTTATTTGCATTGTCACCTACACAAAAACAGCTTAATGTGTGATTATTCATTCATTCATTCATTTTCATTTCGGCGTAGTCCCTTTATTAATCTGGGGTCGCCACAGCGGAATGAACCGCCAACTTATCCAGCATGTTTTACGCAGCGGATGCCCTTCCAGCTGCAACCCATCACTGGGAAACATCCACACACATCCATACACTACAGACAATTTAGCCAACCCAATTCACCTGTACTGCATGTCTTTGGACTTGTGGGGGAAACCGGAGCACCCGGAGGAAACCCACGCCAACACGGGGAGAACATGCAAACTCCACACAGAAATGCCAACTGACCCAGCCGAGGCTCAAACCAGCGACCTTCTTGCTGTGAGGCGAACGTGCTATCCACTGCGCCACGGTGAGGCTCAATGTGTGATTAACAAAAGAATATTAAATAACATTTTTAAACATGTTTTTCATAAATCCTAATGTACAACTGAAAATGAATAAACCTGCATAAATTATTGAATCATGTAATTATTCTTTAAAATATTATTATATATTATATATTTAATATATTATTATATAAAATAACGGTTTCATAAAATACAGAAAATAATATTTTAATAAATAAAAAAACAAATAAAATGCAAATCCATTCAGATATTAAAATATAATAATATTGCAATATATTAGTAATATTACTACTGTAAATGTTATAATACTAAATATTCAGAATATTTCATAAAAATATTATTTTATAAATATTTAAATTAAAAAAACATTAAATATATTCATATACAACTATTTTCTTTAAATAATATTTTAAAATGTTGTATTTAAACTTTATAATAAATGTTATAATTAGTGCATAACTACTATTCATTCATTTATTCAAGCAACCTACTGTATATGGTAAGATATGTGAGTGTGATATGGGTAGATATATACACTGCTCAAAAAATAAAGGGAACACTTGGAGTTACATTGTGTCGTCTAAGTGTTCCCTTTATTTTTGAGCAGTATACGTATATATCCTGGGTTTTCATATAATCAAAGTGAACAAATAAAAGAGCTATTAAGCTACAAAATGATTTAAATACAAGAGAAATAACATTGCTGTATTTTAAGTGTTTTGGAGCCAATCTGTATATTAGTATCTGTATATTAGTCATTATTCACAAAACAAAAATAGCTTTCACTCAAATATGGCATCATTGGGTTTGTCCTTCTCCAGTAACCTTTGTGATGCCATTTTATTTGTCAGAAAGAAAGATGGGAATGGCATGAGGGTGAGTAAATGTTGACAGAACTTTCATATTTTTCAGCTCACAGCTGACAACAGGACACACTGTAAATAATATATCGAGTTTCCTTTTTTAGAAGTCAGCACTATTGCTACTGTATGCTGTAAAAATACCACCAAGTCTCTGATGGCCTCACCTACAGCACATCTAGAATAAACATGCCAGTTAGCTCACCTTTAACAAATAAGTAGATCTTGCCGAATTGGCCTCATATTCAGCCACGACCACAGAAGCACGCGGGAGACTAGGATTGTTTGCCAAAGGGATCTGGGTTTGACTTTTTGAACCCTGAATTTGCTTAGCATTGGCCTTGGCTTTACTTCAGTTTGTCTGTTGAATGTACAAACACTGTGATTTGATCTGGCTGCCAGAGCAGTTCACGCCTCCAGTCCACGCAGTTCATTTAGATCGCTCTGGTGGGTTCATGCCATGTGTGCGCTGCTTTTACCTCTGGCTCTGTAGACGTAAACAAAGCGTGTGGGTCAGAGATTGCAAATGCATGCTTTAATTTATTTATTTTTAATCATAGAACTCAATCCAAAAGGCAACAGTTTAAGTAAGAGATGCATGTTGCATATAAACACTGAGTTGAAATCCATCTGTAAAAAGTTTTTAAAATGTTTGCATGCATTGAAATCTGGTTACTAACCTATAGGAAACAAAACACGTGAGATTTCTTTAATAGGTCATTTGTTTCTGCAGTACACTATGATATAGAAGCAGTGTTGAGTGTAATTACAAAGTAATTAAAATGCTTATCCAAAGAAAAATGAAAGGATTACTTTTCATTTTTAGGTAATTCAATTACAGTTACTTTTAAATTTACTTGCCTTAAATGGCCTTAATAAGTTTAGAAGTTCTATATAAATAAAATACAGACAAGCAGAGTAATTATTATGTTATACAAATGTAGTGTGCTGAATAATTCTATTTTTAAACTCAAGGTTACATTTATTAAGACAATTATACATAAGAAACAATGAATTAAGTAAGTAAATTAGTCAGTGACACAGAATTGTGTTTATCAATCATGGTGTCATTGTAAAAAAAGAGACAAGTTAAACATAATATCAAAACATAAAATGTTTTTAAGCTGAGCAATTCTGTTTGTTACAGCTAAATAATGTTGTTTGGTATTAATATGTTTAAAATAAAGCTAAGGGACACATTTGACTCCAATTTAAAGCATAATAAGAGTTTAATTTATACTGTGTTGAGATTTATAAGACATTTAAATAGGATTAAGTCAAATAACTCAATTCCTTATTGAGAAACTCAATTCTTTTTCAGACATAATAATTAGAAAAATTATTTAAGTACAACTTTAATGATGCAACTAGTAATTATACACGTTTTTGATGTAACTAAGCCAGCTGTAATGCGAATTTGTGAAATGTTCAGCTATTTGGTCAGCGCTTTTAATGTTCTAATGCAGCATGTTGATAAAACCATAATTCACCTTCACACATGATTAAAAAAAAGTAACCAAATGAAGTACTTTAAAATTCCATTTATCCATTAATAAAGTGGTTTGGGCATGGGCAAAATTTTTATTCTGGAGTGAACTCATCCTTTAAGTCTTCTTGCTAAGAACAACCTGCAAACAATAATAATAAAGAATAGGACTGGATTAAACTGCTATTTTTAAGTCCATAATCAGACATGTCCATTATAGGGATTTCCCTTTCTACACTCAGCGAATCTAATTACTTTACAGAGTATATCCTGTATGCATGCTCTCTTGTCTCTGAGAGGCAGTAATACTTTAGATGATGGATGCACAACGCCATTCTTCTTCTACAGTATATGCGTTTTAAAATGATTTTGTTTCCGATTATATCCTGACGTATTGACTTTAGTTCTCAGCTTTTGTTTCATTGATCACTTTAGCCATTTATACGAGCGCTGAACTGAACGAGCGTGTCGTGCAATGCAAGCAAATGCTAGATGGTTTACCATAAACAAGCTGCGGTGCTATTAGGTCTTTGAGGATGACCTGTTTTTCCCAGAACTCTGAGGACTTTGGTTGACCATTGCGGTCAGTGTGAAGCATCTGCCCAAGTGTAGCTCTCTGGAACTGGACTGACTGGCTCAGCCTCAGATTTCTGAAGCTAATTGCACCACTGAGGTTATCTGATCCCATTTCACAGTGCCAAGGGACAGAAGGGGGACATTTTTTAGTCCAGACACATTCGCTGTATACTCTGCATGGAAAAATGCTGGACAGAGACACGATTGTTGCGCGGTGCCACATCAGTCGACAAGCGAAATACAAGTTCTGCAACTTCAGATATGATGAGAAGTATTGTTAAATTAGCAATTTAACCACATTCTTTTAATATTCACATTCTTATGCATTTGACAGACACTTTTATTCAATGTAACTTGCGTTGCATTCACTGTAAAAATCGATCAGTTGCTTTATTTCCTTCTGGTTAGTCTTTTATTTATCAGGGATAGCATGGCGGAGTGAACCACCAACTATTCCGGCATATGTTTCATGTAGCGGATACCAGTGATTAGTTGACTTTACTTAAAAAAGTTAGTAAACCCATGGCTTTTAAATCAATTAATTGACTTTACTTAAAAAACTTAATAAGCAAATGAACTACACTGTAAAAAATGCTGGGTTCCACACAATTCCTACATGTTGTCCCAACACAATCGATTAAGTTAACTGTTTTTACAAATTTAAGTGGATTGAACATAAAACAATTAAGTTTTCCCCAAAAAACTTTAGAATTGTGTTGTTTCAACTCATTTTAAATAAGTAACTAATCTATTTTTACAGTGTTGAATTACACCTTTTGTCCATTTTTGCTTTCCTAGGGAATTGCTAGTGCCATGATTTACTGTTTGAGCTATTATTTTATACTATTGGATACTATTAGGGATGGGAGGAATGACCCAAATTCTATTTTTTTGGTATGAGTAATTGTTAACACTTTACAAAAAGGTTCTATTAGATAATGTTAGTTACTGTATGTATTAACATGAACAAACAATGGACAATACAGTATTTATTCATCCTTGTTAATGTTAGATAATGGATATAATTGTTAGCTCATATTAACTCATGGTGCATTATCTAATATTAACAAGCATGAATTTGGTTTTTAATAAAGCATTAGTAAAGGTTGAACTGTGATTAATAAATGCTGTACATGTTTTGTTCATTATTAGTCCATGTTTGTAAATACATCAATCATGTTACAAAGTGGGCAAATCGTATTCAGGTATAGAAATGATAAAATATCAAATAACACAGCAAAGACTTTACAGGTTTAAATAGTTAAATGAAATCATTTTCTATTAAAGTTGCAAATGGTAGAATTGCTTGTGCCTGAATGCTTTAAACTCTCGTTGGGCTTAAAAATGTGCAAATGACAATCTTTTATTCCATTATGGTTAAGCTCTGCAGCAACTCCATAAATCTCATGTATTTTGAACTGTGGCTATATAATCCCAGTATAATTTTAAACTATATAATCCCAACTCAACATTGCAGATCCTGCGATGTGACTATTGCAAATGCATACATTTCGATATTGATGCCGTAATGATATATTGTGCAGTATGGTTATGCAAGATGAGGCATTAATACGTACTGATAAACAGCTAATATAGTGCTAGACATACTAAAGTATTACCATATTATGATGAACACATTCTAAAGGTTTTTATATGTTCAAAATACTTGTAAAAGGCTGCGAGATACTGTATAATACTGTTCAGATCTTAAGAAATCAATAGCAAGATATGAAATTTAGGAAATAAAAAGATTTGAAAGTATGGGATATGCATTCCATTAGTGAAGTGTATATATTTCAGACCAGAAACATTCTCCATTCTCAATGAAAAAAGTGTAGGTTAAAAACGTGATCGCTGAAGTGTCATATCAGTCAAAGTCAGGGCTAAATAACTGTATAACCTCAAAAAACATCAATCAACAAACAAGAAACATGTTCTGCGACTTCAGATATGACGATAAGTAATGTTAATTTTGCAATTTAGCCACATTAATGAAGTTATGTTACTTATTTAGGCTATCCAGTCTTACAGATCGCATTTTTTTCCACTTCATATCCGCAAATTATTTTGGCCGGGAGCGTAATGAAAAGTAGGTGACGATAATTGTTTATTTCTAGAGCCTGTTTAAAAATAATGAGCAGAACATCATTAGCATCAATAATGAGTCATTATGCTGAGACATGCTCAGCTCTTCTACTAACACCTGAGACTCGGAGTAGAAGCCTCTGGTTACAGACCCGCAGAGAGAGACAAACACGTGTCCAAAACTGCATGACAAGATCAGAATGAGCATTAGAACGATTTTACATCATATCAAATGCATCTCGCCAAAAGTCTGCAAAAAATGATATTGTTATATTTTATTTTTCATAGTGGCTCAGTAGTTAGCACTGTCACTTCACAGCAAGAAGGTCGCTGGTTCGAGTCCCGGCTGGGCCAGTTGGCGTTTCTGTGTGAAGTTTGCAATTTCTCCCCATGCTTGCGTGGGTTTCCTCCGCGTGCTCCGGTTTCCCTCATAGTCCAAAGACATGCGCTATAGGTGAATTGAATAAACTAAATTGGCCGTAGTGTATGAGTGTGTGTGAGAGTGTCTGGGTGTTTCTCAATACTGGGTTGCAGCTGGAAGGGCATCCTCTGCGTAAAACATATGCTGGAATAGTTGACAGTTCATTCTGCTGTGGTGACCCCTGATATATAAGGGACTAAGCCGAAGGAAAATGAATGCATGAATATTGCATTTTTTTAGCAGGAAAAGTATACTTCAGGATTTTAATTAAATTACTATAGTATGTTCTCCCAAAAATGACAAATAATGCATGATGTGTTGTTACAAATTTGTATGAAAAACACAGATATCAATATTTTAAAGAATGGTTGAGTACCACTGAAATGAAGCTAAATAAAAGTATGTGGACTTTATTTAAACAGCAAAATTGCAATAATGCTTACTTATTGGTAACATGATTAATTACCATACAGTCAATTATTTAAAATATTTTTCATGTCTCATTTACAAACCACATCTCTTCACCCTAATGACTAAAAAACATTTACACCCAACCAGGACCACAAAAATGGACTCTGGGTATTTCCACATTCTGCACTAACACTTAAAAAAGTAATAATTAAAACAAATTTAACATGGAAATTATTATTATAAAGGCCCAACCAGAACCACAAACATGTTATGGTAGTACACTGTAAAAACATGCAGGGTTCCACATAATTCATTCATGTAGTTCAAACACAAATCAGTCTAGTTAACTTAACAAATTTAAGTTGATTGAACATAAAACAATGAAGGTGTCCCCCAAAAATCTCAAGAATTGGGTTGTTTCAGCTCATTTTAAATAAGTGGTTTGAACCAGCAAGAAAAAAAATTTAGTGTAATTAATTAAATTAGCATCTTCTGCATAAACATTGACAAATATATAGACCAGTAAATTAATAAATAGTCATTTATGTATTTAGGGTGACACAGTGGCTCAGTGGTTAGCACTGTTGCCTCACAGCAAGAAAGTTGCTGGTTCGAGTCCTGGCTGGGTTACTTGGCATTTCTTTGTGGAGTTTGCATGTTCTCCCCGTGTTGGTGTGGGTTTTTCTACTCTAGTCATCTTCGTCTTGAAGAATCCCCCCTTCCACCCCTACTCCTTCCTTTCTCCTGACTGGGCGGCACGGCAGCCCAGTGGCTAGCACTGTTGCCTCACAGCAAGAATACCACTGGTTTTGTCCCTCACTGGGCTGGTCAGTGTTTCTGTGCGGAGTTTCCATGTTCTCCCCGTGCTCGCGTGGGTTTTCCCCGGGCTTCCCGGTTTCCTCCCACCGTCCAAAGACATTCACCATAAGTAATTTGACTCTAAAAAATAACATCTTAAGACATATCTCAAGCACGTTCACAGCAGGGGAGTTCTCGAGACCTACCTGAGCTCAAACTCCCCTCTCTCCCTTCAAATGGGAGGGAGCCCCGGGCTCGAGGATATTCTGAGCTCAGGGCTCTCTCCCGGGACAGCATGCCAAATACGCTTTATTTTCAATCATCAGCTAAGTGTGAACTCTTGAAACTAAATTGGTCGTAGTGTATGTGTGTGAATGAGTGTGTATGGATGTTTCCCAGTACTGGGTTGCAGCTGGAATTGCATCTGTGTAAAACATATGCTGGATAAATTGGCGGTTCATTCCGCTGTGGCGACCCCTGATGAATAAAGGGACTAAGCCGAAGGAAAATAAATGAATGAATGTATGTATTTAAACAGAAAGTCATATTACACTATTATTTGTACACTGTAAAAGAAATTTGTCATGGTTAATCTTTTCATATTGATTTGTCTTATTTTAAGGTAATCATGTTTTAACTTTTCTTTTTAAGTTAACCAAATTTTAACTTGATGTTTGTTGAAGTTGAAACGAACTTCTAATTTGATTCAACTTAAAACGCAAAGCAGCAACAATATTTTTTTATAGTGTAGTTGACTGCACACATTTGCCAAAATATCTAAATTTAATTAACAAAAACAACACTTGACCTCACTGACAAAACTAAACACAACCATCAACAGTTCCAGGCCTGAACCACAAACGTCTTGATGGGTTTATTTAAAGAAATGAATCAGAAAAATGTATTTAAACAGCGAACCATAATACTCATTGCATGGTAGAAGCACACATTAATCAACCAAACTATATTTAATTTAATAAACCATCATGCAAAGCGCAAGGGGTGTGTAAAAAGAAGGAAATCAGCACTAACACATGTAACAAACCCAACAATTAAACAGTAATATACTGCATGTGCATACAAAGCTTGTTTGAGCTTTATAGATTCTTTAAAAGCCCATTCACCAAACAGACTGTCCTGCGTACGCCAATCAGCTGGCTTGTGTAGCGAACACAGTCAAAAGTTCAAGTGTGTGACCCCTCTGTATTGCAATAGGCATATACAGTGTCACAGTGTAATTGCACACAGGGAACAAACAGACGCCGTCTCCTTTGTTTGCATCCTGGGGGCTTGAAAACGGCAATATAAAAATGTAAATATTGGGTTTTGGTGTGTGGGTCTGGGCACACAGGCTTCCACAGGCACAGGTGGAAAATATGCTCTCGGAAGCCACGCTGGGAACCACATGGCCCCACACAACATGGGGGCAAAGAGTGGCTTGCTGACCTGGCACAGGCTTTCCGCAGTTGGACCCTTTTCAAACCACGGCATTAGTTTCATCTGTGAGAGCACTGCACGCATCGTCAACAAGCAGGAGAAGATGAGACAAAGAGACCCTCTGCCAGACTCTGTGCAGGTGAACAGACAGCATATCCAGGGGTCTTTTCCATATGGACGAACAGCTAGATCTACACATTTGATTAAGGAAGGAGTAGCGCTTGCCTTTGCAAAAAAATTCTGACATGGAGCCAGGGTGTTGGCGATGGTTACTAGGGTGTTGCTGTCCAGTTGCTAGGGTGTTTAGAGATTTTTGTGGCGGTCATTAGTCTCAGAAATAAAGGAATAAATGCTATAAACATGTATGTTTTTAAATTGTAGCAAAAACATCTGACATGATATCAGGCTGTTGCATATGGTTACTATGGTGTTGCTGTGCAGTTGCTAGGGTGTTTGTTTAGAGATTTTTTGGGGGTCAGTAGTCTCAGAAATATAGGGACACTATAAACATGCACCTTTTGAAAAGGAAACAAAATTTTTTTACATAGTGCCACCGTGTTTTTCATGATTACTAGGGTGTTGCTATGCAGTTGCTAGAGTGTTTAGTTATTTTTTTGGTTCATTAGTCTCAGAAATACAGGTACAAATTCTATACCTTTTGAAAATGGTAGTAAAAAATTCTGACATGGTGCCAGGGTGTTGCAGATTGTTACTAGGGTGTTGCTGTGCAGTTGCTAGGGTGTTTAGAGATTTTT
>CAIGQW010053321.1:1622000-1635901 GCA_903798125.1 Danio choprae
ATATATATATATATATATATATTATTTGACATTAGAATATTAGAATAAGTTCTGAAGGATCATTTTATACTTTCAACTACATTAACGGCTGCGGAAAATGAAGCTTAAAATCAAAGGAACAAATTACACAAAAAAGTATATTTATATATAAAAACACTTAAAATTTTTTTTTTTTAATAATATTGTACAATATTACTGTTTTTACCATATTCGTATCAAATAAATGCAGGTTTAGTGAGCATGAACAATGCTGAATAACAATATAAAAAAATATCCCCAGATATTAAAGAGTAGTACAACAGATCTGTAACAGGCAATCAATCAATCAATCAGTCAATCAACCAACTCATGTCACCACAAAGAGACAATACAAACTGAAATAGATTTTGTTTCATATTTTGAGTAAATCAGATATGCTTGGTCTCTTAAAATACACTTGAAAAAAGTCTTCCTCCCCAGTTTAAAATCAGCATCTATTAAAATTAAGCTGCAAATAATTTCTTACTATATATAAATCTTATAGTCTTTAAATTTGACAAGACGTTTTATTACAGTTTTACTTGTTATGTGTTGTTGTTATGTGTCATATAAAGTTTGCCCACTTTTTTCCTTTTTTTAAAGGAAGGGGTATGGGAAGATAGACTTTGATATAATATGACTTTTAAATGTCTCTTGTGTGTTTGCTTTAGCTGACCATGACCTGAAGAAGCAGGAGGAGTATGTGGAGCTTAAGGACGTCTTTGCAGTGAAGGTAAAGCGTCGGCGGTCGGCAGGACAGCAGTCTGGTGGGACCCTTCTGGGCATCACACTCTTCCAATGCAAGAATAAAGGCCTCAAACTGAAGGATCATGCCATCCATCTCAACAACCTGAGCGTGGACCACTGTGAGATCTGGTTCAAAACCCTCAAAGAGCTCCTCAATGGTACGTTCACACATCACAGCAGATGCACATCCCCAGACACTGAAGAACAGGCCACAAAACAGACATCTTAGCATTATTTTATCAGCTTGGAGCTTCAGTGAATTTTATGATACACATTTATGACATGCAAACATTAACCTGGTCAACATTTGGCTCACTTTATATTTTATTGTGTTTGCTGACATTTATTGAATAAAGATTGCCCAACCCAGTAATGAATCGGACACAATTACTCTGTTCCTGAAACTAGTGAGTGTAGCATTTTAATTGTACTCTTAATGCAAGGTTACCTCAAGATGGGTTACCTCAAGATGGCAACATTATTATATTATACTAAGCATATATTGTATTATACTTCTAAGTCACTTTTTTCTGAGCTATGTAGCAGCATGTATTCCTGGTTAGAGAAAAATACTGAATATCCAAGATGACAGAGGAAGTAAGAAAAATACATATAACAACAACTGGGTTATGTGTTGTGGATGAAATATAGGCTAAATTATAATTATTTCCAACAAAAGTGACTGACAGTGATGTATTTAGAGTTTAATGTGTATTAAAAACATAGGCAGGAATTAATATCAACTTCTGCATAAATAGATGTTTTTTTTATATAGCTTTCACTCATGAGATATCCCAGTAAGAGCTGACTGATATGACACAATGCATAAACATGCACTAAACACTCATTCAACAGTACTACAAACTCATTACAAACATACACTGAACATTTCACAATATACATGTTCATTCATTCATTCATTCATTTTCTTTTCGGCTTAGTCCCTTTATTAATCTGGGCTCGCCACAGCGGAATGAACCACCAATCTTTCCAGCATATTTTTTACGCAGCGGATGCCCTTCCAGCTGCAACCCATCACTGGGAAACATCCACACACACCCATACATACACTATGGACAATTTAGCCTACCCAATTGACCTGTACCGCATGTCTTTGGACTTGTGGGGGAAACCGGAGCACCCGGAGAAAACCCACGCAAACACGGGGAGAACATGCAAACTCCACACAGAAATGCCAACTGACCCAGCCGAGGCTCTAACCAGCGACCTTCTTGCTGCGAGGCGATCATGCTACCCACTGCGCCACTGTGCAGCCAATATACATGTTGTATATAACCAATGGTTTATAAAATAAAATACAAAATACCATGTTTCTCAAAATGTTTACCTATCAATGCCAATCGAAACCTTTTTATGGGGTCTCTCAATTCATATATTGACGCCAAACTTTTGAATGCATGTAGTAATGTTTATTATCTTAGTAATTTGTGAACACCAAACCCTTTTCAATTTAATGGTTAAGTTAGTCTCTTGCATGAGGAATGAGGAGAGCTATTTGAATAACTCATTGTGCTGCCTTTGAAGAGTGTTTTTTTCAATTCAATTCAAGTTTATTTATATAGCGCTTTTTACAATATAGATTGTGTCAAAGCAGCTTAACAAGTTCAAGTAAAGTCCAGGTTTTAAAGTTTAGTTCACGAAGTGAAGGAAAAAAACCTCGAGGGAAACCAGGCTATGTTAGGCACGGTCATTTTCTTCTGGCCAAACTTCCTATGTGGAGCTGCAGTCTAGGCGCCGGCTGGAGAAGCTGAACATCCATCGTGTAAGCTGCAGGTGAGGGTATGGCACCAGCGGGAGGTAAGGCTGGCCCACAGGATCAAAGGTAGACTCGTTCGTCACTGTAGCCTTTCAGGAATCAGTCTCATGCACTCCATTACTCCATGGCCACCACGGTATCAGCTCGGGATACGGCCTGGTCCAGGGTACCTTCGGATAATCTCTTCACAGGTCTAGGATCGCATCGATGGCGCTGCAAATCTGTAGGGACCTCGGGATGAGTATCCCCAGGTGGAAATAGAAAATAAAGAAAATATTTAGCGTAGCTGCTGTTCATAGTGTATTTAAACCAGAAAGAAAAGTGATTGTTATAGATGAAAATAGCAGTTATATAACAAATATGTAAAGCATATGAGAGTTTCTAACACAATGGCTGGTGTATTAAGACAGTAGTACACTAATACACCATACCGTTATGCGACGCATTGAGTGTATGCTTTACTAAAAAGATAAGTCTTTAATCTAGTTTTAAATTGAGAGAGTGTGTCTGAGCCTCGGACATTATCAGGAAGGCTATGAAGGCTTTGAAGAGTGTTCCATTTGAATAAGAATGCTTCCTAATGAGACAGCAAGTTTTGATTTTGGAACAGAGCCCTTGTATTACAATTAAACGTTTTCAAGCATGCATAAGACCTACAAGTATGATGTGAAATGATGCTCTTGGTGTGTCAGCAACACAGAGAAGTCATGAATAAACTCCACGCACCAGATTATAAGAAAGGCTTGTTGCGGGAGCCGAGGGGCACCATCTCCTTTGTGTGATGACCTTATCATTGTGTGTTGTGCTTGATAGGAGGGGGGGGGGGTCAGAGGGGGTCTTGAAAGAGGTGGTTTTGGCCGCAAGGACCTGCTGGATCAGACTGGAGGAACAGGTTGGTTCTACGGCCTCCCTGGAGTTTGTAATTATCTGTGCTCCTCTCGCTAGTGTTCACTGCCAAGACAGGCTAGCGGCCTGCCTAGTGCTTCGCTGTGCTGCACGGGAGACAGGTGTCCTTCCAAATGCGTCAGAACGCTTCGTTCTCCAGTGCACAAAAAACCTAGGGGAGCAATGGAAGAGGAGAGTCAGTAAAAGACCAGTCTTTGGCTGTTTCAGTTAGGGTTTAAGGGGTCATGAACTGCCTCTTTTTTATTTTCTAAAGTTCTTTGAGGTCTACCCATAATCTCTTTTTTTACATTTGAAAACATACAGGGTTCAAAAGCTTGGCATTGCCAACATACAGCTTGAAAATGCTTGAAGTTTAGTGTAGTGTTTTCAAGGTTTTGGATGCAGGGCTTGAAGCATCTTTAAATGCCATTGTGTTAGATTTATAACAATTTTTCTTACTAAACAGATACAAATAAAATATATATTTTTTGCTTTTGCCTAAAATAAAAACGTGCATAATAATATAATGAAATAAATAAAATTAAATCCAATTAAATGAAAATATAATGAAAAAATACACATGCCTGTAACATGATTTGGCTGTTGCCCTTTGATTAAGCAGTAGGAAAAGGCTAAATGCTTGGAGATTACAACTTCATGAATGATCAATGCATGAAATTAAAATAAATTATAATCAATTAAAGATGAAAGATGACATATTTAAGACGGGAGTAGATGACAGTAATTCAATGGAAAAAATTATTGGAATATACTATACTTTTCTACAGAATACCAAATAAATAAACAAATAGTATCTGATATAATGTGATGAAGTATGTGTTATTTGTTTGTAAATTGGTAATTTGAGGACAAACTTGCTTAAAAAGTGCTTAAATTTGACTTTGGAAAAGATGAAATAACCATGAAACATAATAATTTAGAAGTAATTTTCTGGAAGCTATTTCATGGTTTCAACCTCATCATTCAACCTTTCTGAAAATCCAGTGCTGTATGGACGATATGCACATTGTTTTTCAGCCACCGATACTTTTGGTGAAAGGTTAATGTGACTATTTTTATTTTCGTAAGGTTCCTTTTTACAGCAATTTTTAAATATAATCAGTTAAGCAATAATTTAGTTGTTCAAGCGTTAGACGAGATGAAAGACTGTTTAAACGCAAGCACTGTCATGAGCAGCAGCTGAGTGCAGAAACTCCATTCAAAATACTGTGGTAAAATAAATTTCCATATATTAAAGACATGATGTGGAACAATGAAATTTAATGCAGTGCTTCTTGTCCGGTCTGATACCCACTTTATATTGTATATCAATCAGGCTGTGAAGATCATTGGTTTTTAAAGAAAGTAGACCTTAAACGCAGTGATTTTATAATGGCATAACAGTTTACAAAAAGCACTTGACCTGGCTTACTGAAAATTAAAAGTCCCTGTGTATATACCCTATTGTGCTTTGTTTGTAAATGAATGCACAATAAAATAATGTGAACAATAGATTAAGTTCTTACTGATGCAGTCTGGAATTTATTTAAAGGGGCCAAATGGCATTGCTAAAAAGTACATTGTGTGTATTTGGTCTAAGGTAGTGTTGTCACTATTACCGGTTTCAAGGTAAACCACAGTCAATTACAGTTAATAGCATTTATTCAAGGTGGATGAGTCTACTTTAAGAATGATTATTTTTTTAGTCTTTGAAACTTTACAGGACTTATATATGCATGAAGAGATGGTTACACTCTAAAGACAAAGGAAAAACGAAATCACATAACATTTAAGATTACAGTTCATCCACTCTTTTCTAATGTTGGGATCAGATGGAAGGCAATGCCATGTTTTTACTCAACTTTGCATTCCTCAGCTTCTTGTTTTTGTGGCACCTTTATTGTTATACCATTATTTACTTATTTATTTATTAGTGGGCAGAGCTAAACAGGCAGTGTTGGAGTTTCTAATTGAGCTCCCTGGGAAGCTCCATTAGGAGCTCCCCCTATGAAGGGGTCCCATTATGCATTTTATACTTTCAACTTTTTTTAAAGCACAACCTTGCTATTTAGGAATAAAAAAGATCTGCAAAGCACATCCTGTAAAAAGGGGCAGAATGCAAAGGGCAAAATATGACACCAAAAGGAGTACCCAGTGCATTAAAAAGTGATGATTTTTATATCACAAATATTCAGAAGCACAGTATAGTGCACTGCACTCCCAATCAAATGGACAGGCTTAGAACCAAATAATAAATATTAAACCTCATTAACATTATAAAAAGTACATGCTAAGTGATTGATGTTGTTGAGTCAAGGTTCTAACGTCCATGTTTAAACTGTATGATAGTTATTTTATTTTCAAGATCTCGGGTAAACTATCTGCTGACGCTTTCACCATGAGTATACATGTCAAGTAAAGGGGCATTTAAATTCATACTGGTAACATTTACACTGAATAAAGCCTAATAAATCAACACATAAGGTGATCACTGCCATAGTTTATGCTGTTGTTCAGCCATGACATTGCAGAAATAGAAACCATTTCTAAAATAGAAACTTTGCACATTGCTGTCATGGATGGCTAGGACAAAATGAATGGCATTTTAACATGGGAAAAGATACTTCAGTGTCACAACATGTGTAGGCAGGACACAGTGTTAGAATCGGGATATCAAATAGTTGTTTATTTGCCAAATATTGTACTATTCTATCAAACCATACATAAATGTAACACTTTTTTTCAGTTTATTCAGTTTTCAGATGATGTATACATCTCAGCTTCTAAAACTGACCTTTATGACTGGTTTTGTGATCACATAGTCAAATCAAGCACACTTTCTGTATAAGACTCTCTCAAGGACCTGATTTCTTCTTTCAGAAGCTTTAGTATAAACGTCCTTGGTCAGCTAAACGAGTATTGAGCATTCAGATGCTGTCTTTGTGAAAATGAGCATGTGTAATCTCTGTTAATCCCAGTCTGCAGAGAATGCAGCGCTGCACATTATCGCCATTTTAATCTAGCATCACAATTAGGCTGAAATTTCAATTTCAGCAATCCTTCTTTGTCCGCTGTGTGCCCAGCACAAAATACTCAAGCCGGCACAAGTAGTATGCTATACTTAAAACCGGATTGGATACGAGATATGAGTTCAGGACTAGATAATGGTGCGGGGGGAAATCTCTGGAAAGTGTTTTTGTCCGATGAGGGCTTCGTCATAATGCTGTATTAACATCAACTAATCCCTGGAATTTCAGTTACAGCACTGAATAAGAGGTGATGTAACCGCAGCGCTCAGGAGGCGCATTACTCACTGGGAATTAGGCAGGGATTGTCCAGGACTCACAAATTTACACTATCAAACCCTTCCCCCACTTTGGTCAATCCTCACTAAGACTCCGGCCATGTAACTTCTTTATGCGAGGAAGTGTAGCCCTTTAAAGATTGAAATGCTGGCTTTTTGCGGATAATTGTGAGTGAGGGCTGCATGTACTTTGGGCAGAGCATGAATTAATTAACATAATTAAAAAACATGCCTTGAGGGAGCCTGGAGGAGAGAGGACATGCTTATTTAGTGCTGCGAGGAGGAAAAATTAATATACAAAGATGAGTTTTGTTAACAATGGAGGTGCAGTAAGACATTCCAGAACCATTAATATACACTGTTTCACAAGTATAGCCTGTAGATTTAAACATAATCTATAAATGACTTACAGACCATCTGTGTAATGTCATATCAATTCTTCTATCTTTGTGATCTTGCTGGTAAAGGATTTTCATCGCATAGTAATTTTGTGAGCAATTTAGATGCTCTTCTATCTGGATAAGAAGATACACTTTGCAGTGAAGGACTGAAGGAAATTTACTTAAGTAATATAGGTAAAAAATTATTATTGCATAATATATAAAAGGATAGTAAATTCCCTCACCATTTACTCACACTCAAGTGATTCTAAACTTTCATGAATTCCTTTCTTCTTTCAAACACAACATTTCTAAAGAATGTTTAGACAAAATGTACTGAAATAGTCAATGGCTGCTGCTTTCCAACATTCTTCAAAATATCTTCTTTTGTGTTCAGCAGAAGAAAAATTCAAACAGGTTTGGAGGATAAGTAAATGATGAGTTTTCAGTTTTGGGTCAACTATACCTTTAAGACTTGCTTGTTTTAATAGTTTGTTTGAATGTTAGTGTTTTACTGACGCTTTATTATTACATCACATTTTCTGGAAATAGTCTTTGGGTGCCACATTGTTTCGAAAGTAAATTCTAATTTATTTCAACTGGGGCGACACGGTGGCTTAGTGGTTAGCACTGTCGCCTCACAGCAAGAAGGTCACTGGCTGGGTCAGTTGGAATTTCTGTGTGGAGTTTGCATGTTGTCTCTGTGTTGTCGTGGGTTTCCTCCGGGTGCTCCGGTTTCCCCCACAGTCCAAAGACATGTGGTATAGGTGAATTGAATAAACTAAATTGGTGTATGTATACATAGTGTATGTGTGTGAATGAGTGTGTATGGATGTTTCCCAGTACTGGGTTGCAGCTGATAGGGCATCTACTGCGTAAAACATATGCTGGATAATTTGACGGTTCATTCTGCTGTGACAACCTCTGATGAATATAGGGACTAACCCTAAGGAAAATTAATGAATGTTTTGCTATACCATAAAATTACAATGAAAACACTTTGAGTATCCTAAAATGATAAAATCACAATGAATTTAGTGCCAAAATCTTCAAATTAAGCAATGTAAAAAATACAATTTTCATTTAAATTTGTTTAGGTTTATTAAAATGAGCTATACATTTTCAGTGTTGTAAAGATTTGTTTACATGATGAATTCGATTCAATTTCAGTAAACTGTCATTCAGTAAATGTGTCATTAGTTGTATATTTACTAATATTAATAATGAACAGTACTTGTAGAGCATTTATTAATCATATTTCAAGATTTACTAATGCATTATTAAAATCCAAATTCATATTTGTTAACATTAATGCACTGTGAGATAACATAAATTAACAACGAGCAACATTATTTCTATTAACTAACTAATTAATTATTGTTAACAAAGATGAATAAACACTGTAATAATTTATTGCTTACACTGTATACACTGTATTGCTTATTGTGTGTTTATCTAAAAGTAAATGCATTACCAAAAATGTACTAATACAACCTAATTGTAAAGTGTCAATCTTTTATGAGGGCTCTTCATCTATGTGTTATTTCCAGGTTTTGGTAAATGGCTACATAGACTATTCATGCCTCATAATCACCTGCTAAAGTTTTATCTTCACAAACAAACTCCTACGGTTGCTAATAAAGCATGGATGTTTGTTTTGGTCCTCGTGGAAACCTCCACCTCCTTCATCGCGTGCACATGCTCTCACACGCATACAGACACATGATTTCCATAGACAGATTATCTCTGCTGATTTATTGGCTGTAAAGGCCAGACACCTCACGTGGCTGGGATAAAATAATAATGACCACACTGATTGTTTTCATTAAGAACTGCAAACATTTTTTGCATTACAAGTTTTCTAAAATGTTATGTTTATATATGCAAATAAGCCATTATCTAAATAAATACACACTGATTTGCATACAGTTCCCCAACTGAGATCTGGAACACTGGATGAAGACAGATCCACAAATCTGGTTTTATTTTGTTGACTTAAAATGTACTATTTTACCAAGGGGAATTTGAAAATCTCTTTTAAATACACAAAATCCACACAAATAATAATTTGCCCTAATTTGTTGGAATAAAATGTTACATAAAACAAGGCGAATAATTCTAGGAACAAACTCCTATGCAGAAGAAATTTAAATATATTTACGAGTCAAAACAAAATAGGAGTTTTCAAGCATTAGAACAATGAAAGTATACAGTAATACCACTTAGCTTTGTTTGTTATACATTTTTACACTCTCTAAAATCTCATTCAATCTAACATTAGTTTATATACTGCACTAAACAAATATTATCAGGCACACATTTATAATACCAAATACTTTTTCTTATTTGTTAGCAAGAGGTTATATAGAAATGGTGCAGAATCTGGTACCATCACTTTCTTATTAATTTTATTAATTAAGTATAGGTCAGAATAAACTTGTTGTTTTATTTTTTCATAAACATATCTGGTACATTATCTCACCCATATTATTAGACATTTTATACTAAAACATTAAAGCAAAAACTATAAACTATAAAAAAACATTTTTTACATTAAAAAATGTCAGTAAACCCTTTTAAAACCCTAAAAACAGTGATAAGTTTACTTTATTTTTTAAAAAAGTGAGTAAATTCGTTCTCTTGGAACTGTTAAGTTGACATAATTTTTATAATTATGCACATAGTTCATATACTTAACAATTTTGAGTCAATGGATTTATATCTTAAGTCAATGGTTTACTATTTTTGTAATGTAATGTGTATTTATATAGCGCATTTTATTGCGTATGGCCATACATCTAAAGCGCTTCACAATTATGAGGGGGGTCTTTCCACACCACCACCAGTGTGCAGCATCCACTTGGATGATGCGACGGCAGCCACAGGATAATGGCGCCAGTACCCCCACCACACACCAGCTATTGGTGGAGTGGAGAGACAGTGATAGAGCCAATTCGGTGGATGGGGATGATTGGTTGGTTAATTTAGCCAGGACACCGGGGTTACACCCCTACTCTTTACAAAAAGTGCCATGGGATTTTTAATGACCACAGAGAGTCAGGACCTCGGTTTATCTCACTGACATTATAGTGTCCTCTTCACATTTACTCGGGCAGTAGGACTCACACAGACCACATGTTGAGCACCAGCAACCTAGTTTTCCCATGTGGTCTCCCATCCAGGTACTGACCAAGCTCAGCCCTGCTTAGCTTCAGTGACTAACCGCTCTTGGGCTGCAGGGTGATTTGGCTGTTTACTTTTTTTTTTTTAAGTGAAGTAAACTAATAACTTTAAAATAAGAGGATTGACCTTTTTTTTTTAAAGTCAACTAATTACTTTTTACAATTTATGTAACTTTTACTTTATAAAATGATTTTGATTGGGCACCAAAATGGGATGTCCTGCTTTGACCCAGTGTGCAATAAAACAAACAATTCATAATTTATTTTAAGTGATTCCCTTTCCACTACTCTGAATCACTGCACTATGAAAAGCCCAACATCTCAAAATCTCACATTTTACCCCAACCTTGCCTTGAGGGATCACTGCCGAATGATTGGGCCCAATGGGGGGAACATGGCGCGGGCATGCTGAATTACAGGGGTGCTCACCTGTTACAGCAGCCCAGTGGATCCCAGCCTGGTGTTTCCCAGGGAGGAGGCACAATGGAGGGTGTGTCCCAGCTGACACTCAACACAAAAGGTGAACGGTCCCCGAAAACCCCCCAGACCCTCAATCCCCGGTGTGATTTTATTCAAGGTGAGCTCTGAATGCCTTACACAGCATCGTGGTGCTTTTCTGACAAGCCATGTGATGTGCGCTGACACATGAGGTATGGTCGCCCAGCTGACAGATTAAACCCTGCAGTCAGAGAGCGGCCAGGCCACAGACCAAACGTGTGTGTGTGAGGAAACGACCCGCAACAATAGTAGCACCTGTACTACAGTCTACTCGGGTTCGAAGTAGTTGTGCAGTTGAACTGGAATAGACTCCTTGTGTCCTTAAACCCTCTTTTGAAAGATTAGTCTAGGCAGGTCAATCAGAGCCCGGGAAGCCCTTCGAGCTGTGCTCCGGACACATAATGTGCCCTTGGTGCTCTTGTCAAAGCGTGTGGTCACACTCCTGCATCAAGCTGGACTTTATTGTTGTGAGGAGAAAAGACAAACAGAGAGAGAAGAGAACTCAAGGGTCAAGCACCGGGTCCATCTCATTCCTCCAAAGGCTTTTGTGACCCATCTGAATTCATATGTGCATTTGGTATAAAGCGCAAGAGTCGCTATTGTGCGCCGCGCATGAAATTGCTTTGAGTTGTTTAACAAGATAATGGGGAAGCGAAATCTCCCTCGGAACGTGATTTTAAGGCATTTGAAGGAAGCTGGGCCTTTGGCTGAGCGCGGGAGGCATTTACATGAGCCCATGTACAATAGCTCGATAGCCGAGTGGATAATGTTACACATTAACAGGTTTTCCATTAAGTCAACCTGCGTATCCATGGCGACTCTTTCCCCTTGGCTCTATGGAAATGGATCAGTCTGTGTGTCTTATTGACTGGAGCGCTCGGACTTCTGGGACGTTTTCTGGCCGCCCAAACTGTGTTTATATGCCTGTTAAGAGCTGTTTACTTTGATCCTGTTTCAGATAAAAGCTAAAAACAAGATTATTCAGGAGTTAAAGTCTATTGTAGCAGAGTTAGGAATAATTCACTTGCAATTATAATTCTAAACTCAGAGATCTATCTAAACTCCTTCTGTGGAAGAAAAACAAGCTTTTCTGTTTCTGATTAGCAACAGAATTGAATTGAATCCCAGTTTTAATGCGCAATATATAGTTGTTTGTGAGCAAATCAGGCCATTGAGAGAAATACTGTATTTCAGTTGATACTACTAGCGGTGTAAAAAAAATACTTCATCTTAAATAGTTTCTTTCAGAATTACATTTTAAACTTGATCTTTGCTGTGGAAAGCTACAAAAACAATGCATAAAGTGTATTTTTGTCTTATTTTACACTTAAATTGTTTAAAATGTGTCAAACAGCATATAAAATATGTGGAGTCTATCTTGCTTTCCTATTTATCTTTTTTCCTTTTAGCTATTTTTTAAATAAAACAATTATAAAAATCCAATGTAGGAAGATAAAAATACACCCAAATATAAGAATATATGTGCAAACAGTTCATAATATCTTGTGCAGTGCTGCAGCTCCGCTTGTTCAACAGTTCAGGTCTAACTAATAATAATTAATACAATTAAAATAAGAAATTTAATTGTTCTAGTGAATGTTACTTAGAAACTGCTTATATTTGTCAATGGGGCAGTAACTTTAAAGGGACAACTTTGTATTTTATCCACTTAAAAAGGTGTGCATTTCTACCTTTAAGGTATAAGAATCTTTGAGGGTTAAGTATTGTAGATATAATTACACCGATGCCTCATTTGGAGCCGTCTCGTATATGTGCTATATGTAAGCCATCTGCCGTACTAAAAGGATCAAAGCCAGTTGACCGATTACTCAAGGAAAAGTTGTTATTAATAGTTATTAGTTACGCATTTATGAATATTCATACCTGCAATAGATTTCACATGATGATTTTTCTAGCATTTGTTTTTTTGAAGCATCAAATTGTGAAGCAGCTAAAGACTCACACCCCTATATGCCACAGTGAGGGCTATCTGGTGCTCCTGTGGGACGTCTCGGGGTGGACAGATGCTCCTATGAGCTCTGCTGTAGGTATGACTGCAGTATCAGTTTCACCCATTGCTGCTTGTGGATTTTTTTCCTGCATATTCCCAACGGATCTTCCCCATCTCTCTGTCTGTCACACCCGCCCCTGGATAGATGTGAACGCAGACATAATGGAGGCTCCAAACACATGGTGCTGTTTTTTCTCCTCTCTAGTTAATATTAAGAAAGGTGTTATTGTCCACACCGAGAACTACAATGGCTCTAATTGAACAATATGCATGTGCGTCCCGTGTTTTAACATGGAATAATTAATAGGACGCCTAATTTTATTCTCCAAGCCTCCACTTGGTCCTTCTCATTATATGGCGCCTGTGTGAATTAATTGTTCCAATGAAAGCAAGTGTATTGATTTAAAGCCCAAACCTCCACCGCAGTTCCCCGCCTCGTCTAGCGGTTGGAGCAGCTCCTGCCTGGTGATGCCCCTGCTGGAGGGGACAAATCTGGAGAGGGCTGGGTCTCCCCCACTGCTAATGCTCACTAATGCCAGTCCCTGACACCATGCCAGATGCTCCGCTCTTGGCAGAGGATCTAAGGAAATGTCGAAGCACTCGTCCCCCGTATGGAGATCTCGCGGCCGGTAGGAAAGCGGGCGTAGGACAGTGACGCTCTTTCTCTCTCACCCGTTCCATCTCCTGTATGGCCCCCAGATCTTGTACCTCCCCTCGGGCCTGCCGGATCCAGCTTTTCTCCCATCCTGACCTTTCCCACTGCAAGGCCCCAATCTGGGCTTATCTGTTGGAGGGCTCACTCCCCTTCGCCAGCCAGTCAGCCAGCCAGGGATTTCAGGGCAAAAATAAGACATCTGTTCTTGAGGATTAGCAAATATTCCGTGCACCCCAGAAAGCCCGTTTGGGTATTGTGGGCTCAGTGAGTGCAACGGTCTGTGGGTTACTTAAGTGCAGTTTGATGGCTGTGTTATGCATGTTGCGACTCTCTTGTCCTCTACTTGCCTCTTTAAGAGGGGACATGGCCAAGTCAACATCCTGTTATCCATCCATCCATCTATCTATCTATCTATCTATCTATCTATCTATCTATCTATCTATC
>CAIGQW010053321.1:1656988-1673373 GCA_903798125.1 Danio choprae
ATGACTCCCATGAGCTTTGAGGACTGCATCCATACATCTCTGCAGTGACTCAAATAACTTATTAATAAAGTCATCTGGAATGGCAAAGAAAGCGTTCTTGCAGGACTCCCAGAGTTCATCAAGACTCTTTGGATTCATCTTCAATGCCTCCTCCTTTATCTTACCCCAGACATGATCAATAATGTTCATGTCTGGTGACTGGGCTGGCCAAGGAACTTTGATGTGGAGGCTGAAGTATGAGAAGGAGCGCTATTCTGCTGAAGAATTTGCCCTCTCCTGTGGTTTGTAATGTAATGGGCAGCACAAATGTTTTGATACCTCAGGCTGTTGATGTTGCCATCCACTCTGCAGATCTCTTGCACGCCCCCATATGAATTTAACCCCAAACCATTATTTTTCCTTCACCAAACTTGACTGATTTCTGTGAGAATCTTGGGTCCATGCAGGTTCCAATAGGTCTTCTGCAGTATTTGTGATGATTGGGATGCAGTTCAACAGATGATTCATCTGAAAAATCTACCTTCTGCCACTTTTCCAAATGATCAACTAGAAGTCGAGTTATTATTATTCGTTGTTTTCTCTTCTGGCTGCCGTTATCAGTCCAACACAAGTTATTTTTTCCTTTTTCTGAAAGTCTTGATAACACTATCATTGAGTTTTTCTTTTATTATTTCAGTAAATGGGATTGTGATTTTTTTTTTGTTGTACTCTCCCATTCACTGTGGTCTGAGTTTACCCAACTATGACGACTTCCGTTGCTGAGAAACCCGGAAATGTGAAAAGTTTCCATTAAAAATTCAATCAGAAAAAAATGAAATAATGCCTGCTTTGACGGTCTATAAGCACTAAAAACAATCAAAATCTCTCTCTTTTTGGGGTCAAAATGGACTTGAATGTATTAAACAGCTTATTGTTGACTTTTTAAACAAAGTGTGTTTTATGTAACCTGTTTTATACATATACTTTAGCGTCAGTTGATATTAAATATATTTGTTTCTTTGAGTTATATATTTATATATATATTAAAAATATATTTGTGGCCTGTTGATTTTGCAACTGCTTTAGCACTGAGATGCCTGTTCTGGATCACATGCAACACATTCACTTTAACACTAAACCCTGGTTAATGTGGAATGAGGCTCATCTCGACCCATCCATCATCGGCATAAAGCTGTGCATTGTGTGTGTGTGTGTGTGTGTGTGTGTGTGTGTGTGTGTGTGTGTATGTTTGGTGAGGCCTCTGGGTTGAGGCTTTAACCTCTGCAGATGAAGATAAGGCACAGTCTCTGACACCTGCAGAACAGTTTGAACACTGACACACTCCTTCATAAGAGGTCAAAAGGTGAACTTAGATGTATCGCTTAATATTTACTATCCCGATTTGGCAGATTCGCAGCGTCCTTCGAGGCTTAACATATATGGCGGATCAAAACATTGCAGGCAGATTTATCCCAAACACCTGCAACTGCAAGGTCACAGAACTCATTTTGTGAGTGGCATGACTACTTGCTTATTAGTGGCAGCCACGTCCACTAAACAAATCTATTTGTGAGATTGTACAGTATTGCTAAAGGGCATTTCTGAATTAAATGTAATCAGCTTTACTGGGCTGTGTTCATTTATTAGTAATGTGCTTAAAGCAGATTAGTGGGCTCAGCCGTTTTTAATGATTTATTTTGCTGCTGAGATCTGACAGATTTTCCGCTATTCTTGAAAAAAAAAGGACATTTCCCAATTAGAATACATGCCTCCCGCTCAACACTTCCATGGTTTAATCTATTGTTCAATGGGAATTATCATTTTCATTAATTGAAATGGATTCCTCTAATAAAGATTTGCCAGGAATTTTTAATCATATTTAACCTTTATAATCATTTAATATCTGGATGCTATTTGGGGGGAAAAAACTGTCAGAAGATGACATTTTTAACAAAATCTATATTGAATCTGCAACCTTTTTTATTTGAATGTGAAAGAAGGATTAAATGTTAGCATGCATGTATCATGTTATTACTGTTATTAGCCGTTTTATAATAAAAAAGAGACATTTGTTTAAATGTAAAAACACGAATAACCCCTAAATAAATAAATACATATATAAATAAAAGCAAGTCTATATGAACTGGTGGTATTCTTGTGAAAATAAAGCATTACTGTGTTTACCACTAATGTATTAATTAAAAAATATATATTCTTTGAAATATAAAACTGCACATAATAAAATACTATGATAATACTAAAATACAATAATACATACTAAATAATAATACAATAACAATAATAACAATAATAAAATGCTTAATATTTATGTTCCATTTTTATAACTGTATTTGTACATATATGTAATTTATACTTTATGTATGTAATTTATAAGAGCAATTTGAGCACCTATAATAACACCATTAAAATACTTGTCATTTAATTAAATTCTTTGAATTAATAACTCATGATTGCTCAGCAACAGTTCAAATTTATTGAATTAAAAACTCATGATTACTCAGCAACAGTTCAAATTCATAAAACCCTATTATTAAAAATATATATCAAAAATTGCCTAAAAACCTTTTTTGTTTTGACATTTAATTCCCTTATTAAAAACTATGCATTATTATTATTATTATTATTATTATTATTATTATTATTATTATTATTACTACATTTTATGTAGTTCAAAACAAACAGAAAGCACTGTGAGGGTTAAGTAATAACGTACCATTTTTCTGGCCATGTGTAATCTGTATATTCACTCAAATACGGACATATGGACTTGCGTTTATCCTCATCTGAGTGAACAACAGTCTGATTGTTAGATGTGTGTTCTCCAGCCGTTGGCCATGCCTGACTCACCGCCGTCCGCTCTCTCTCTCTCTCTCTGCAGTGTGGTGTGTGTTGGGGGAGACGGCTCTGTTTCTGAGGTGGCCCACGGGTTGCTTCTCCGGGCCCAGATGGACGCTGGGAGGGACACAGACTCCATCTTCACGCCTGTCCAAGCAGCACTTCCTCTCGGCGTAATACCAGCAGGTGAGGATCAGGGGTGGTGCGTCTCTTTCTCCTGCAGCTGTTCCCAGATCAGCCTAAAGTCCAGATCCTGTGTGTGAGAGTGAGAGTTCAGTCCTTGCTGAGTCAATGCGATTTCACTATTGACCCAGTTTATATTTATTATATGCTTTTTGGTTGTTTTGTGGCAAGTTCTCCGAATGTATGCTATTTGGAAAGATTTATTGTTTAGCAAAAATAAATGTTATACATATATTTTAAATCTATTTCCATGATATCATAACCCTTTAACCCCTCCCCCTGGCATCACTATAAGTATGCTCTAAGTTATAGTATACTATAAAAACAATTGTATGTATATATGTAGGGATATTTATGTTTTATGAGTGCATATAGTTTTTATACTTTTAATTAACCTTTAAAAGTCATATTTACACATTTTTATAGAAATTTACATTTTATAGTTTATGTTAAAAACAATAATAATAAGTAACAATAATAAGTAAAAATAAGTAATAATAATAATAATAATAATAATAATAATAATAATAATAAAATTAACAAAATATTTTGGGGTTATTGCTTACATATTATAATTGTGTATTATTAGGTATTATATCATGTCATATCTAAAATAACTCAATCAATCAATCCATCAAAATAACTACATAAAACCAATCAATCAATCAATCAATCAATCAATCAATCAATCAATCAATCAAAATAACTGCTTAAAAACCAATTAATCAGTCAATCAATTAATCAATCAATCAAAATAACTACATAAAAATCAATCAACCAACCAATTAAAATAACTACATAATAACCAACCAACCAACCAACCAACCAATCAACCAACCAATCAAACCAATCAATCAATCAACCAACCAACTACATAAAAACCAATAAACTAACCAACCAATCAACCAACCAACCAATCAAAATAAGTACATAAAAACCAATAAACCAACCAACCAACCAACCAATCAAAATAACTACAAAAAAACCAATCAACCAACCAACCAAGCAACCAACCAACCAACCAAAATAACTACATAATAACCAACCAATTAATCAAAATAACTACATAAAAACCAATCAATCAATCAACCAACATGTTAATTAGAGAGTAGTGTAGCACATTGAATAGACGTGTAAAAAACAAAAAAAACAAAAACAAATTTGACTTCAAGAGGTATTTTTACGAGATGAAACAAACAATAAAACCGTTAACTGATAATCACAGCATGTCAAAATATGACTAGTTGTAAAACGTGACAATGTACCGCAACAGGCTTGTGGGTAAACAGCGCGACTTTTTAATGCTTCATCCCGGCACTAAAACAATCAGAGGCGTGCTGCCAATTAAAAAAAATCGAACCCTGTAGTAATTTGGGTCTCTAGTTTCTGCGCTGTCAGAATGATTTAGTTTGATTGTGTTCTGAAACTCCTCTAGCGAAAACAAACAGGCAGCTCATAACAGCAGCAAGCGAGTGTATCATTATCAAATTGATTTAATCACAGTCAGGCCTCTGAATGGCCCTCTCACACACACACAGTTAATTGCCTTCAAGAGTGTCTGAAACAGAGCATTCTCTCCATTTGCCTTTGAAACAGGCTCTGCTGGCCTTGGACCAGCAGCCCGGAGGTAAAGATGGTTGATATTGTTTTGCGATATACCCCTAATAATTCTCCCAGCAATAATAATGATAAATCTACAATCTGGATTCTGCCTCTACAATCTGGGACTGGTGTGGTCAGAAATGTATAGTGAGTAAAAAAATCCCCAAACAATCTGAATAAATGTTGTTCAGTCCATCCAGGATTTTACGATTGGGTTTTTGACAAATAGGCAATAAAAATGCTTTTTATGTAAAAACGCCATTTTTAAAGAATTTTTACAAATATTTATTTAGTTTTAAATCTACACTGTAAAAATGCTTTAAATCGATTACGTTATCTTAATTGTTTTTACAAACAGAAGTGGATTGAACTAAATAATTTCCCAGTGATGGGTAGGGCTGGAAGGGCATCTGCTGCGTAAAACATGTGCTGGATAAGTTGGCGGTTCATTCCACTGTGGCGACCCCAGATTAATTAATTCATTATTCTTCAGTTTAGTCCCTTATTTATCAGGGGTCGCTACAGCGGAATGAACTGCCAATTTATCCAGCATATGTTTTACACAGCGGATGCCCTTCCAGCTGCAACCCAGTACAACATCCATACACACTCATTCACACTCACACACTACGGCCAATTTATTCATTCATTCATTCATTTTCTTTTCGGCTTAGGCCCTTTATTAATCTGGGGTCGCCACAGCAGAATGAACCGCCAACTTCTCCAGCATATGTTTTACGCAGCGGATGCCCTTCCAGCTGCAACCCATCACTGGGAAACATCCATACACACTCATTCACTACAGTCAATTTAGCCTACCCAATTCACCTATACCGCATGTCTTTGGACTTGTGGAGGAAACCGGAGCACCCGGAGGAAATCCACGGCAACACGTGAAGAACATGCAAACTCCACAAAGAAATGCCAACTGACCCAGCCGGGACTTGAACCAGCGACCTTCTTGCTGTGAGGCGATTGTGCTACCCACTGCGCCACCGCGTCACCACGGTCAATTTAGTTTATCCAATTAACCTATAGCGCATATCTTTGGACTGTGGGGGAAACCAGAGCACCCAGAGGAAACCCACGCCAACACGTGAAGAACATGCAAACTCCACACAGAAATGCCAACTGACCCAGCCGGGACTTGAACCAGCGACCTTCTTGCTGTGAGGCGACAGTGCTAACCACTGAGCCACTGTGTCGCCTTCTTTCACTATTATTTATTTTTTACTAAACTGTACCATAAAATGACCTATGGTGTGACATATAAAAAATTATATATGGTTTTTGCTGACAAAATGTCTCAAGTTCCTATGTTTTTAGAATTATATGGATGAAACACATTATTGCATTTATCAAAATAGCCACTTGTAAAATTAGGCCTGTGGTATTTATTAATGATTTTATTTTTAATTGATAAGTGCTGTAGTTTACTAAACTATGCTTGAGACAATCACTCCATAGGGCAGTTTTGAGATTGAGAAGCAAATGCCACTCACTTTCTTTCTTGTTTTTTAAATGCTAAGTTTAAACTGTGTGATTTAAAGGGATAATTCACCCAAAAATAAAAATGTATTCACTGTTTATTAACTGTTTTAGTAGAGTTTCTTTCTTCTGTTGAACAAAATAATTTGCTGGAAAAAGCTGAAAACCTGTAACCATTGACTTCTAAAGTAGGAAAAACAAATACTATGAAAGTCAATGATTATAGGTTTCCAGCTTTCTTTTAAACATATCTTCTATTGTGTTCAACAAGATAAAAAGTCAAACATGTTTGTAACAAGTGAAAGGTCAGTAAATGATGACAGGGTTTAATTTTTGGGTGAGCTATCCCTTTAAGCATTGATTTTCACCAGCCAGCAGATTTGATGAAATTGACAAATGCAAAGGCAAACCAGTGCTTGCTTATGCAAGTGACAATCACGCAGTGTAAATGATCAAAGACACCATCAGCGAGAATCAACGATGTCCATGAAATATTTGCCATGCTAAATATCTGGACCTGTAAGTGATTCAAAACCCTACTGTGTGGAAAGAGTTCTGACTGAGTTCTAAAACACATTGATGATGACCAACAGCCAATAAGAGAGAAAGATATAGGGCAGAGTTTAGGGAGGTTAGGGAGACCTCAATAGTTATAGACATGATAGATAATATCAGAAAACATGGCAGCGGTTACGAGACAAGCTCCTTCACTGTCTTTTTGGACCCAATAAATGTTGGAAAACTTTAACAGGAGCACCCATGTCTTTTTGATTTTTACTCTGAGATATAAGGTGCATCTCAATCAGCTTATTTCTTCAGTAGTCAGGGCACTGATCAGATCAGTTTTTTTATTGCCATCAACCACCACCAGTGTGCAGTTATGGCAGCCATATTGTGCCAGACTGCACACCATACACAGCTTATTGGTGGAGAGGAGACAGAGTGATGAAGCCATTGGATGATATGAAGATGGTTAGGAGACCATGATGGACAGAAGAGAGTGGGCAAGTTTGAACAGGATGTTGAAAGGCTATGACAAGTCCAATTTATTTTTATATTTTAACTTATTTTATTAAAGTGCATGGAGCAAACTCAGAATTGCACATTGTTTTCCAAGAACTTATGCAGAGGAATAAAATGTGTCACCTACAGGTGGTTTGTCAAGCCCACTCACCTGAGTGAAGCACATTAAGAATTGTAAAATGTTTTTCCAAAAATGCGGAGTGTTGATAAGAATGTGTCCGATGTTTAAGCATTTCTTTAGCATATATTTAAGCATATCGTACACAGCGATCATTTTTACTAAGCTACAGTGATGCATTTACTTGTAGGTAATGTTTGTGTGCAGTTTTGCCCCCTTGCTTCAAGTAGTATAGTAATATTACTTAATGTGTCTGATGTTTAATCATTTCTTTAGCATATATTTAAGCATATCATACGCAGCGATCATCTTTTTACTGAGCTACAGTGATACATTTACTTGTATGTAATGTTTGTGTGCAGTTTTGCCCCCTTGCTTCAAGTAGTATAGTAATATTACTTAATGTGTCTGATGTTTAAGCATTTCTTTAGCATATATTTAAGAATATGAGAATGTGTAAGAATGTGAAATAAGAATGTGAATAAGAATGTGTCTGATGTTTAAGCATTTCTTTAGCATATATTTAAGCATATCATACGCAGCGATAATTTTTACTGAGCTACAGTGATGCATTTACTTGTAGGTAATGTTTGTGTGCCGTTTTGCCCCCTTGCTTCAGGTATTATAGTAATATTACTTCAAGGACTTTCCATAGATACAGGACTTCTTTTTTGTATATCAGTGTACACATATAAATTATCATCATTAGTATTGTTACTGCAAAAAATAACCAAAACTATTGTTTAACGTCCGTTTCACCCATGCCTACCTGGAGCCCTGCGTATTGTACTGCCTAAATCAGATATTTTTTGTGGCACAAACCAACCCCAAAGAGCTGCCAAAGCGGGGCGGGAAGAGGAGGGGACGGAAGCGGCCTCTAGTTTTTCGGCCAAGAAATTGACCTTCACTTGTCATTTCAGGCGCAGCAAAATGGAGTGCTGTTGTTAGGAGCAATGGAAGCCCTCCAACTCCGCACCCGCTGCAAACTGACCGTACCGGGGTCACGCTTCCTCTTCATTAGTGCCGAATCCCGCAGGAGTATTTGTAAACAGTTTCCTGTCACAAACGCAAAGGGGGGAAAAACGACCCCCCGCCTCTGCCGTGTCCCAAAGCAGGTCTGGATGTGTCATTTGGTGATCCAGGTCGATCCTTTGGGACGGAGGAAATGGAGTCAAATCACTCTCTTTGTTAGAGCTGCACAAAAACAGCCATGTACTGCATCAACTGCTGTGATTTACTGCACGCAATTACCATGCATTACCATGCAATAGATTACTACGCCCTTATTATTTCATTTATTATAATATCATTGTACTATTTCATCCATTTATGAATTAAACAATGTCTTTTTTAGGCTTTTAGTCCAAACATATCTTCATAAATTCTTTTGTGTATTTAATGTTTGATATAAAAATTTTGAATAGAACAAACTAGTTTTTGATGTAATTGTACGTACATTTTAAGTATATTATATTACAATATATTATATTATTAGTTTGAAACCAATTTTGTGACTTTAATTTTAATTTTAATATTTTTTAAATGATTTAAAATCAATCAATCAATCAATCAATGAAACATTTTGATGAGAGAGTACGGTAACATACAGATATGCTCAAAGCAGACGTAGACCAAAAAAAACAAAAACGCAAGTAATTACCATGTACATATCATAAAATATACATGACATGTTAGCTACGTCAACTCCCAATTATCCAACACTAGTTTCTTTTACCGCATTAATTTGTCAATATTCATAACACAATACGAAACCTCTAATTACAAAGAGTGTTTCGTATAGCTTATTTACACGAAGCAGGATAAACATCCACTGCCCAATTAAAGGCTTCCTCCAGTATATACTCCTCGGTACGTATAGCATATAAATTGCAGCCTTCTAATTAATTTGCCTGCTTTTAAGGGTTTCAGGGGGACTGTTAATTTCTTTGATATTCCAGGCAAAGAACCAAAATGTTGGTGCAGTTTCCATGAGACTCTTAGACATGCTTGACTAGCGAGTCATTGCATCACATTCATCTGCCTGGATGAGGGAGACATTAACTGCCTTATGAATATTCATGCTGTCTGCTTAATTAAGTTAATTGTTCTGCAGAAGTGCTCGCACTTCCAAGGACAATTTTTTTTCTCTCGCTCTCTCTCTCTCTCTCTTTCTCTCTCTCTCTTTCAAAAACCCCCTTCTTCCTTCCCATTCGCCCACCCCCCGCTCTAATATGTGGGCGCGGGCACCATTCGTCACCCGCTTCTGGAATGGAGATGGTAATATATGGAAGTCCCGGTGATGTTGGCACAGGCTGTTGCTCTGCGCCTTGCAGGAGAAGCAGATGCACGCTTGAAATATAGTGTTGTAGCGCCACAGACACCAGCGAACAACAAAAGAACAAAACCATCAATGCCCGACAACCATTGTATAACGTAGATAACACATTGACAAAACTCAAGCCGGATGCATCAGATCTGTGCGATAAATGGTCATTGTAGCATTCAAATGTTAGCGTCGTTAGAATTTTAGCATTCAGGGTTTTTTAAAATCACACTATTTGAGATCCTTAAAGGCACAGTATGCAGCTTTCGCCACTAGAGGGCAAATATTCGCAACAAACAAAGGCGTAGTTTGATGACACCATGACTGAGTGTGAAATCATGAGAGTTGTCATCTTCATTTAATCCTAAGGGACTCCTGCAGAAATCGTATTCATGGATGAGCTAAAGTTTTTAACACTTATTATCATGGAATAAAGCAGTTTAAGACCGAGACCCATCGAATCAAAATGAGACCACTAAAGCAAGTGACCATTCGCAAAGCAACACCACACTTCTTTATGTCCGACAAGTTTTCAGTATCAGCCATGCTGCTCCCCTATAGATTTGTGCACTTCCTTGGGAAATAGTGAATAATTTCTGAATAATTTACAAATAGTAAAGATTAATTCATTGTTTATTTGGGTCTTCAGGCTATTCAGTTTAAGTTAGCTCATCTCACTTGTCATCTTCCAAGTCCTCAGGCAATTCATTGGTTATTTTGCCACATCACAAGTCACATCTCCATAAACTAAAGTTTCGTGAGCTGTCCTGGTCCAATAACAGAAAGATTAGTTAATCAGTTTTGAGCGTATTGAGTCATTCGTTCAGCAGTAGTGACAGCACCATTGATTGACAGTTGATGGCAATCCGTCCACACAAATGTATACATTTCATAAACTTCTGTAGGTTTCGGGAAAAGATGAAATTGTATATTCATCAACCTTTCTGGGTATGTGCTTTTTTGTGTTGCGAGTCCCATTCATGTTAATCACCAATGCTACTATACTATGCCTGTCAGACAAAATGGTAGACAGTGACAGGGACACAGAATATATAAAGCAGGACTGTTTTATCATAATAAAAACATTTTAAGCTTCTGTTATAATGTTGCTCTTTGCAGTCTAATATGTTGTCTGTTTTATTAAAGTATTTTGATGTTGAGGTCTGTATCACTAGAAAAAAATGGCTTATTTCATAATAGAAGCAAAATATATAACACTTTTCTAGTGCTTTTATATATGTTAATGAAAAATGTTTTACATATTGTGAGGCATTAAAGTGTGGCTGCAGTCTAATGGCAAGAAAACACTTTTATATACTTTTCTTTTATAGCACTTAGTGCTTGTAGATTTCAGTTACAACCAACTGAAAAAGAAATAGACACTAATAATAATAATAATAATAATAATAAGTTTCTGTTTCTGGTCTAATTGTATATTATATCAAATAATATTTTATTTTCATAATTTTTTATAAAAAGAATGCAATAAACTCATTAAATCAATTAAGAAATTCTTCAATTAATAAATAAAATAATTAGATTATTAGAGAGTGAAGTACAGATGTGCTTAAAGAAAACATGGACCAACAACGGCAAAAAAATAAATACGAAAAATAAAATTAAAAAATGGCAAATTGGAATTTAAATGAAAAGAATCCTATAACTGATTATGTTGTATCGATAAAAACGTCAGACGGCACAGTGGCTCGGTGGTTAGCACTGTTGCCTCACAGCAAGAAGATCACTGGATTGAGTCCCGGCTGGGCCAGTTGGCATTTCTGTGTGGAGTTTGCATGTTCTCCCCATGTTTGCGTGGATTTCGTCCGGGTGCTCCAGTTTCCCCCACAGTCCAAAAGACATACGCTATAAGTGAATTGGATAAACTATATTGGCCGTGTATGAGTGTGTGTGAATGCGAGAGTGTATGGGTGTTTTCCAGTACTGGGTTGCAGCTGGAAGGGCATCCGCTGCGTAAAACATATGCTGGAATAAATGGTGGTTTATTCCGCTGTGGCGACCTCTGATAAATCAGAGACTAAGCCAAAGAAAAATAAATTAATTATAAAAATGTCAATAAATAATTAATTATAATTCAAAATTTTTTTTTGCAGAAGAGGCAGACGTAGGGTTTAAATATAGTGTTGTAGCATCACAGACATCAGCAAACAACAAAATAAAACCATTAATGACCAACCACTATTGTTTAACATACTGTAAACATGCTCCTACGAAACTCAAGCCAGCTTTATCAGATCTGTGCAATAAATGGTAATTTTAGCTTTCAGATAATGAGTTTTTAATATCACACCCACTGAGACTGTTAAGGCGAGAGACGCTTTTTTCATGCGCTCCTCAAATTTGAGGATTTTAAGCTTTTTAGGTTTCCATAAAGTGGTTTCATTTCAGTTTGATGAACAGATGATGCACAAAATACAGGGATTTGTTCATACATAATTTGCCTGGTTATTTAAAACATTGTATTTAACAAAAAAGTGAATATTTATATTTTCTTGTTGTTTACTGTATTTGTAAACAACAAGATTGAGCATTAATAGTGACATTCAAAATCCCCTTTGTAAAAACGTTTGACTCTGAAATAAAAAAAGAAACAAAAAATTTATCTAATGTTCAGATTTTGGTGTTAAAAAAATATGCAAAGTAGCTCATATATAATTAAACAATGCATCATTTGCATATTTATATAACATAAAAAAAAATTATACAAAAAGTGTCTGCAATTTTTAATATAATCAATCAGTCAATTGGGGAAGTATGCTGAAAACAATTACTTCACTTTTTTGGTGTTAGAGCAATAATTCACTTATATTACAGACACCGATTTGTATGCCTGTAGGATTCTCTCTCTCTCTCTCTCTCTCTCTCTCTCTTCACTAAAGCACAGCAAAACCACAGCTTGTCGTTTATGATAAAGAGTGAAATCGGCTCTGTTCCAAAACCTAGCAAGCTGCCTACATAGGCAGTATTTTAAGGCGTAATAAGCACACTCCTAAGGAGAAGGCTGCTTTTCAAAAGGAAAGATGCTGAACGTTCTTTGGCAAAATTCTGAAGCATTATTAAGATGAATGCCTTTTGATGAGCTCAGTGGAAAAAATGGCAGACACTATATAAAACTATATGATCAAAAAGTCATGACAACATAAGTTAATCACAACTTATTAACTTGCTTTAATTTTTAATGCTTTATGATTTTCCATGACAGCTAGGTTAATTTTCATGTTCCCTTTTTCTTTTTTTTACAGTTATTTTATTATTATTATTATTATTATTATTATTATATATTATTATTTATTTAATTTTTTAAAATATTTTATTTCATTGTCTGTATGAAGCTTTTTTTCCCCAATTGTAATAATAATTATAACATGTATTGTTTAATATAACGTAAGTTATACATTTTAAATGAAACAATAATAATAAATTACATAATTTCACATTTAATGAATGTTGTATGTTAGTTACAAGTTGAATCAACCTAACCTTTTGAGTAATTTTAACTTAAATAAACCTAAATGTAACTTTAAAAAAGTTGAAGTAGTTGAAACAGGATTAACTTTGTTTAATGCCTTAACCATGCTACGTGTCCACAGTTATCCATGTGGACAGTGTTTGAACACCATTAAAAAGGCAAATGTTTATTAATTTAATGTAGATCAAATATATCATGGTGTATACATGATACCAGTCTTGATAAAGGCTGCAGTTTTTTTTTTTTTTTTTACTTTATGGCAATATACACTTAAAAAAATGACGTTTGCTGTTTGTTCAAACTGCTTATTTAAAATGAGCTGAAACAACACAATTCTTGCATTTTTTTGGGGGACAACTTAATTGTTTTATGTTAAATCAGCTTAAATGTTTTATATTTAACTTAATTCCTTCATGTTGTCTCAACACAAATCGATTGTGTGGAACCCAGCATTTTTTACAGTCTATGCAGTAATACTAATATATAAAAAAGCAGCATGTCACCATACAAAACCAAAAATTATGTGATTTATACGTCGAGCACTCAACAAATAAAAGGGCCTCTTCTAGCAGCTTTCAGATAGTAAGGCAAGCTCACTCGTTTTGGAAGCTGCTTCACCAGACGCTGTTACCTTTACTGAGGAGATCCTGGCTCTGGTGTTGAAATCATCACAACATATGGAAACTCCTAGAGAGGCCAGGAAGCGTCATGGATGTGTTTGTGAAGCAGGGCTGCATTACCAGTGACCTGGTAGGTGGGAAGAGGCAAGTTTACTCGCAGCCAAATTCAGTTGGAGTGCGAGTTTGTGTCCAGCACTATCAGAAAAAAAAGGGAGGGAGCGCTTTCATCCAACACCTCCATCCTGTTCTCATTTACAGACATTTGCTTTCATACCCTGTTGATCTGAGCAAACACACTGGCCAGATAAACTGCATGAAAGGAAATGTCTACTCACCCGACAAGGACAAGCCTCTCTCTGCTGTTTGTCTCTGCTAGTAATCAGTACAAATACACACACCTGTTCTCCCCTCACACGCTGCCAGCAAGGTAAACCGCCTTAATTGGCATGAGGTGATATTAACTTAAATTAATGCCCTTTAACAAAGTCCTCATCCTGTAATGATTAACTTTACCTCACTCATTAGAAAGGAGAAGCAGCTGCCATTTTTAAATCAGTGCTGCTTTTAACTATTATAGTGTAGTCTAAATAGCATGCAGGGGAGTGTTTCAAATCAGAGAACATTGGAAATAGCGTTTTCGAGATGCTTGATATTTTTATTGTTTACACAAAATGGAATATTTACGCACCATTTACTCACACTTAAGTGGTTATAAACCTTTTATGTTGAACACAAAGAGGATATTTTGAAGAATGTTGCAAACCGATTTATGGCCCGTTTCCACTGAGATGTACGGTTCGGTACAGCACAGCAGTGGTTCCCAAAGGGGGTCGTGGGACAATGGGGGGGGGGGCTTATATTAAAGGCTCAGATGCAGCACAATTTACAGCTCCAGGTTAAACTTTCTGAGAGCTTTATGGCACTTTACAGTTGCCTAGAAACAACATTTACAGATGTAAATGTGAGCATGAGCACAAAGAGGGTTGAAATTGGTGAATGAAGCGACACCTCATGTTTTCCACTCACTTTTAGCATCGCAGCTTTTGCCTATGGTTTATATATGGTGTCCTCTACCATTCAGAGGAATTTGTGGGTACGAGAGAGATCTCGGGTCTGGTGGGAACAAATTGTGGTGACTGACCACTTTCCTCCTCTAGATTTCCTCTGTTGTTGCTGTTTACTGCGTCGGCGTCTCCACACATGCTTTTCCTACGCCATTAAACCACGGAGAAGTACCACATTGCCGCAAGTTTGATGACGTACAAAACAGAATTCCTCAATAAATCCGATATGCCTGTTTACATGACAGTCGCTTTGTCACATATCTGATTTATATCTGATTTATTTTCACATATGAAGGAGGCCTAAAACCGATCTCTGAATATCCGAATGCATGTGTTTTTTTCGTGGTTACACAGTCATAGAACAGATCTGATCTAAGCAAAAAATTGGAATTGGGTCACATTTAACTGGCAGTGTTAAATGTGCTCCCTTATGCTGGTTTACGCTGGTGCTTGCTGGTAATGTGCTGGTTTACGCTGGTTTTTTCTTGGTCATGTGAGAACCAGCACATTACCAGCAAAGAACCAGCTTAAAGCAGCTCATAAACAGAAAGAAACAGCAATAACCAGTTTAAACCAGCAAGCAAATGTCAAAACCTACCTTACCAGCATATGCTGTTTTAGTTCAACAGACATGTGCATCAAGGTTCAATGTCTCATATTTTCAGAGATGCTCCTCTGCATTTTTTGGTTGTAACAAGTGGTTATTTTTAGTTATTATTGTCTTTAAATCAGACTCATCTGACCTCTGACAGAAAATAAAGCAAAGCATTTGTGCTTCTAAACGACCACTGTTTTATTTCTGTAAACCCTAGAGAAGGCTGTGGTTTAAAATCCTATTTCTGAATTACTCAAACCAGCCTGTCTGGCACCAACAACCATGCTATATACATTGCTGCCATGTCATTGACCGATAAGATACTGTATTTGAAACAAGCAGTTGAACAAGTGTACCTAATAAAGTGGCCACATTGTGCAATATGTCACAACAGTGGTGTATTTACTGTCTCACAGCACTCTCATAAGTAAGCGGTTTCCTGACCAACAGAGTTTTAGTGATTTAATGTAACTACTAATTTAATGCAAAACTGAAACTGAAATTATAATATTGTTATGCTCTGAAAAGCAAACATTCTAAACAAAGAGAATTGTGTGCAATTAGAGCATATAAAGGACATAAATTATTGAGGACTTTACGTGAGCTGTGATTGGTCAAACAGAAATTGAATGGACAGGTTCCCGTCCTGTCTCCTGCAGCAGGTGCTGGAGAACATTGATATGCAGGGAAGAGAGTCTACTATAATAAAGCGAAGCTACATTTTTTCACGTTCCTGTAGCCATTCTTAATGGAATCTCATCACTCACCGAGAGTAAACAGTGTCTGTGCAGAGATACACACTATAGCAAACATCATGGGACCATATGCCACAGCATTCAGATGGTCTCATAACATCAGCATCAGCGTGTGTCTAACGAGAAGAAGCTTTATCACAAAATCACCTGTGCGAAGAACAACATTTTTCCAAATACAGAAGCTGCATTTTTATGAAAAGCAAAAGTTCATTTAAAGGAACAGTTCACCTAAAATGCAAATCTGAATTTGTATGCTGTGTGTGTGTGTGTGTGTGTGTGTGTGTGTGTGTGT
>CAIGQW010053321.1:1694292-1702282 GCA_903798125.1 Danio choprae
TACTAAAGTATATTTAACAAATGTGATTTTAAATTGTTTTCATCGGTCTAATGCGCTCCACAATTAAATGTAGCCCTTGATTAAAAAGTGTTTTTACAATCAAACCAAGCATTTACATCTCATCTTACTAAACACAGATTATTAGGAGAAACAGAATAATTAATGAAATGTTTACGCATTATATCCAAGTACTTTGCTGTACTGTTGTGAAAACATAATTGAGGCCATACAGGGGTTGGACAATGAAACTGAAGCGCCTGGTTTTAGACCACAATAATTTCTTAGTATGGTGTAAGGCCTCCTTTTGCAGCCAATACAGCATCAGTTGGTCTTCAGAATGACATATACAAGTTCTCCACAGTGGCCAGAGGGATTTCGAGACATTCTTCTTGCAGAATAGATGCCAGATCACTACATGATGCTGGAGGAGGAAAACGTTTCCAGACTCGCTCCTTCAAAACACCCAGAAGCGGCTCAATAATGTTTAGGTCGGGTGACTTTGCAGGCCATGGGAGATGTTCAGCTTCACTTTCATGTTCATCAAACCACTCTGTTGTCAGTCTTGCCATGAAACCTCCAACGCAAAATTGGCCTGTGTTTCAGTTTCATTGCCCAATACACCATTTTTTAGTACTCAGTTTGAGTTTCTAAATTAAAAAAATTTTTTTTCTCCTTTCATATTTTCATTATGTATCACGAGACATTTAAAGCTTGATAACATCACGACACATCAAAAGCTGAAAATGTATGGCGAACCTACTGCAATTATAAAATCCCAAGCGCCTCTGAATATTTAAAATTTGCGTTCAATTCTGAGATCGTACAATCGAGAAATCCTCAAAGCACCGGTTAACGGTAGTCAAGACAGCCACTGTGTGAATTCAGCAGATGAACTTCGGATGACCTGCGCAAACACAAGCCGTGTTGTTTTAACACACTCCAAACATTATATGAGCAGTACTTGATAAAATAAAACTCAATTTATCTTCTTAAAGCTGCAGAAAAAGCGACAGAAGAATAAACAGAAGAGTGTGAGGTTCTGAGAAAAAGGGAGGGAGGTGTGCGGCTATCAGATAAATCTGTGTAATGTTTAAATGTCCTGACAGAAGTGTTTATTTTCCAGAGTTCACCCTCAGCTCCTCACACTCTTCGGATCAGACGTGGAGGAGGCCGAGGAGACGCCGGTGAAATGCAGCTGTATCTGAACACACACTCACACACACACACACACACACACACACACACACACACACACACACACACACACGCACACAGTGAAATGCTATGAAGAACTCACAAAGAAATGCTTTAACATGTATAGAGAACATTTTATGACAACACAAAAACACACAGTACATTCCAGTGCATTAAAACTTAAATTAAACCAAAGTACATTTTTTTTTAACAAAGATTTGTATCATTTTTAAAGACTAATTTAACTTAATAAAAATACACACACAAAAAAAGCAATGTGCTTTTTTACATACCATTCCCTGAACTGTAGAGACTTTATTTTTGTTTTGAATATTGATTTTATGTCATATAAAAAGAGCAGTGATAAGCAACCCATCTAATGTGCTTTCTCAAATAATAAAAAGAAACATCCCACATTTTTAGTTTGAATTCTCACAGGATAGCTTGTGTTTACAATCTCATTCGTACAGCACAAACTCAAGCCAAGACGAAATAAGCTGACATTTTGTGTGCCCATTTTAGAATAAAGATTTTAAAAATGTCACCAGTATATATATATATATATATATATATATATATATATATAACTGGTGACACTTTTAATTTCATTATTCCAAAATAGGCACACAAAATGTCACACACACACGCACGCATGCACACACACACACACCTGGTGAAAAGTTTGGGGTCAGTGTGATTTTTTTACTGCACTATAAACGAACTTCAAAAGTAGTTTATAATTGAATTGAATCATTTATTCCAGTGATCTTAAAGATGAATTTTCAGCTTCATTACTCCAGTCTTCAGAGTCACATGATCCTTCAGAAATCACTCCAATGCTAACTATTAGTATTAATAATGCTAATATAAATAAAAGCAATAATGACTGGAGTAATCATTTCATTTGAAACTACATACAATAAGAAAGCAGTTATTTACATTTTAATACATATTTAACAATTAATTTTTTTTTTTTTTACATTTAATAAATGTAAAAATAATAATATTAATTTTATTATTAAAAAAAAAAAAAAAAAAAAACCTGACCCCAAATTTTTGACCGGTAGTGTGTATATATATATATTGCTATTAGTAATTTTTAGTTTTCTAGCTTTATAACAGCACCAAAATTCATTCAGTATGTGATGACATTTACCATCATAATCAAGCTTGGGATATAAATGTAGCCATCTATCTTTTGGGTAAAAAAAAAAAGATCATTTTATATTTTTTTAATTTCAGTTCATTGTTTTATTTCTTTAACAAAATCTAGATTGGCAATGTGTCCAACTTTGTTGTGTTCAAATTTAGTATTTTTAGATTTTATTTCATTAAACAAGTTTAGCTTTTAATGCTTAATAACACAGCAGCAAATCATTGCGCATCTGATTAGCAGATCTGAAAAATGCTTTATAATACAGTTTTTCATTTAAAAATAATTTTAAATTGATCTATAAAAGTTATTTTGCTTGTATCAGTTCACATTCGCAGCTTCAGCTTTGTTTTCATTCTTTTGCAAATTCCTATTTAACATTCATTCATTCATTTTTAACCTCCAACTTTTCCAGCTTATGTTTTACACAGCGGATGCCCTTCCAGCTACAACCCAGTACTGGGAAACATCCACACACACTCATTTAGTTTGTTTAATTCACCTATAGCGCATGTCTTTGGACTGTGGGGGAAACCGGAGCACCCAGAGGAAACCCACGCCAACACGGGGAGAACATGCAAACTCCACACAGAAATGGCAACTGACCCAAACGGGACTCGAACCAGCGACCTTCTTGCTGTAAGGCGACAGTTCTAACCACTGAGCCACCGTGTCGCCCCCTATTTAGTATATTTTGAACTGCTAGTTTTTGTAAACGTATGCATTGAGCATTTAAATCTAAGTATTTTACCACATGAACACAAAAAATGGGCGTTTTTTTTCTGCATGTGCACATCCTGTTTGGGTTTCTATACTCGTGAGAGGTGACGATCTGTGTGTATTTGTGATTGTGGTGTCACACAAATGAACACACACACATATTCTTCAGTGATGGCTGGCATCCAGACACATGCCAATCTTGTCAAGTCTTGTGTAGCGCAGCACAGACACACAACAGCAGCCTCCTTTGCTTCTTCTCCATGGCACCGAGCCAAAGCACGCAGAAAACACTCGCTCCTCCATCTGGCGTCTCCGTTCCAACTTCTAACTACTCCACTCAACAGAGAGCATTTGGGAGGAGAGAAAATACGTGCCATTTCCTCCTTTTTTTTGTTGCAAGAAGAACCGATACTGTGACGACGCAAAGGTGTTAAAACCCCAATCGCAGCAATGTTCTGCTTGAGAAAGGGTGACGGAAAGTGCCAGAAAATCCTGTGTCACCCCTGTGGAGGGTACACTAACTTGCAGGCGTTAAAGAAGGAGTCTCTTTTCAGATACACACAGGCATAACCTTAGCGAGAAAAGCTACAGCAGTGCAGGTTCTCCTTTACAGCAGGCCAGCAGCCAATATGTTCAGTTATTGGAGGAAAACACTTAAAAAGGCTCCGTTCCAAAACCTAGTGAGCTGCCTTGTTGTCTACAGCCTATATTTTTTAAGGAAGCATCCTGACTCAAATTACTTATACAATTACCATCATCCATTTTATCTAGAAAAACTGATTTTGCAGTAAAACTGATACATGTTTGGAGACGGGCTTTGCTTTGTGTCATCTTCATATGAAAAGTAAATTGGGAAAAAATGGCGAGGCACTAATGAATTCAAATGGATTTAATGTTGCTATGGTAACAACAGTCTAGAATAAAAAAAAATATATATATCCATATAACCAATTATAGGGCACTCATTGAAATACTAAGTACTCATTAGCTTTCTACTGATATTAAAATATACGCATAACTTATAAATACAAACCCTAGAGTGTTATTACAAGACCTTTATGACTATAAAAATATATAAATATTAAATTGTTATCAATGTAAATTAAGTTATTGTTCATTTAGATTACTGTTTCCTCAGACGATAAGATAGAAAATCTTTACTTTGGAATGGTACTACGCATATATTAATAGACAATTATATTTTTGACAGATACTTTTGATCAGTATGTAAATAAATAAATAATATTCATAATCAACATTCTCTATGTTTAACTGCCATCTTGGGGGCACTTTTTAAACTGATCACATTATTTATTCATTTTCCTTCGGCTTAGTCCCTTTATTTATCAGCGGAATGAACCGCCAACTTATCCAGCATATGTTTTACGCAGCGGATGCCCTTGCAGCTGCAGCCCAGTACTGGGAAACATCCGTACACACTCATTCACACACATACTGTACACTACGGCCAATTTAGTTGATTGAATTCACCTACACCGCATGTTTTTGGACTTGTGGGGGAAACCGGAGCACCCGAAGGAAAGCCATGACAACACGGGGAGAACATGCAAACTCCACACAGAAATGCCAACTGACCCAGCCGGGACTCAAACCAGCGACCTTCTTGTTGTGAGGCGACAGAGCTAACCACTGAGCCACTGTGCCACCCTGATACTTCCTTATGGTACAGTTAGATGTAAAGTTTATACTAAAAATTAAAAATGGTATTTTTAAAAGTTTTGTATTTAAACAACATGCTGTCAAATCACTCCCTGGTAAAGTTAGGACGATTCTAATGGTCCACGCCGTTTTGGGCCACCCAGAGATACTATTACATCCTAAAAATGTGCCACTAAATCAAAAAGCAGTGAGATCAAGTTGCTAAAAATACTACTGTAAAATTCTGTAACTGAATGGCCATTAATAAACATTTTAATAATGTAAAAGCCTACCTAGGAATTCTCCAGAAGATTGTATATTTATGCCTTAATAATGCTCCCTACATAGGCAGCAAACTAGGTTTTGGAACGGAGCTGTAATATTCTATAGCGACAGTACATTCTGAAGTCTTTTTTTTTTCTCCATTGGGCTCGACGACCCGGAGCGATTCAGTGAGCACATGTAGTATGATCCATACCCTAAAGTGCATTGGCTTTATCCTGCTGACCGAAAAAGCAGATTCTCTTCAAGGCTCTGTGATGAATGTTTCCCAGCCGTTACAGTCAATGGCTGCAGGTTGTCATGAGTCAGAAGAGCTTTAGACCTTTCCATTATGACTGCTTTTGAATGTGGTGTAAGTCCTGTATTATGACACGCTTTCATGCTTGGGCACATAGTCCCAACTGTCCCGTCGAAACTTCTCCTTCAATGTCCGTCTGAAGAATCCAAGCTGATGAGAACAAGAGAATTATTGTTAACAAGCAAATGTACATCTCCATTTTTTGATTTGTTAATGTATTTGTGTGCTCAAATCAACTAGGTCTGACTATTCATTTATGATAGAAGGTCTAGCTTTAAGAAGTAAAAGCATAAAAACATGTTTGGTAACATTTTACTTGAAGGGGGTGTTCATAAAGGCTGATTTATACTTGATGATTTATGCGTTTGGTCCGGCGCAGCCTTTGTGCTGTTGCATAGCCCTTGCCGTGGCTGACCCCAATGCTGTCGTGCACCTCTCAAAAAATTTAACAACACGTCACAATGACGCGAAGCACAGGCTCTGTGAATGGTCGGTTTGGTAGCAATGACAAGCGTGGGTGGTGTTGAGAGCTGCAAGCCCTATGGAGCGATTGTTTACAAGTGTGAAGTCCTGTGAAGGAGCTCCAGATGGAAACTTTTGTTTTGTGTTTACCTTATGATTAAAGTTGTTGAACATCCGCCGGTTCCCACCTCTGAATGAGCGAGTTTTAGCTACTTGTAGCCTTCAGAAAAAAAAAAAAACACCCGCGAAGGAACTCGACACAGAGGAACATCAAAAACCTACTGCCAGCTAGTGTTATGGAAGAGTTATTGCAGAGCAACACAAACAGCACGCAGAAGTATAAATGCACGACTACGCGCAAGGCATGCGCCGTGGGTCACGCAGATCACTCGACGCAGATGTATAAACCAGCCTTAAGGCGTTCATGAAACCTTTATAATCATGACATAACAGGTCATGAATGTGAATGAGATATTATGCATGTTAATGACAGCTGCAATTAAGTGTCAATGGCTAAGTTATGACCTTTCAAATGCAAAGATGACATTGTTTGTTATGACAACATGACATAAAAAAAAATACATCACAACCTGTTTTTGTCTGTCAACTTGACATTACCAAGACATAACTTGTCATAAACATGATTGTCATGAAGCAATTATAATTATGTCATGAATTTTCTAACAGCGTCATTAATGTTTTGTTTTTTTGATCTCAACTACAGTGGTACAAGCTGAATCTGTCATTATTGAAACTCATTTCTAAATTATTTGACAGAGTAATGACACTTTTAATGACGAATATAGAAGTTCTAATAAAGAAGTGATCAGAAAAATAATCACGACGCAATCATAATGGCTGCATGACAATCATGTTTATGAGAGATTTATGACTTATTAGGTTAAGTGTAGAGTGTTACCCTTCAAGTAAAGTGTCACCGACTGGGCATAAAAATTCCTCTTATTATGCTTTTTTGCAGATATTACCTTTCATGTAGTGTATATAAGGTTTGTGATTAACCAACCATTTCAGAAAACCAAACTCAGAAAAGAGCTGATGCAGAAATGTATATTATGAGAAAATGTCATTGCTTTTTGACCTTGGATGAATGATGACCTCCGAAACAAAACCTTTAAATTGGCATAATAGGGGCACTTTAAAGGAAATGTTTACCCCAAAAAATTTAGATTTACTCTCTATCAAGTAACCTTTATGAGTTTCTTTCTTCTTTATACAATATACACTCCAAAAAAATTCAACTTGTTCAAATTACTTATTTAAAATGAGCTGAAACAACACAATTCTTGAGATTTTTGGGGGGACATCTTTACTGTTTTATGTTCAATCCACTTAATGGTTAATAGTTAACTTAATGGATTCGTATTGGGACAACATGAATGAATTGTGTGGAACCCTGCATTTTCTAAAGTGTATTTAGAAGAAATTTGAAAACCTGTAACCATTAACTTCCATAGTAGGAACAAAAAGTACTATGGAAGTCAATGGTTACAGGTTTCCAGGTTTCTTCAAAATATCTTCTTATGTGTTTAACAGAAGAAAAGAAACTCAAACGGGTTTGGAACAAGTGAAGGAAGAGTAAATGACATGTTGTTTTGTTTTTGTGGTGAACTATCCCTTCAATTCATAATAGATAAGCAAACTTGAAGCACAAGTTGAGAATACATTTTTGAACTGAGCAAAGCATCATGTGATACTGTACATACCTTCCATAAAGTAAGGACAAGCAGTCCAAAAATGATCAGTCCAACGATCAGACTGGATACTATAATGAATATGCGCACAATTGGCCCAGGATTATGACTGTACAGAGCCTCCACCATCACCTGCACCAATGCAAACAGTCAAGTTAATATCAAGCATCATAAGATTATTATTATTTTTTATTCCTGGAATTAAAGTATCAAAACTTACTCTAGCAGAAACGCCATCCTGTAGTAGGAAGGTGTTTGCATCCCTCACTGGTGAAATAAGGTCAATGGATCCATGAATCATCATGACAGCGTGTCTGCCCTATAAGACATATATGCGTGTATTAGGATCATGCTTTTAATTGTTGTTTTTTTGGGGAATAAGCATTTATGGAAACCCATCTGTCAAACTAATGTTGTTTTACTAATATACTGAATCCAGAACTCAGGAATGGACATTTAATGATTTTAATTGGCCCATCCAAGCCTGCTAAACTCTAGCAATTTCGCTTG
>CAIGQW010053321.1:1702682-1737082 GCA_903798125.1 Danio choprae
TTTGCCATTAGAACCATCTTAATCCTTCATGGCATAGATTCAACAAGGTACTGAAAATATTCCTCAGAGATTTTGGTCCATATTGGCATGAGTACAGTGAACTCATTGTCATGCTCAAGAAACAGATACAAGGCAGGATGGATCCATGCTTTCATGTTGTTGACGCCAAATTCTGACCATACCATCCGAATGTCGCAGCAGAAATTGAAACTCATCAGACCAGGCAACGTTTCTTCAATCTTCTATTGTCCAATTTTGGTGAGCCTGTGTGAATTGTAGCCTCAGTTTCCTGTTCTGAGTGGACAGGAGTGGCACCCGGTGTGGTCTTCTGCTGCTGTAGCCCATCTGCCTCAAGGTTCGATGTGTTGTGCATTCAGCGATGCATCAACAAGGCATTTGTGCCCACAGAATTGCCATTCACTGGATATTTTCTCTTTTTCGGACCATTCTCTGTAAACCCTAGAGATGGTTGTGCGTGAAAATCCCAGTAGATCGGCAGTTTCTGAAATACTCAGACCAGCCCGTCTGGCACCAACCACCATGCCACGTTCAAAGTCACTTAAATCATCTTTCTTCCCTATTCTGATGCTCGGTTTGCACTGCAGCAGATCATCTTGACCATGTCTACATGCCTAAATGCATTGAGTTGCTGCCATGTGATTGGCTGATTAGAAATTTGCGTTAACGAGCAGTTGGACAGGTGTACCTAATAAACTTGAATTGAATTGAATGCGAATTAGCCACTAAATCAAACACATATTGCTGTGAGATTGCGTACATTAGCTCTCTATGGACAATTTCCACCTCCAGGTCTCATGTGAACTGAGTGATGCAATTTCTTCCGGTCGACTTTTTGTGATCCTTGTCTGTGCCAAATACTCACCGGACTCATCTGGAGAACCCTGGGATTGAGCTCCACCTCCATATTGATGGTCACCTCCTTTCCAGCCTCCAGATCCCCGAAGTGACACTCCACACTCCTACATGTCTGGTCTTCAGGACCACAGAACTAGAGAAAAGCAGAGAGTCTGCACTTTTAATAACATTCACTCCAAACACTGTAGAGCTCATTAGTGTGAATGTTACTCTACCATTATGCGTTTGCTTTTCGGGGAGAAAAAGAATACAAGTTCCTGAATGATGGATGCTTCCGGAACATCACAGTCATCAATGATGTGAACAGTATTGTTCCTCTGGAAGCAATGGCCAAGAGTTGACTGCAAGACAAAAAAACAAAACAATAAAAAAATTTGACTTTTAAAGGGATAGTTTATTCATTTACTCAGCACACACTGCTTCTTCAGTTTTCTTTCTACTGAAGGATGTTGGAAAAACTGCTAATGACTTCCATTGTATTTTTTATTCCAACTATGGATGTCAATAGCTGCTTTTTCCACACATTATTCAGAATATCTATGTTTTGTGTTCAATGGAAGAAAGAACGCATACAAGTTTAAAACCACTTGAGTGTGAGCAAACGGACATTTAAATTTTTGGGTGAACTGTCCCTTTAAGTAATGGGAAACAACATAAATGGATCAAATATGAAAATGGATTCACCTGCGTGTGCATTAGAATGTGTTCTATCTAATAATTTTAGCATGATTTACACTATTACTATGATGTATTATTTCATTTGTTCTGTGAGCAGTGGAGGATGTCAGAACTTTTAAGGTAAGGTACAATACGTTTCAAGAAAATATAAGTAACTTAATTTGCTTTGAAGCTTTTTTAAAGTTGTGGTTTCATTTGTATATTACCAATAATATTGTTGGTTGTACAGTAGCTCTAAAAATGTGTGGTTTAGTTTTACAAACTTCAAACCCAATTACTGACAATTCTACATTTTTAATACATACTAGTGTTCTTCTTGATCTTATATCATAATCCCTCATTCAATTGTATTATTATAAAAGCTAAAATATATTACATAATATCGCATAAAAGGGCTAGTTAGTGAAAATGTCCTCATCATTTGCTCGCAATCAAGTGGTTTTAAACTTTTATGAATTTCTTCTGTTATGATATTCTGTTGTGGGGAAAAGCAGCCATTGACATCCATAGCAGAAACAAAAATACAACGGAAATAAATGGCAGTTTTCCTCCCCCCAACATTCTTCAGTATATCTGCATTTGTGTTCAACAGAAGAAAGAAAGTCATGTGAAGGACGAGTAAATGATGACAGAATTTTCAGCTTTGGGTCTACTGTCCCTTTAAATAAATACATAATTAAAAATGGTCAAAACATGTTTATTTCCATGATTCAGAACTGAAGTTTTAGCATCATAACTGGTTTTTATAGTCACATATTCCTTGAGAAATCATTTTAATATGCTGATTTAGTGATAAAAAAATCATTTTATTATTAATATTAAAATTTGGTTAAGATAGTGCTTTCAATGATTGTGGGTTTTTAATAATATATATATATATATATATTCTAATAAATATTATATATTGAAATAAACTTTCAAAGATCAGCATTTCTTTAACACAAAAATCTTTCGCAATGTTATAGTCTTCATAGTCACTTTTGATTGATGTAATGGATCTTTGCTGAATGAAAGTGCTCATTTCTCTTTCAAACAGTAGCGTGTGTGTGTGTGTATTCACATTCTCACCTGTATATCTGTAATCCTGATTAACTGGTATTTGTATGGCACCAGCATCAGAGGCAAGCTGATCTTCACTCTTGCATCAAGAGCTTTACTAGGACCCATATTCATCACCTGCAAGTTCACAGAGATTTGAACCAAACAAACCATGTTAAATGATTCATTAGCGCTTAATGACACTGTTGTCTATCTAATAAGCGCTTAAATACCTTGTACGTATAATTAAACTTCTCGGGATAGCAGTCGACCGGCACAGACTCTTCTTCTCCAATCAGAAATAAATTCGGAGAGACAAATCTGCAGATGAAAGAAACCTGTTATTGACGTCCGCTTAGATGTATGGATTCCTCGATTCATAAGCAAGACAGAAAACTTACCCGTGAACATTCATATCGACTGCATATCTCAAAGGCAATGTAAGAGCAGCCACGTTGTCATGCTGAAGATCTGCGTTCTCAAAGTTCTCGCTGAAAAACACACAATGGATTGGTTCATGCTTACCATTGATTAAATTTACATCAGCTTCAAATAGTATCTGGATGCGTAAACTAATTAAAGAGGACAAAATGTGCTTTTTATCAGATTGCATTAAACATTATGTATGTGGGTGTTTTATTTTGAAAATGAAAGAAGCAGGGAGAGTAAAAAGGAGCTGTTTTGTGACTTCACAGCTTGTCAGAACACAAAATGTGAGGTATATAGATTATAAATTTATTCAGCACCAATCCGAAGAGGCGTAAGGTCTGTTTAATGTGTATGTTGTGAAATTTGCTACATATGTTTGTAATGAGGCAACAAATACATGTAAACTGCTGAACATAAAAGTGTTTAATGCATGCTTATGCATCGTGTCATATCACTTAGCTCTTACTGTCATTTTTCTGGAGTGAAAGGATGCCAATAAACTTAAAGCTCATGTTTATCAAGAGGCTGACATTAATTCATTTAAAGAGGATATACTGGGCTTTTTACACTTGTGCTTTTCACCTTCCAACAATGCATATTTCATTGCCCATACCTTTTTTAAGTAAAGTATTCCTTATTACATACTTATTACGAACAATACATTTGAGCATGACTGGATATGTACAATTTGGACTAAATAAATTGCTTAAATTTACAAAAATGTGACTACAATAGCAGACATGAGCATGTTTGATGAAGGTAAAGCTCCATATTTAATATAAATGCTAATGAAATGCAAACTTTTTTGAAAAATAAATAATAAATATCAATATTTAGTTAAGTTTCATATGTCATAACCATATTGTCACAATCACCAGAGATCTAGTCCAAACAGATCGCTGGAGAACTACAAATCGGCCACCAAACAAACTACAAATCCCATCTTACCTGTTCACACACACCAGTTGCAGTTCACCCGCTGATTGCACACACACAGATGGAAGTTCATCACGGACTGATTACAAGGACTATTTACACAGCACGCACACACATTTCTGGGCTTGAGTCTTGTTCACTATTATTGTAGCATCACGAGGCTTTAATCCTATCTAGTCATTCAGTGTTTGATCTTTAGCTGGTTTTTCCGTTATTGATTCTTTGCCGCCTGTTCCGACCACTCGCCTGTTTTTCACTACGATATTGGATTACCTGTATGCTACTGTTTGCCCCTGTCTTTGACCAATGATGACCTTGCCTTAATAAACTGTACATAGATCCACATCTCCATTGTCAGCGTCCCTACGTTACATATATACACATAAAAAAAAAATATGTTTAACTACTTCTTTAAAATGAGCTGAGGCAACATAATTCCTGAGTTTTTTGGGGGGAGGGCAGCTTAATTGTTTTATGTTCAATCAACTTAATATATTTAAAAACCATTAAGTTAACTTATTCAATTTAAATTAGGACGACATGAAGGAATTGTGTAGAATCCAGCATTTTTTACAGTGTATTTTAATGTGTCAATTAATAATTTACTTGCATGATTTATTGATTCACAACTTATCTGTTTGTACATTTGACACAACCTGCATTTGACAGTTGATGTGAAAGAGAACCACATACAGTCGCCTTTCTGTGTGTCTGTGAGTTTAATAAACTGCATACCAGGGGTTTAAACTGACTATAAAAAAACATGCTTGTGCTTGGTTTATTGTTCCTGGAGTAACTGAAGCACGAGCTGTAAATGCTCTGCCCTCTTCTGGAAATGGGGTGGGGAGAAGCAGTTCATTTGCATTTAAAGAGACACATCAAAAAGTGTTTTTTCTTTCACCCAAAAAGAGGCATTAACGCCATCATATAATTAATGATCTGGTATTTTGAGATGAAACTTCCCAAGAAGAATCCTGAAACACCTGAGAGCAGTATTATCTTTCATAAAATATAAAACGACCTCTTTAAAAATGCAAGAAAACGACTCAAAACACTTAGCCTTTGATAGCCTATCTAACGAAATGACATGCTAATTGGAGTTTAAATTCTCTTTTGGGGTCATTGTAGGCATGTAAAAGATGTTTGCATCTTAATGACTTTAATTATTAGCATACAACCCTAATATACCCCAAGATTTCATTATAGGACCTAATTACACAGGCAATGTGTGTAGACATCCATTCCTGTGTTTTTCTTGTTTCTAACAGTAACACTGCATGCACACAGACCTTTGAGTTTTAATGCCTGTTTGTCCTTTTGCGCTCCAACGATCAATTTACGGCCTTGAGCGGTAGCAAGATGTTCTCCACAAATGTTTACATTGGGCTCAGATGCGTTTGTGTAAACTCTCCATTGTAATGAATTCCTCTGGATCTCTTACCTCGTAGCGTTAATGTTAACAGTAAGGTCTCCCGCGCTGCTGTTCTGCATCACATCCAGTAAAAAGGTGATGTTGAGCTAAAAATAAAAATATATAAACATATTTGTGAGAATAGACGACAAATAAACTAATTTGTCTTCAATTATAGCAGTTGAGATTCACCTTTGAGAAAGGAGGGATGTATAAATTCCCAACGCTGCAGTCCAGTCCGATGGCCAGTTTATTCTCTTCCACAATTTCACAGCTGACGTATTTATCCTCCTGAAATCATATAATAATATTCAAGCAAATGTGAAGGCATCTGGCTATGTAGAAGAAAGGAAAAATTGTAGCGGCACAATGAAATTACCTCCAGCACTTTGATGAAATGCAGATTGCTGGGGAATCTTAAGTGAAGTTTGGGGAGAAAAGCATCATCTCCGGTGTTGAGCAGTGTGGTGTTTAACATGATGCTTTTGCCATTACCCAGAGCAAAATATGGCATTTTGTTGTAGGAGCTGTTTGGAAAACAGATTAAAAATAGATCAGTTAGATTGGATTTTATTCCAAATGTACTTCATTCGTTAATCCATATAATTCAGGGCAGGTTGGGTAAAGTAAAGAAATAGAAAACAAATAATTATTAAAAACCTAGAAAAATAATGTGGGATTTCCTTGTTTAAAATAAACTAAAATTAAATAAAAATAAAAATATATATATCATAAAAAATAATTAAGATAGAAAAATAATAATAAAAATAAAAATAAAATAAAACATAATAATAACAATAAAATAAATAAAAATAATAAATTAAATAAATAAATAAATAAAATATAATAATAAAAATAAAGAAATAAAAAAGAAATGTTTTTGCATCTGTGATAATAAAATTATAACTATTGCTATAACTGCACTAGATAGACTTAAAATATTCAATATTTTATTTTACTATCAAAATATTATATTCATGTATTAACTTAACTCCAAGTTTTAGATAATTTTACCTCCAGGTTTTGTGTGAATATACACAAATTTTCCCAAGATCTATATATTTAACTGATGTGCTTATATAAAACTGAAAAATAAACTGTTAATTATGTGTTTCATGGACAAAACAAAAATCACAATCCTTATTGGTACATACAGTGCTCAGCATATATGAGTACACCCCCCACAAATCTCTCATTTAAATGAATATTTCCTATAGGACGCTTTACAATATTATATTTGTGCATATACATTAGTTTAGTCAGTACTGAAGCCAAATCTGGAGCTAATCTAACAAAATAACTTACAATAATGGTTTAAAAATTAGTCGCCCAAATTTATATGTTAGAGAAAAATATCAAATAACATTTTCAAAAATAGCAAAAATCAAGAGAAACTAAAAATATATACAATTTAGTTGAAATGTTGTAGTTTGTAACTTATTTGTGCAATATTTTGCATGAACTTACATGTATTTTCTTTCCATTTCTAAAGATGTTCTGTGACTGATATTATTTTAATAAATATATCTGTTTAATAAATCTGTTTTGTTCAAATGCACCAATATATATTACCCATATTCACTGAGAAATGGATACAAATATTCATTTTCAAAATGGGGTGTACTCATATTTGCTGGGCACTGTAAGTTATAATTAATATATTGCAGTAACTTCAATCTCAAATAATACATTTCAATTTAGTTTAATATAAAATATTTAACAAAATGTACTGTTTTTTTCTTAAAGAGCAAAAATAAAGCAATTAACTAAATGTTTAATTTTGTGATAATTAAAACTGTTTATAGTTTATTGTAGAATGTTTGCAAGACTCATTTGTCTAGAATTGAAAGAAAAAAGGTGTGTTTTCCAGTTTTCCCTGCATGTGTTTGCATAGCTTGTGAACTGAGGGCTCAAGCCTGATGTTTCTCATCTAAAGGCACCAGGTGCATCTGGGAGAGTGATAACACACACACATACACACACACACACACACACACACACACACACACACACACACACACACACACACACACAGCTTATGAATAATCAGATCATGTATTATCACCGATGGGTGAGGGGGGCCCATAAATTAGTTTGCATACGGCTCCAAACATGATCCAAAATGCTAATGTGCACACTCACGCTTGCGCCTCAATTGGGTGAGTCCAAGAAATGTGATGCATAAAATGCCTCGATATAAAGCTTTGGCTACTGTGCTCGCTGCTTTAATGAGTGTATTCATGAGGAGAACAGATAATCTGGAAAGTCCTCCTGTTAGTCACGAACAACACCAGCACAAGCTGAAGATTTACTGAGGCAGTAGCTGTTCACAACACACTTGAAAAGAAAAACAAGTCAAGAACTGAGAAGTATTAAGCTGTTGCTAAAAGCTTAAGCTGTTGATCAACGATATACATGTACTGTACGACATCACGAGTCACTGTCAAAAAATAATAGCACTCATAATGGAAAAAAATATATAGCTGCTAAATATCCTAACCAGATTTCATGTCAAAATCAAATGATTAATATAAGAAATTCTTCTTCTCTTTGAGACAATTAAACCGATTTGAAGGCGGTTTTGTATAATAAAAACATTTAACATCCATACAATTGTAAACTAATATCTGAATAGTCTTAAAGGGATAGTTCACTCCAAAAATAAATAGTTCTGTCATCATTTACTCTCCCTCTACTTGTTTGAAACCTTTTTGAGTTTCTTCCTTCTGTTGAAAACAAAGGAAGATTTTCCATAAGATTTTATGTGTAATTTTTTTTTAAATGAATCTTTCTAAATAAATAATTTGTTTTGAATAAATAAATAAATAAAATGAATGAATAAATAAATACATAAAATGAATAAGAGAAAGAGGAGTTTGCATGTTCTCCCTGTGTTTGTGTGGGTATCCTCCACAAGTCCAAAGACATGCGCTATAGGTGAATTGGGTAAGCTAAATTGTCCGTAGTGTATGAGTGTGAATGAGTGTGTATGGATGTTTCCCAGTGATGGGTTGCAGCTGGAAGGGCATCCGCTGTGTAAAACATGTGCTGGATAAGTTGGCGGTTCATTCCGCTGTGGCGACCCCAGATTAATAAAAGGGACTAAGCCGAAAAAGAAAATGAATGAATAAGAGAAAGACACGTCGACACCTTCTGGTGCCATATATATGGCTGGTCGCCACAGCAACATGAACCGCCAAATAGAGTTGCACAATATATCGTTTCAGCATCGAAATTGCAAGGTGATCATTCGCAATAGTCACATCGCGAGTATACACACTGTTGAGTCTGGATTATAATTCATAATTTTGCAAGTATTTTTTGAGGCCGGTGTCTGTGGGTTTTAAAAGCATTCAGAAAAAATAATAAATAAATAAAAACATAGATTTATTTAGGAAAAAACAAGTGCATTTTTAATAAAACTGCACAAAATGGAGAAAATGTACATGGAGAATCCTATACTGTGTGAAAAAAACCCAGTTAGCATAGGTCAGTTAAATAACTTACTTTGGTAAAACCAAATGAGCAGAAACCTGGAGGTTGGTCGAGCAGTTTTCCCAGGAGCAATATCTAGCAAAGATGGTCTACAAAATAGGAAAAAAATTTCAAATCACAGCATTGTGATTATAAATGAAGTTTTATTACAAAAAAAATAAACAGAGAAAAATTCTGACCTTGTTTTTGACGATGTTGTCCAGTTCATCCTTCTGCTGTAAAATGGGTTTGAGAGCAGGCAAATCCCCCAAGTCTCTCTGCACCACACGATGCTCTCCAAGTTCATATTTCACCACAAAATGAATGGGTGTGAAGATATCGCGGACATCTTTCTGCATATAAAAGAAAAAAAAAACCATAACCGATTGGATCACAGAGTCAGAGGATTCATTCAAAAACAGATTAATTCAGTGACAAAACATTTTTTAAAAATCACAAATGTTTTAATCTGGCTTTAAACTATTTTTATATGTGATACAGAAAAAAATATTGAGATTAAAATTCAACCCACCAAGTTTTAACTTTGTTAAACTGTTAACAAAACTGTTAAACATCCCTATCTGTAATAATATTTCACTATATTTTTCATCAAATAAATGCAGGCTGGGTGAAAATACAATTGAAGTCAGAGTTATTAGCCCTCCTAAATTATTAGCCCCCCTGTATATTTTTTCCCCCAAATTTCTGTTTAACGGAAATATTTTTAAACACATTTATAAACATAATAGTTTTAATAACTAATTTCTAATAACTGATTTCTTTTATCTTTGCCATGATGACAGTACATAATATTTTACTAGATATTTTTCAAGACACTATTCAGTATTCAGCTTAAAGTGCAGTTTAAAGGCTTAACTAGGTTAAATAGGTTAATTAGGCAAATCATTGTATAACAGTAGTTTGTTCTTTAGACAACTGAAAAACATATATTGCTTAAGGGGCTAATAATATTGACCTTAAAATGTTTTTCTTAAGAATTAAAAACTGTGTTTACTGTAGCCGAAATAAACCAAATAAGACTTTCTCCAGAAGTAAAAATATTATAAGAAATACTGTGAAAAATTCCTTGCTCTGTTAAACATCATTTAGATTTAAACATCAAACTGTACCAACCCTATCCATTCATCATAAACTGAAGTGCATGTGGTCGAATCCAAGGTTATTATAGTAATACTGATAATACCAATAATACTGCGCATGCGTGATTTAGTGAACCGAACACAAACACAAACTGATGTTAACTGATGTTAAGTCCAAACCTGGGAAGATTGTCACAAAAGAACTTCCCATCACTAATGTATCTAACCTCAGATGCGGTCTTGCACACATATTTTACTTAAGGCTGCTATCTTGTGGGCTGTTGTATTTGAATTTGAGGATGGGTAGATGGTAGTGTTCTTGTGTCAAAAACATGTAGCCTATCTTTGGTGTTTTTTTATACAATATTTATTCTTATATTTATTTATTATATATTTATTTATTATTTTTATACAATATTTATTATTTGAATCTTGCCCCTAACAAATATCCTAATTTACAAAAAAACAAAACAATACTGAAACTAATAAAAACTAAACTAAAACTAAGCAATTTCAAAATATAAAAACGAGTAAATCTACCTATAAAAACTAATTAAAACGAACTGAATTTGAAAACAAAAAAAGTCAAAACCAAAAAAAAAAACTAATAAAAAGAAATCCAAAATAACCTTGGTCGAATCTGACTACTCTACTCTTTCTATTCCCCCATCTTAATTTTCCTTTTCTCAGCTCAGATAATGAATGCAGGTAAGGTTTGCTCTGTCAGCTGTGATGGCGGTCTCTAATTGGGCTTTCAATGGTTGGGAGTTGTCCTGTGGGGTCTCTTGGGCCCGTATTTTGCTGCAGGGGAGAAGTGTGACCGGGGTTTTGGAAAGCTCTTCCATGGCCAGTGTAAATGAGCTGGACCACAGCCACATTAACGGTCTCAGAGAGACACTCGTTTCAGCTGCAAAGGCTAAACTCAAAGTCATCGCTGTGAACTTTTGTCCTTTGCTCAGGATGTGGTTTCTGAAATCAGTCGTACATGCACACGTCTTGTGCATCTACTGCTGTGTTGGACCTCATGGGAACAAGCAGACACAAAATTAACACTTGTCAAGTGCCAAATAGAGTAAAATCTGCATTGGATATAGTGATACTTACTCGTTTGACTTTTTAAAAAGATTTTTTAATAAATTCTGACTAAATATTGCTCCATACAAACTCTATCTTCACAAGTGCTGTGGGTCATTTGACCCACAGAGAGCAAAATGTTGATGTAAAATTATTATTATTGTAAAATTATTATTATTATTATTATTATTATTATTATTATTATTATTATTATAAAAAAATATCTCCAATTATTATAGGGGTTTCCTTATAATTCAGTTTTTAATTTGATTTATAATAATAATAATAATAATAATAATAATTGTTCTTATGAAAGTATATGATTTATATAGTTCTATAATATTATAGTGATGTTTCTTAATCTGTAACAAAAAAAAAAAAAAAATTATGGTTAGTAAAGATTAATATTTGAAAGACCATGCAAGTTATTTCATCAGAAAATTGTGGTTTACCAAGGAAGCAATTACGTAGTTTACCGAAACGTGTAAAATACAGGGTGTTTTCTTCACACCTTTGCTTAGCTACAAGTACATTTTGCTCAAAACAAGAACTGAAAGCGCTATGCCTTCCTTCCATAAAATGAGAACAGATCAGAGATAAAAATGTTTAGACAAGGGAAATGAGATTTATTTGCACAATTGCACAAAGCTAGCCTTTATTACACTCAACCGTCTAATCTTCACTTCCATCTGGGTCACGGCACCAAATGTACAATCTCCGTCTTTATAGGCCCACTCTGAGGGTATTCAAACCAGTGATCAGAGGAGTAAGATTTACTTGCACAGTTCTACTGTAACTAACTGGCCTCTTACACTTACACTTGTTACATTTTCCACCTGCGGGATTCTAAATTTATCAGTTGAAGTCAGAATTCCTAGCCATCCTGAATTATTAGCCCCCCTGCATGTTTTTTTCCCCAATTTCTGTTTAACAGAAATATTTTTTTAACACATTTCTAAACATAATAGTTTTAATACCTAATTTCTGATAACGGAATATTTTTATCTTTACCATGATGACAGTACATAATATTTTACTAGATATTTTTCAAGATACTAGTATTCAGCTTAACATTTAAACATTTAAAGGCTTGACTAGGTTAATTAAGTAAGTTAGGGTAATTAGGCAAATCAGTGTATAACAGTGGTTTGTTCTGTAGACAATCAAAAAAATATTGCTTAAGGTGGCTAATAATATTGACCTTAAAATGGTTTTTAAAATTTTTTTAAACTGCTTTTATTCTAGCCAAAATAAAACAAATAAGACTTTCTCCAGAAGAAAAAAATATTATAGGAAATACTGTGAAAGAAATCCTTGCTCTGTTAATCATAATTTGGGAAATATTTGAAAAAGAAAAAAAAAAATTAATATAACGATTAATAATTATGACTTGTATATACAACTGTTTATATAACTGAAATGTTATATTCTTTGTTTTTGTTTTTTTTGGAATTGCCATTTCCTTATAAACTCTAGCAGCCCAGGTGTGAGAAACATTAACATATTGTCTATATGTATTTCTTGACCAACGGGCAGGTTCCTGAATGGCCAGTTGGATTAACACTTATGCATCTGAATTGGTCCTTTTATGTTGATGAGATTAGGGCTGGGGAAATGCCATTTACCTGGCTGACTCCTTTAGATTTGTATCCACCTCTATGTATCACTGCCCCCTCTCAAACATACATAATAAACGGTGCAACCAACTATTCAAAAAATTTGACTCTTGTAAACTCTGAGACTATAGACTCTTGCAGACTCTTATAGACTTATTGAAGATGACTGTTTGACTGCAACAACCAACACATTCTTACTAAAGAATTCTGCTTGAAAGAGTCTCCTGGTTTGGGTTCTGAAAGTTTCTACACACCCTGACCATCTGTCCCATCCAGTTCATGCCACCAATGTAACCAGTTCCACTCAACCTGCTCCAAGCTCAATTTGAACTTGCATTACCTCTTTACATTAGTCCCACAAAGCCTCTGTAACCCTTTTGATTCTACTCAACCTCTACTGAGCGGATTCAAACCAGTGCATGTTAATTGGTTATTAAGGTGTAAATCATCCAAGTTATCCATTACGCATTCATTCACCACAACTGCTTTGTATTCCAGTTGTTACTCTTAGTGCCCATTAATTAAGCTCTTAAAATACCTCAGATGTGGTAGCCTCGAACCAGTTATCAAGAGACTAAGATTTACTTGCACAGTTCTAACCTCACTCCCATCTGAGTCACAGTACCAATGTAATCTCTCTGGTTTTACTGACCCATTCTGAGAGGATTTGAACAGATGATTGAGTTATTACTTGTAAAGTTTCATCTAGCTGGCCTTCAATACACTTACCAACCCAAACCTCTGTCCCATCCAGAGTCATGACACCAAGGTAACCCCTTTCATTCTACTCAACCTGCTCTGAGCACATTTTGAACAGGCATTCATAGGATTGAGATTCACTTTTACAACTCTTACTAGATAGTCTGTTACACTTAACAACCCACTCCACCCATCTCACTCACATCAGGTCAAAGCACCAGTGTAAACCCTCAGAATCTACTCAACCCACTCTGAAAGGGATTTAATCCAGAATTAAAGCTGTAATATGATTGGTTATCAAGATGTACATGATCTAAATTAACAATTACACTCTCCCTTTAATCTCACAATAAGACAATCTATGACTACGTTCACAGAGACACTTCATACGGGCAACAAAATAACATGGCATGGCACATACTCACACTCCACAAAACAACATGGGCCAGCACAATCTGCTTTGTCTTCCAGTTGTTACTCTCATTGGCCATTAATTAAGCTCTAAAAATGTGTCTCAGATACACCAGCCTCAAACCAGTGATCAAGGGGAATAAATTTACTTGGTTTCTAACTAGCTGCGCTCCGGTACACTCCCCCCACCAAAACCTCAGTCCCACCTGGGTCACGGCACCAATATAAACCATCTGGTACAACTCAACTTGCTCTAAGCACTTTTTAAAAACGCATTCAGGGGACTGAGATTTACTTGCACAACTCTTAAGAGATACCTTTTGTTACACTTCATCTGGGACAGAGCACCAATGTAAACCCTCAGAATCTACATCAACCCATTCTGAAACGCATTTAAACCAGCATTAAAACTATTGGTTATGGTATAGGTACATGATCCAAGTTTGTCATTATGTTCTCCTTACCCTTCAGTCTTTCAAGGACTTTCAAGGGAATAGCAGATGTATATTGTAGGTGAGCTCAGACATGGCACTTACACAGATTCCACAAAACACAACATGGGCCAACAAGCTCCTCTGTCACCTTCCTAAAACACAGCACAAGGTGTCCGCCACATCTGCTTTGTTTTCCATTTGTTACTCTTATTGCCCATTAATTAAGCTCTAAAAATACCTCAAATGTAGCAGCCTCTCCGTTTGACAGATAATCACACTTGTTTATGGCCATCGACTCCATCGGCGGCCATTAATAATGGCGCAGCCATACACAGGCCTCCATTAATTACTGTGTAAAACATGAGCTGGATCAGATGGCCCTGATTACAGGAGGAGACAGAGGGAGAGACGTCCAGAGGGGCCCACCAAACACCTGGAACATTCACTCATACTCACGGAGCCGTCTATCTGCACTTTATCAACCGTCTAGGTCTCTTTCAGTCTGTATCATTCCTCCTCCCCCATGCCGTCCTGCCTGGCTCTTCCTCTTGTTCGCCAGCAGCGACAACCTGCTATCGACTCCAACAAACTATCTGTAAGAGGCTCTTTATCATCCTGGCCTCCCGCGTGGAGTCATGCTGTAAACCTAGAGAGAGTCACACCACCTGGGCTCTCAGAGGCTGATTAACTTGAGCATGAAGAGCGGAGTGACGTGGGCGAATCACAGCTGCGAAGTCCACCAGTTTGAGACTGAGTCAGCACTTTTGATCTGAGTATCTAGATGAAGTTTATAATGCAAGTGCATATGGAAGATCAAAGAAGATGTCAGTACACACATCTGGCTTTTCAATCATATGCTGAACTGTTGGGGGAGAGTTCCTGCAAGGGATTTTCTATATAAGACGAAACCCCAGGAAAAAAGACTTTCAGTTTCTTTGTAAAAAAAAACCAAACAAACTACAACATAATGGATGGTTTAAACTTATTTTAACAATAGTAGTTCCCCTAAATAAACAAATCTGTCGCAAATGGCATGTTTCAGAATTTTTGCAACCTGCCAATTTTATGTCAGTTTTTGTTATTGCTATTGTTATTATTTAACTTTATATATTTTTTTGTAATAATTCTTAAACTACAGTGTTTAAATTGTTAAAAACAACTTGCTTTAAAATTACAACCAGTAAAATGTAAAAAAAATATATATATACAATTTTATTCATTCATTTTCTTTTCGGCTTAGTCCCTTTATTAATCTGGGGTCGCCACAGCGGAATGAACCGCCAACTTATCCAGCATATGTTTTACGCAGCGGATGCCCTTCCAGCTGCAACCTATCACTGGGAAACATTCATACACATACAATTTAGCCTACCCAATTCACCTATAGTGCATGTCTTTGGACTTGTGGGGGAAACCGGAGCACCTGGAGGAAACCCACGCCAACACGGGGAGAACATGCAAACTCCACACAGAAACCAACTGACCCAGCCAAGGCTTGAACCAGCGACCTTCTTCCTGTGAGGCGATCGTGCTACCCACTGCGCCACCGTGAGGCCCATACAATTTTATACTTAAAAAATAATAATAATTATAATTATTTATATATATATATATATATATATATATATAACACTGTCAATACACATTTTCTTAGTAATGTTTTATAAATATCTATATAGTTTTTTTTTTATACATTATATACATCATTAAAACTTAATGATATATACTTAACTGTATTGAACCTAACTAAAAAGATCCTGGCTAAACAATCAAAAACTAGATTAAGTTAAACTAAAACCAGATAAAAATGATAATCCAAAATACAGTATTAAAAGTATTATAAAATGTTTTTCAGCAACGTTTCATAATGTTATTTCGGTTCATAAAAATATTTTAGATTCCTGCTTTTAAATTTTGCTAACTATTGTTTGTTGTCCAAGAAGTGGATTGTAGAGAAACACTGCCTGAAACGTAATCATGTATAGTAACACAGGTAATAAACATGAACAGAGTCTCTCACCTTCATAAAGGCCTGGTGAAACACGCAGGTGAGCTGCTCATGCTTGGCCTTCACTCTGCCTGCTGTAACATTAGATGTTCCGTTTCCACTGAAATAAAATCGAGATGGGAAGCCCTCTTTGTGATGAACATCAGCTGTAAGGTTGTACTTCAGCTCTGCACAGAAAGAATTAGACAACATTACACAATTTAATTTAACAATTTAAATCCTCAGAACAATACTAATATCACTCACTCACTCACTCACTCACTCACCCACTCACCCACTCACCCACTCACTCACTCACTCACCCACTCACCCACTCACAGCTTATTACCTTCTTTATCAGGGGTCAATAGTAATAAAATATATAAATAAATAAATATATAAATTATCAATAAATATATAAAAATGATAAAATATTATAATTTTATTTTTTAAACTATTAAAATAACCATTATAAGTATAATATAATAATAACCATTCTAATATAAACCATTATAATATTAGTCAGGGTTCTTTGATGACTGGTTTATTTGAATCAAAAAAACACCTGTACTATTACAAATGTCTTTACTGATACTTTATTTAATAACAAAAAAAGTATAGCATTTAAAAAATAAATAAGAAAAATCTAAAAGTTTAATATTTAATATATTACTGAGCCCAAATTTATTTAAATACAATATATCATAATACATAAAAAAATCATAATATACTACAATTAGTTTTTAGCTGCAAACTTAATAATAACAATAGCATAAAAGGTTGTAATGTATATTAAATAACACCAGTTTTAAACAATCCAGTTATTTACAATCTCTTAAAATAAATAAATAAACTAATTTCGCTAGATAACCAAAAGACTATTAATGACAAATAAATGATAAGGTGAAAAAATAAAACTGAATAGATTTGACTGTGGATTCTGATTGGTTGAGCCACAGTCAAAGCTGTTATGAAGATCCTCTACAAATCTAAACAATGTATCTCCACTTGTCATTGCGCCTAACAATTTCTTCTCCAAATTAACTATGTATGAGACACATCCCACTCTTCATTATCACACTCTTAAATAACACTGGAGTCCTGTTGAAATCAACCAACTGCGGTGCAAACGGTTAAGCGAAACCTCTGCTCTACTTCATATCAGTAGAAAGATTATTAGTATTTGTCATCAAGCAAGACTCTGTTGTTTACTGTGTGGTCAGCGAGTCTGGATCTATCAGTGAAGGCAGCCTTGACACACACCCCGAGTCCTCTAACTGCCACAACAAAAGAGGGGATGGAGAGCGGAGATAAAGAGCTGGGAAAAAAAGTCTGAAACACAGCGGACTGCCACATGCTGATAAGACAAGCAACACACAGCCCGTCGCAAAACAAAGAGCCAAAAACCTTCATCCTTGAACACAGCGTCCTCGACTCTAAGAGCACGTGTCGAGAGCTCAAAATATCAGAGGCCAATTAAAGAGCTAAAAAAAAGTCAGATAGCACCACAGGAAGGTATTTGCAACAGTCTAGTGCTTTTCATTGCACAAATCTCACTACATGTGGATTTGGAGGGAATTTGAAAGAGATTTTTCACATAAAAATGACAATTCAGTCATTGTTTTTTTACTCTGATTTTGTTTAATGCTGTATGCCCTTTTTTCAGAACTCAAAAACAAGACATTTTTAAATGTGTATATTGGAGCTCTTGCAAACAAAATATATTCTGCATTGATTGAGAATTTCAAATCAAAATGCATCGCTCTTCTTTCTTGAGTCCATTATGAGTTTAGTTTTTAACATATGGTGCTCTAGGCTAGTTTTTAACCATACACTCACATGCAAATGAGGAAGAGCGCTTGTGTTTTCGAGAGTTATGTAATTGGACTTTTATGTCATGAGATTGATGTCAATACAGCTCTCTGTAAACACTTGTAATTTGTAATAACTTGTAATAAACCTTTACAGACTTTATTAATGATTAATTTTAGGTTTGAGTGGTATCTGTAAGGAATTAGATGCAAGCAGAGTATGACTGATTGTAAAGCATAGAGCGAAATCTGCTGTGATAAAACTAAGCTCAGAATCCATTCAAGAGAGAATAGGTTTCTCTTTTCCTAGGCTAGTCGTATCAAAGCATCTCACGAATGTTCAGTTGTGCACAATCAAGGTCAGGATTTTCGCAAAAAAATACATTAGACTTGACATTACTTTATGATGATGGATTTGGTTGTAATTCACTGCTATAAAAGACAAGCAAAAGCAGAATGTTTTTATTACAACTCCCTTTTGTGGAGTAAAAAGAAAGGCATACAGCAATTGAACAACAATAGGATGAACTATGATTTTCAGTCACAAATTATGTTTTTAAAGCAATCAATGGAGGAAAACACCTCCATTGTAGCAAAAAAACAACAACAATCCCCATTGGATATTAGTGTCTTACCTATGTTGCCCGGGATTTGTTTTCCTCTGACCCTAAAGCACACCCTGACTTTGACGCAGACAGCAGGCTGACCATTTTCAGTGCACTGGGCTATAGAACGGTTCAAGCTCTCAGGCAACAACATCACAGCATCCACCTTCACCACTGGACGAGTCCTAAAACAACCAGAATGATTGGAATAAGTGTCAGATAAACAAATGAACACATAATATATGAAATACACAAGTATAGTGTATGCCGGAGCAAGTTGTAACAGGGGGAACAACAGTCACAGTTCTTTTAGAATCTGAACAATGCTAAAACTGAAATATTTCGCCAGGTCACGCCGGCGTGACCACCATCTTCTTTTTCTTATCAGTGCAAAAGATACTAAGAATACCCTGTTGATTTTGGTCACATTTTGGTTATACACCATTTTAATCTGTTAGGTGTCTACTTTTTTGTGTACACTCACAATAACAACAAAAGTGTGTGCTTTAGCAAAATAAAGAAAATGATCAGTGTGCGCGTTCTTTCTTTTGTCTCTCCGTGAACTGTTTTTAGAAACGCGTCACTAATATGAACTGAAACTCTGCGAAAACAAGACACACATACATAAGACATATATCTATAGAAAGCTTGAAGTGTCTACTTTTAAATGCAGTAAGTCGTGTTGAAAACAAATATTGTTTGATAAAGTAATCAGTATGAAACCAACACTATGTCTAGTTTCTCAGTCTGAGCTCATTATTTTCAATGCGACCGCACCCAAGAAGTGCAAAAAAAGTCATAATAATCAAGTAAAAAAGTAGACACACAGTTGGATGCACCGCTGAATGGGAAATGTATGTGAAATGTATCTTATCTATTAAAGTGCAATATTTTCTTACTGGAACTTAAAAAAAATATGTATAATCTTCCATTATACTGTAATCCATAAGCTGCACAATTATTCACTTCATAATTCACTTCATTTTTCAAATTTCACTTCAAATCACAACAACCAAAATGGTTACAGTAAGATATTTGCTTACAGAGATATCTTTGCTTCCTTATCTCAAATTCGTGGGGCATTTTTGTTAATTTTATTGATTTGTTTTGCCACAAGCCCTTGCAAAAAAAAGCCCTTTAAAGCATTTTAAAGCCATTTATTTAATTAATAATTTAATTTAAATTATTTAATCCATCCATCCATCATTCATTCATTTTACTGTTAAATTAAACATTGTTTAACATTTTAAATTTTATGGCTAAGGATAGTGTATTTTTACATTGTTTCCGAATTAATTAAAAATACAGTATGATTTATACACAGACAGTGAAATTAAAATGGTACAAATGTAGAAAGATGGCAAAAACGAGTAAGTTTGTTTGACCATAGAAAGACCATAGAAAATGCCTATACAAACATTAATAAAGCATCCTTCTTGAATAATATTCATTATAGTACAAAAAAGTTACAACAAGTCCAAAACTCCACTATACAGTTACAAAGCCCAGATAGAATATGCAGAATTGTTCCTTCTTCCATGCAGATTTTGTAAGATCATTTCCAGAATGCTGTGTAATACATTTAAATATGCTAACCAACTAAAAAAAATTATGAAAGCTAAAGAATTGTAAAGGATTTTAATTTAGTCATGCATGCCTAATCTTAAAATCTGATGTTTTCTTAAAGCCAGAAGCATGTGTTTGAAAAATGCATGTGCTGTTTTTTTTTACCTGAACACCACAGCTGAGTCTGACAGGAAAGCTCCCACTGCAACATCTGGGTGAGAACATAAAATACCCATAAAACACCCTGACCTGGTTATTCCTTAACACATTCTCCCACAATTTACTGCTTCACTGACATTCTTTAAAATATTAAACGTCTAAGTCTATAAGCAAGGTCTCAGTCACTGAACCCGATCTCCATTTAACTTATAAGATTATATAGTCTTATAACTTATACACTGTACATTGACAGTATTTAACTAATATAGAGAAATCCAAGGACGATTTAGCATTTTAAAATCCAATTCTATGTTTAAATATCTTTAATTATAAAGAAAATGTGCATAGTGAGCAATTCCAGTGTTATGGATGTGACATTTGCAGTAAATACTCAAAACATAAATTCACATAGAAACTATATGTTAACATTACATTGAAACATCTGTTTATATTTTTAAAAACAACTAACCACAGAGTTATGAGATCAGAAAAAAATATCAATCTGTAAAGATTTTTTATGTTTTAAATGAGGAAAGTAAACATGCCTTATGGATGTGACCAAAAAACAGTCAGCGAGTTTGTGAGCTAATCAAAAAGATAAGAGCTGGTTCTCTATAGAACATGAAAATGATTGATTTTATTTTTGCATTTATGAGGGAAACGCTTCGTTATGGATGTGACACCTCTCCGTTGTGGATGTGACAGATGTGGAATTGCCACTTGTGTGACTTCGGTAAATCAAATATAATTGTTTAAAAACATTGACGAAGACTATTTCAGCATTTTTACAGTACTGTAAAATAAAAACCTACCTTAAAAAAAAACTTAGGTTTCGCTATTTTGCTGAAAAGCTTTTTTTTTTCATGGTAAGGTTGACATTTGCATGGAATTGCTATACTCTTTACTGTATGCATAATACAGTAATACTTTTTAAAAAAAAAAACAGCTTGCAGTCATTTGCATATTTTCTGCCTTTAAAAAAAAAAAAGAGTTTACTATTTCGAGACAGGAAATAGACTCTGAGAATGAGAAGTTCAGACACATCTGACTTGATCTTGACCTTTCAAACAAAACAAAAAAAACAAAACATTTTTTTCTCTTCTCAATTTTGTCATATTCGAGAAGCATATCACAGCCGACACCCACAGCACATAGTATTTGAAGAAAAGTGCATGCATTTTTATTTCCTCTAAAAAGGTGTTACAGTATGTCCATAAACGCACAGCGAGTACATAGACTTGTTGTTCTTCATTTGTGCATGTTCAGTTCTCATATCTGAATTCATTCTCCAACATTCAGGATTGAAAATAAATAAATAAAAGCAATGTGCACAGAACCACATGTTAAACAGCCATTCTCTTTGCCTAAAATAACTTTTGCATTTCATTGATATATTTTAAAATAGTTCATGCCAAACATATACAAAAAACTCTAAAAGTGTTGATTCTGCAAGATTTGTAAATGCTTTTGAAAGAAGTCTCCTATGCTTTGTAATAATAAAAGTATTATGAACAACTGCATTCTATTTAGACATATTTTCAGATATGATTCATTCCTTCTAGAATAAATGATTCTAGTATGCTAAACTGAGACTATACAATCAGTACTGTTAAAGGGATAGTTCACCCAAATATGAAAATTCTGTCATCATTTGCTCACCGTTTACTTGTTTCAAACATATTTGAGCTTTTTTCCCCTCTGTTGAACACAAATGAAGGTATTTTGAATAAAAAGCTGAAAATCTGTAACCATGGACTTCCATAGTAGGAAAAACAAATACTATGGAAGTCAATGGTTACAGGTATTCGGCTTTCTTCAGAATATCTTCTTTTGTGTTGAGCAGAAAAATACACTCAAGGGTTTAAAAAAAAGTGTGTGGGGTTTGAGTTTCACCTTTGTGTAAAAAATTTGTGTGAAAAAAAGTTAAATGTTTCAAGTTTCAAGTTTCAAAATGTCCTTGTGTGAACTATCCCTTTAAAGTCTCTATGAAATATATATAAGCCCCTATAAAAACTTCTAAAACTATAATGCATTTCTTTTTTAATTCTTTGATCAAAAAGGTCAAAAGAACAGCATCTTTTAAAATCTCTTGTAACATTTTATATGTCTTTCTGATAAACGTAATGTTTGCATGATAATGACCAATTCGTTTAAAAACAAATCTTAGTAGTTTAAGCTGGACTGACGCTGCTGTTCGTGTTTCCTGTTCTCAGAGGAAACATATCCTATTCATGTTGCTGTGCTAAAAGCGTTACCTGGGTAATTGTTGCTATCAATATCCACTCCTCCAGATACCGACTGACCAAACATCCTTAAGTTGTTGCCCAACAAAGAGCCTGTTATTCTCTGCATTAAAGAGGGCAGAAAGACAGCATTCAGACTCAGAATTTGACATATTAAATAACAATGGAACTGTACTGTACTCCATGAGACATGCAAATTATCCTATTTATGCCCATTTTTACATTCATATAATTTGTAATGGCTTTCCTGTAACTCAAACACCAAAGTCATGGGTTCAATTACCAGTGAAAGATACAAGGAATGCAATGTTGCTTCGGATAAAAACAGATTTGGTGCCACGTAATGAAAAGCTACAAAAGATGTCCTATAAAATTATATATTGTAAATAAAAGTGGAGTTGGAGCTTTTTGGAGTTATGGCAAATCCTACTTGTCTTCGATTGGTATTCATTAAATAGTTTATTGCAATACTTGAATCCAATTGGTTGTTCAAAGTTTGGTTTGTGACAAAATACATTAGTGACTTTTTTAAGAGAAGTATTTTTTCCATATTGATTTTGGGAAAAATCTTTAAGTGTTATATTCCATGAATATGACATCCAGCTATGAGGTGAATACAGTATTACAAAGGAAAAAAAAAAAGAATAGATAGATAGATAGATGGATGGATGGATGGATGGATGGATGGACGGATGGATGGATGGACGGACAGACGGACGGACAGACAGAATGATAGATAGATAGACAGAACGACAGACAGACAGATAGAATGATAGATAGAATAATAGAATGACAGATAGAACGATAGATAGAATGATAGACAGAGTGATAGACAGAATGGTAAAACGACAGATAGAATGATAGATAGAATGATAGACAGAATAATAGAATGATAGATAGAACGATAGATAGATAGAACGATAGATAGAATGATAGAACGATGGATAGACAGAGCGATAGATAGACAGAATGGTAGAACAATAGATAGAACAGAATAGATAGATAGAGACCGATAGAATGATAGAACGATAGAACGATAGACGGAGCGATAGATAGAATGATAGAACGATATATAGAGTGAACGATAGATAGAATGATAGGTAGAGAATGATAGATAGATAGATAGATAGATAGATAGAATGATAGACAGAGCAATAGATAGAATAATATAATGATAGATAGAGAAAACAATAGATAGAATTATAGAACGATAGATGGATAGAACAATAGATGAATAGAACGATAGATGGATAGAACGATAGATAGAACGATGGATGGATGGATGGATGGATGGACAGACATTTTTGTTTAGTAATACGCATCACTGAGCACTTCATTTAGACAACTGAAGGACAATTTTTCTCAGTATTAATTTTTTTTTAAACATCAGATTCCAGATATTCAGTTAATTGAATCTCAGCCAAATATTGTCAATTGTATCGAACAAATCACACATCAATGGAACATTTATTTAATCAGCTTTCATATGACGTATAAATCTCAATTTCTAAAAATAAATGACACTTATGACTGGTTTTGTGGTCCAGGGTCACATATACCATAGGCTTAATGACATTCCTCTATTAAACATTTACTTTAGTAAAAGGTTTAGAAGGATAGTTACTCAAGTGGTTCCAAACCTTTGTGTTTCTTTCTTCTACACAATAGAAGATATTTTGAAAAATGCTGGACACCTGTAACCATTGTAATCTGTAGTGGGGAAAACAAATACTATGGATGTCAATGGTTACAGGTTTTCAGCATTTTTTAAAATATCTTCTTAAGTGTTCAACTCCCATGATTCAGGTTTGTCTAATCCTGATGTCTTCTTTAAACTATATGTTGAAGGAAAGGAAATGACTGGCAATTAGACTAGACAGACGAGAGATAAAAGACTGAAAACAATAGGGCAGTTTTCACAGGATGGGGAAAACGGCTCAGATCTGACCTTCCCTGCCTCCATTTCATTCTTCCCTGCCCGTAACATCAGTATAAACAGCAGAAGGAGAACGTACTTGAGAGAAACTCCGTGCAATGCCACTTTTTCTGCCATTGTAGATATATATAGCACCACGCAGATCGTCCTCTTGAGGGGCTCCGATGGCCACATCTGAAACACCAGCATTGTTACATTAGCTTAGATTCATAACTTACTAAGAGCAGCCCAAACAGAAAACCATCTCTCTGTTTTGATCATCTCTCTTGCCACATATCCAAGTTTTAGAAAACAACAAATAATAACTTGACTTCTAGTTGATCATTTGGTATCAGAAGTGGCTTATATGAAAGGCAATGGCCTCTAGATTACGCTTATTTTACCAAAATAATATATGATCATGCCTTGATTTTTAATTATTTAATTAGGACAGTAAGGTCTGACTTTGCTTAGACAAAAGTCTTGTCACTTAACAGAAATAATGTACAGTATAGAATATAAAGTCATGCTGCAGTGGAAAAAGAATGAATATTGTGCATGACTCCCATGAGCTTGGAGGACTGCATCCATACATCTCTGCAATTACTCAAATAACTTATTAATAAAGTCATCTGAAATGGCAAAGAAAGCGTTCTTGCAGGACTCCCAGAGTTCATAAAGATTCTTTGGATTCATCTGCAATGCCTCCTTTATCTTACCCCAGACATGATCAATATTGTTCATGTCTGGTGACTGGGCTGGCCAATCCTGGAGCACCTTGACCTTCTTTGCTTTCAGTGACTTTGATATTGAGGCTGAAGTATGAAAAGGAGTGCTATCCTGCTGAAAAATGTGCCCTCTGCTTTGGTTTGTAATGTGTTTGGGCAGCACAAATGTCTAGATACCTCAGGCTATCGATGTTGCCATCCACTCTGTAGATCTCTTGCACGCCCCCATACTGAATGTAACCCTAAACTATGATTTTTTCCTTCACCAAACTTGACTGATTTCTGTGAGAATCTTGGGTCCATGCAGGTTCCAATAGGTCTTCTGCAGTATTTGTGATGATTGGGATGCAGTTCAACAGATGATTTATCTGAAAAATCTACCTTCTGCCACTTTTCCAAATGATCAGTTAGAAGTCGAGTTATTATTTGTTGCTCCTACAGCTGGAATCGACGACAAGACTTTTGTCAGGTAGTGTATTGTTAAAGAATTTACAGATTGAACAAAGGTATGTTAGCAAATGATAAAAACTATTTGCTCAAATATCCAATAAAGCAGTAATGTTGTGAAATATTATGACATGTTTAAAATAACTGTTTTCTATAATAATGTACTTTAATTTGTCATTTATTCCTGTGACTCAAATCTGAATTTTCAGGATCATTACTTCAGTCTTCAGTGTCATCAGATCCATCAGAAATCATTTGATTACGACGGTTTGGAGGTCTAGAAACATCTTGGTCACACTTTATTTTAAGGTACAATTCTGGTAAGAAACCATTTACTCTGACTTTTGCCTCAATAAACTCAAACTTTGTTGCATATCATCAATAGCTATAAAGGTAGTAGTTGGGTTTAGATATTGGATTTAGAAATTAGATATTTAGATTTCGATATTATTATTATTATTATTATTATTATTTTATTATTTATTTTTAATTATTATTTATGTATTTATTTTATTTGATTATTTATTATTATTTTATTAAGATTATTATAAATTATTATTTAGATATTGGATTTAGAAATTAGATATTTAGATTTCGATATTAGATATTAGTATTGCTATTAGTATTATTATTATTATTATTATTATTATTATTATTCATTCATTCATTCATTCATTCATTCATTCATTCATTTTCATTTCGGCTTAGTCCCTTTATTAATCTGGGGTCGCCACAGCAGAATGAACCGCCGTTATTATTATTATTATTATTTTATTTATTTTTTATTATTATGTATGTATTTATTTTATTTTATTATTTATTAATATTTTATATTTATTATTATTAATTATTATTTAGATATTAGATATTGGGTTAGATATAAGCTCATGCAGAATATGTAATTTATAAGTACTAATAAACAGCCAATATCTTAATAATAGGCAGGTAATAAGCCACTAGTTAATACTGAGAACTGGTATTTAAAGTGTTACCATTATATTTTTTAAAAACATCCTCTTTAATGAAAAGTAAAAACAAACATTTATTTTCAAACATAAAATTTTGTAACTTTGCTCTTACTTTAAATCAATCGAATGCATCCTTGCTGAACACAAATATTAATCTGTTAACAAATTCTTACTGACTCCAATCTTTTGAATGGTAATGCAATATATTTTTTTGTCAAATTTTAACAGAACTACATATGTCAAAACATGTAAGAGAAACTATTACTAATGTGCTAAAAACATGTGTACTACTAGAAAGTTTGAATTGTGCATGTTTGTTTGCATGTTTGCACCAAAAATATTAATTTAGCTGCAAATCTAGAGCACCAACAGACAGCGTAAGTGTTCGCAAAACATGTTTCAAAATAGGCGTTTGCACTGTAGGTGCCCATAAAACTTGATGCATAGTTTGCATTTTATTAAACACTTGCTCGCATGGAAGTTAAACAGTAAAATAAAAAATACGTGCAGTCTCTCATGGTCATCTATTAAAAGGTGCAGGAATGCAAAGCTGTTACCATTTATTTAATAAATCACAAATGTCATTAAGAACCACTCAATATCCCTAAAAACACTGAAAACAAATGTTTGATTAATAAATTAGATGTAATTAAAATAAATAGATAACTTTGGTTCACTGAGGCATATTACCTAGCATAACTGAAAAACCTGACCCCCCCGCCTATTGCTAATGTCAATATTTACAAAATGACTGTTAAATTCTGCCTCAAGCTCACCATTTTGCAGAAAAACACTGTCTTTTTGATGTTTAATGAAGTACTGAGTAATTAGCCTGGATATCATTTGCCCAACAATCTATATTCAGTTAATAAAGTATTTGCACATTTGAAAATTTCCTGTTAAAAATAAAAATATTGAGTATTTTTGTGTGGGCAGACAGAAACAGAAACAAGTGCATGTGGTTATGATGTAAAAAACACCAAATACTAGAAACTGTTTTTTAATCATGACAATATTTTCATGAAAAATGGGTAAAATTTTAATTTAAGGTAATGCAGTTATACATGTTCCATCGACTAACTATAGTAAATGCAATGAATTATGCATAATTACACGCAACTAACCCTAAATCTAACCCACATTCTAACCTCAACCACATAGTTAGTAGTACATGTAACTAAATACTATTACTATAAATAGTTAAATTAATAATTACACGGTAAACTACACCACCCATCAAAATAAAGTGTAACCTAAAAATGTGCTTGATTGTAACAACGTGATACTTCAAGTTTGTACAAGTCGGTGTTTCCCGCTTTCAAAGAGCTGCTTTACTGTGGTGTTTTCACAGAAACTTTATGGTAACTTTTTTTCTCTAACCATTTTCTATTTCTAAACCACACCTGCTAAACTTATCTCCAAATCTGAGTCAGAGAATAGCCCGTCTACCCATTAAAACCACTCATGCTTTAAGTGCTAATGTGAAAATGCATCCTCAATGACAGGCTTTTAAAATGTAAAGTAAACGCGACACAGAGCAAGGAAGTGAAAAACTGAGGTTTACCATCTAACCTTGCCTGAGGAACAAACAAACCCCAATGCTTCCATTTAAAATTCCGATAAATAGATTTTAGGACACTTGGCTAGTCAAAGTAATTTATTAGTAGAAACATCATACAACATAAACATACCTGGATATCCGTCATCATCAATATCACCGAGGTTTATGATGGTTTCTCCAAATCGTGCGGCATAAGAGTCACTGCCGACTAACTCAAAGTCAGCCTCTTTCAATTCAGCCTGAAAAAGAGACAAGATATTTTCAAGACAAGCCTGTTATAGTTGTCATGAGCAGATACACAATCTGAAAACACTAAAATCATATAATGTATGCAATTCTTGAGTCTCTCAACTCATTTAAATTCACAAGTTTTACACTTCCCACACACTGAGTCATGTTTCCACGGTTTGTTTAAAGCAAACGGCCTGTGAACCAACCACTTTTGTGCAAAAAAATTATGCATGTACTTTAAATGTTGACAAGTGTGCAACTTTTGCTTCAGCCAACTAGTACTGAGGAAAACAAATGAAGTAAATGAAGATAGTAAAGTGCTAGAAACACTGTGTTTTTTTGGTGCTTGGTGGTTAATTTTTGTTCACCTCATGAGAACTGGCAACATGCTATGTTAGTATGGCTTTTGCGATCTTGCTGGAAAACATCCTTTACACAGAACATTCAAAACAATGAGATAAGACGGCTGAAAATATGCAGATGAGTCGTTTTATCTTATGTATTGCAGAGGACTGTAAACACTGTTGACGCCCTAAAATGATCATTACAGTTAAGAATAAATGGGTGCACCTCATAAAAACTGCCTATAATAAAATGCTTTCAAATATCACCCCAAAAATAAAAACAATAAAGAAATAAAGATTTATTACCCTAACATTATTATTATTATTATTATTATTATTATTATTATTATTATTATTATTATTATTGAAATTAAAAAAATACATTTAAGACACCATTTTAAAAACATACATTGTATCTACATTTGAATGCCAAAAAAATAAAAAATAAATAAAAATATTGGTCTTAAATGCTGAATTAAAGACAAGGGTCAAAATTAGATATCCCATTTTGATATACACATCAAATTCTTTTATTTAGGTTCAGTTAGCATATTACAGATAGGTGTTTACATTAATGTTTCAAATAACATTTTTGGAGCGACATGGTGGCTCAGTGGTTAGCACTGTCGCCTCACAGCAAGAAGGCCGCTGGTTCGAATCCTGGCTAGGTCAGTTGGCATTTCTGTGTGGAGTTTCATGTTCACATGGGTTTCCTCCGGGTGCTCTGTTTTTTCCCCACAGTCCAAAGACGTGCGCTATAGGTGAATTAAATAAACTAAATTGGCCTTAGTGTATGTGTGTGAATGAGTGTGTATGGATGTTTCCCAGTAGTGGGTTGCAGCTGGAAGGGCATTCACTGTGTAAAACATATGCTGGATAAGTTGGCAGTTCATTCCGCTGTGGCAACCCCTGATGAATAAAGGGACTAAGCCAAAGGAAAATAAATGAATGAGTGAATAAATAACATTTTTGAAAATACAATGTCATGCTTATTTTAATTAAAATTACAATTAATGAGGATTTTGGAGTGTGATCATTTAGTGATCATTCTGTGATCTGTCTTTAATGTCATTTAATAATAATTATCATTCTAACAAGATTTTATGCAACATACTGATGTTTGTAAATAGCATTTCTTTAAATCATGGTAAAAATGTATAATAGTAATTCTTGGATCAGAAAAAAAAGACAGGACACATTCTAATGTATGGCAAACAGAAAAGCTGTTCTGAACCATATACATATGTTACATGCATACATATACTAAATAAGTAAAAAAAAAAAGATAAATACATAAATAAACATTTTAATGGTTCTAAAAATGCTTGCATGAATGAATGGTTGAATGAATGAATGCATTAATGAACTAATAAATGCATGAAAGAACAAATAAATGAATGCATGAATGACTGCACGATTGAATTAATGAATGCATGAAAGAATGAATGCATGAATGAATGAATGCATTAAAGAATGAATGAATGAATGAATGCATGAAATATTAGTGAGTGAATGAATGAATGCATAAAATAATAATTAAATTAATGCACGAATGAATGCATGAATGTATGAAATAATGAACGAATGAATGCATGAAATAATGAATGAATGCATGGAATAATGAATGGATGCATGGAATGAATGAATAAAATTTTTTTTTTGTCTAAAATGTTTTTTAGATTCATCCATAAAAAACAACCAATAAGTATGCATCAAGGTATTTAGCACTGCCTCACCTCTCCCTGGTTAATGTAGACATACACCCGTCCCTCCTCCCGCACTGAGCTGAACATTGGTGCTCCAACCAACAGATCGGACAGTCCGTCTGCGTTCAGGTCGACAGCACAAACACTCGCCCCATAATAAGAGCCCAGCTGTAAACAGGAACAAACATTACTATTGTGTTCATTCTTCAGTGCATATCCTTCAGGAACACTTAAAATTCTTGACATTTCTCACCGTCTTGCCCTTGGTTTTGTTAACAATTTTCAAAGTGTTGCCCTCAATCCTGAATATGTAGGCCTAAGAGAAAGGGAAAAAAAATAGGAGCATGAGAATTGGTGGAAAAAACACACAATGGATTGTATATGCTGGCGAATGTTACATTTCCTATGTTTCATCACACAAAATGATTGGCAGCTCCCTGATAACTCTTTTTCCAGTCTTCTGTTTCTTGGTAAAATCATCAGAAACACAAAACTCATAAACACTGCAAGCTCAGCACATCTGCAAATAAGAAAAAACCTACTTCCTCTTCCACACAGATGGAGGAAGAGTTCAGTTTAACTGATTTACCATTCACAACTGCCTCACAGAGTGGATGTCAAGACAGCAGAAATAAATTGAATACACAACATCCTTGGCATTGCTGGTATTTAGTATGGAAATAAACAGATCAAATTCACTTTTGTTCTAGCTTTCCCTGCACAATCTAACAGTACAGTGTCTTCTTACAACATATGACGCCGCGACACAAAATAAAAGGTATATTTTCCATGTTAAAAAAGGTATACACACTACACTGTAAGAATATCCGTAAATTAGCAGTTTTCCGTATTTCATGATTCATGCTTTTGAATTGCATTATTGGACCTTGCTCTTTCTTCCAACAACTTTTAACCTTGAAAAGTTTGAAAAAGTGACTTTTATTAACATTTTTAATAGTTTAACGTGATATATTGTCTGGGTTGGTGTTCTATATTATGGCACAAAAACCTTGTAATAAACTGGCAGTACATTTTCTGTTATTTTACAGACGTATTTCTCTCTATATTATTTAGTTATATATTTTATTATTATAAGCTACTAAAATGTCAATAAAAGTCACTTCAAGAGTTCACACTTTGCTGATGATTGATAATAAAGCATATTTGGCATGCTGTCCCGGGACAGAGCCCTGAGCTAAGAATATCCTCGAGCCCCTCCCGTTTGAAGGGCGAAAGGGGAGTTTGAGCTCAGGTAGGTCTTTAGAACTCTGCTTGTGAACGTGCTGAGATATAGCTGTTTGTCTATAGATGCTACTTTGGAGTAGTCAATTTACTTATGGTGTATGTCTTTGGACATACAAAGGGGAAACCCGGGGAAAAAACCCACGCGAGCACGGGGAGAACACGCAAACTTTGCACAGAAACACCAACCCTGTGAGGAGCCAAACCAGTGGCGTTCTTGCTGTGAGGCAACAGTGCTAACCACTGGGCTGCTGTGTCGGCCTATCAGGAGAAGGGAAGGAGTAGGGGTGGAAGGGGGGATTCTTCAAGACGAAGATGACTGGAGTGAAAAACTCTGGTTATTTATAGTGTGTCATTATTTGTCTGATTGGTGCAATATACGAAGCTGATGAGGTAACAGCCATGTTCAATCATAAGCATCCCGTAAAGCAATTCACAACTGTAAATAAATGGAAAACACTTGTGAATCACAAAATACAGAAATTAACAGATTTTTTTTTTTTTACTGTAGATATATTTTAGTTTATATTTCTGCAACATCTTGGTTGAAAAGTGAAAGTGGCAGCAGAGTTTACCTCAGATCTTAAAAAAAAACAACAACCAAAGTTCTTGTCACTGGAATCTTGTTGAATTTCGTGTTGTTAGGACATGGTGAAAGCTAGAAAATTGGAATAATAATCTACTCCACAATTTGATTTGTGACAGGATCATTACAACCACAGACATTCATGACAAAATTATCCCTCAATGACTAGAAATGGACAAATTAGCCACCCTAAATATGTGACTCTGGAACACAAAACCAGTCATAAGAGTCTTTTCTTTTTGTTTAAATTGAGAATTAATGAGCTTTCCAATTATGTATACTTTATAAGGATTGGACAATATTTGGTCATTAAAAATCTGGAATCTAAGGGTTCAAAAAAGTCTAAATATTGAGAAAAATCGCCTTTAAATTTGTCTAACTGTTTGTCTAAATGCATATTGCTAATCAAAAATTGTGTTTTGATATATTTACAGGGGAAGACATTTACAAAATTCTTCATGAAGCATCTTCCTTTCTTAATAATTTAATGATTTTTGGATAAAAGAAAAAAAATTATAATTTTGAACCATACAATAATTTATTTTTGCCTATTGCCAAAAATATACCCGTGCAACTTAACACTGGTTTTTGCAATCCAGGGTCACATATCCAAAATTCCTGCCCCATTTTGCACCACTATTTATTACATTTTTTACTTTATTAAGCACAAATGTTTTCAAGTTACATGTTGGCCAGGTTTTCTTCAACCTCGAAGTGCTCAATTGTCAAAATTATTGAGTTGACCAATAACAGTAGGCTGGATTTACAATTCACAAAAGCAGCACCACATTCCCCAGCGAATGTTTAATACCGAAAGAGAAGTATTTAAGACTGAAGTAGCAAAACATTCAATATACGACAACTGCAATATTTAGCAAAGAAAACTAAACACCTTTTTGGTAGCACTTAATTTTACAGTCTTGTTTCACATGTACATACTTTATATGTATCATATTCATTACATAAATTCACTGATAACTAAATTTACCCTGAACCTAACCTTATATATTTTTCATCTACGTATTCTGTTATTGAATGTGAAGTACATGTACTGCAAGTAAAACACGGTTGACTTTACTCTTCAAATTCCAAATGTTTTATTAAAAATAAGAGTATCGTATTATTTATTTATGTGATTCATATTTATCTCGATAAAACTGCATTGTATGTGGTGACTTAACCTGACAATTAGGCATACAAAAGAGTAAATATGTGCACATTTATAACAATTTATAACAGTGTTCAAAATGATTACTTCCCAACTAGAACTAGATCTATAATCTATCTATAATCCTTTCTAATCTATTTAATTAATACAAAAACATGTTCCTCCCCAATGTTCAAGTCAAGGTTATGGCCTTGATATGTGCTAATAATCAGAGAAGTGAAAAGGATGATGATTGTGTTGGTGTAAACCCTTACTTTACCAGTCTGTTCGTGCTGAGGAGCACCGCCGACTATCTCAGTGCTTTGAGGATCTAGAAAGTGTCCAGCACTAACAGAGTAACCTGATAGGGGGGAAAAAAACATACTGTAAATAATGGTAAAATATTCTCAAAAGAGTAAAATCTGGTCAATTAGTAACAAACAAGTAATTATTATAAGAAGCTACAGCTATCTAATTAACACTTACATTTTACATGCATTTAGTTAGAGGTTACAACACTTGCTTACATTGTATACAATGCAAAAATGAAGAGCTAAAATGAGGCACAGCTGAAAAGCATGTTATGGATGGGTTGCCAAGACATGAAAAAAATAGCAACACTTTAGCCAGTCATATTTTGCAACAATTATACATTCGCAGGTTGTGCAACAGCGTCTGTTTCCTGTTCAAATACAAAACATTATAAGCCTTTGCTTCCTGCAGTGAGTCTGAAAAAGCTGATCATGTTGCTAAACTCCAAAAGGACAAATAACTTATTTACTATCCACATCATTTTATAAAGAAACCTTAAAAAATGAAAATTAAATAAATAACAAACAAACTAAAAATAAAACAATTCTTGGTTCTCTTTAGTAAACCATTTTTTGGAATAAAAAGGTTCCATGGATGTTAAAGATTCTATATCAATGGCATAATAATAATAATAATAATAATAATAATAATAATAATAATAATAAT
>CAIGQW010053321.1:1758645-1776498 GCA_903798125.1 Danio choprae
TGTGTGGAGTTTGCATGTTCTCCCTGTGTTGGCGTGGGTTTCCTCCGGGTGCTCCGGTTTCCCCCACAGTCCAAAGACATGCGCTATAGGTCAATTGAATAAACTAAATTGCCCGTAGTGTATGTGTGTGAATGAGTGTGTATGGATGTTTCCCAGTACTGGGTTGCAGCTGGAAGGGCATCCGCTATGTAAAACATATGCTGGATAAGTTGGCGGTTCATTCCGCTGTGGTGTGCTGATGAATAAAGGGACTAAGCCGAAGGAAAATGAATGATTTCTTTTATCTTTGTCATGATGACAGTACATAATATTTTATTAGATGTTTTTCAAGATACTGCAAGATGGTTTGTTCTGTAGACAATTGAAAAAAATACTGCTTAAGGGGGTTAATAATATTGACCTTAAAATGGTTTAAAAAAAATCTTAACTGCTTTCATTCTAGTCAAAATAAACCAAATAAGACTTTCTCTAGAAGAAAAAATATTATAGAAAATACTGTGAAAAATTCCTTGCTCTGTTAAACATCATTTGTATAATATAAAAAATAAAAATAAAAATAATAACCTAGGGGCGACGCAGTAGCGCATTGGGTAACACAATCGCCTCACAGCAAGAAGGTCGCTGGTTCGAGTTCTGGGTGGGCCAGTTGGCATTTCTGTGTGGAGTTTGCATGTTCTCCCTGTGTTCGCGTAGGTTTCCTCCGGGTGCTCCGGTTTCCCCCACAAGTCCAAAGACATGCGAATTGGGTAAGCTAAATCGTCCACAGCGTATGTGTGTGAATGAGTGTGTATGGATGTTTCCCGGTGATGGGTTGCAGCTAAAAGGGCATCTGTTGTGTAAAACATATGCTGGATAAGTTGGCGGTTCATTCCCCTGTGGTGCCCCCAGATTAAGCTGAAAAGAGAATGAATAAATGAATGAATAATAAGCTAATCATTTTGACTTCATATTATCAGACTGATAACAAAAAAAAAACTCATTTAGATTTTTATCGCATTTTACAAAACATCACAAAATTTTCAGATTTCGAGTTTTAGCTTCCTCCTCTTCCTCATTTAGTTTCATCTAGGCTGTACAGCGACCTGCTTCATCATCCTCTTCTCTCATCTGATCTGATCTCCAGGCTGTGGACACATTTGGCACACACTTCAGTCCTCTCTCTGCCTGATATCTTCATCATGGGGGCCGAGCTGAGCCTGAAACGGGAACTCCGAAGCCTCCTCTCTCTTTCCAAACGCTGGGACGCCACTCGCCCTTTCGGGAAGGTTACTACGCCCCGGTAAACCCTGCCACGGAGAGGGATTCGGTGTTGGCGCTCGAGGTGAAGCCAGCCAGAAGAGCTCAGCTGTGGCAAAACGCTGGCGCCGACCACTCGCCATATATACCTGCACCATCCTGTGAATCTAATTGGCATTCAGTGGCTTGATAAATGAATTGGTATAATGGGACAATATACTTGACATATGTGGGGCTCTCTTGAGGAATAGGATTCATCTTTTGTACTTCACACGTCGACATGCTGCAGATACCGACACAGGCTCTTCCAAAAACAGCTGCGGCCCTCACACTGACAGCACACCCCCCCACAAACGACCCATCAGCTCGACAGCCAATCAGATCGCAGCCCAGTTCACGGCCCAGTGCTTGCCTCCACAGGGAGGGGATTAGAGGAGAGAGAAGCCAAAGATCTGCCTCTCACTTTCACTATCACCAGAGCAGCTGCTGCAAAAAACACATGCACACACACGCACACGCGCACACACACACGGTAGGGCTGCATGGAATACTCTGTATATTGAGCTATGAACAGAAGAGGGATTTTTAACAAGGTGACTTGCATAGCTATGTTTAAAAAGAATGGAAAATTAGAGGGTGTGTAAATGATGTTCCATAAAAGAGCATCATCAAAAATAAATAAATAATAGGAAAGGAAGGAAGAAAAGAAGAAAGGAAAAAAAGAAGGAGAGAAAAAAGAAAGAAAGAAAGAAAGAAAAAGAAAGAAAGAAAGAAAGAAAGAAAAAGAAAGAAAGAAAGAAAGAAGCAGAGAGGGGGGAAAAGGCAAGAAAGAAAGAAAGAAAGAAAGGAGGGAAAAAGAAAGAAAGAAAATGTTTAAAATATATGATCCTATGTTTTTGTTGACAAATTCAATAACTGATTATTAAATAACAATACTTTATTTGTATAACTGATATGATTGAAATTATTTATCGTTTTATATATAATTATAAATATTGTGTTTAATTCATTATTAAACAAAACATTCATTTGTTAAACTAAAAAATAAAAATGTTGTAATGATCACTTAGATTTTTATTTAAATATCATTATTTATTCGTTTTTATTTCCATTAATAAAAATAAACAATTTTATAATCATTTTAAATTAACAACAGTTTTTATTTTACTTTAATAAAAGAAAAAACAAGAAATATATCATAATATTACAATACTATTATATTATTTACTTTATGATTACTTAAAATTTTATTTAAAACTTTAATTAATAAATTAAATATGAATCATACTGTATCAACCATTACATTGTAAAATACAATAAGATTTCTATTTATTGTTTTAATTTTCATTCGTTCATTTTCCTTCAGCTTAGTCCCTCTATTCATCAGGGGTCGCCACAGCAGAATGAACCGCCAACTTATCCAGCATATGTTTTACGCAGTGGATGCCTTTCCAGCTGCAACCCAGTAGTGGGAAACATCCATACACATTCATTAAAACACTATGGCCAATTTAATTTATTCAATTCACCAATAAAGCATGTCTTTGGACTGTGGGGTAAACCGGAGCACCCGGATGAAACCCATGTCAACATGAGGAGAACATGCAAACTCCACACGGAAATGCCAACTGACCTAGCCGGGACAAAGCACTGAGCCACCGTGTCACCCCTGTTTTAATTTTCTTATTATTTATTAAAATGTTAAATATTATTTTGGACTATTATTTTTAACTGAATACAGGCATAAAAATATGTGCTTTTTAATAAAAAGATACTGAAAATTAGTTTCATGAACTTCATCCTGAAACCAGCAGTGCCAACATGTATTTAAACACACCAAATCCTAAATGATCTATACATCACAGTAAGCTATTTATTCTGGTTGCCTATACCAGTGCAGCTCTACACTGTAAAAATGCCACAGTATTCCTTCATGTTGTCCCAACACAAAGCGATTAAGTTAACTTAATTGTTTTTTCCAAACTGAAGTGGATTGAACATAAAACAATTAAGTTGTCCCCCCCAAAAACTCAAGAATTGTGTTGTTTCAGCTCATTGTAAATAAGTAAATTGAACAAGCAGCAAAAATATTTTTTCAGTGTACTGCATTCATTTTCACGAAGCCCTGTAGAAGAATCCAGCGAGCTCTCCTCCTTCTCAACGCTAAAAGCAGACAACAAACACACAAACAGCATCAACCTCATTTGTCTCAGGGGCAGTGAATAACAATGAGCACTGGATCAACACATTTGCATATCCAATGAATACAAACCGGTCACATCTGTGAGTGGGACGCATCAGGGCTCCTCGCAGGTCGACATGCTGATGAACAACAGACGTGAGATCGCAATAAATGAGGCCGTTTGCGAGCATTCCCCTTTTGCTTTTATTTACGTTTATTTTTTATACAGATTGCGATTAATTGAAAGCAGGCCAAACAGGAAGAACAAGCTGCAAACAGATTTTAGTGGATAAAGCGCAAAGTTCACTGCAGGTCATTTAAAAAAAAAAATGCTAGACTGTTTTAAGACAAATCACCACAGTGGAATGAACCGGCAACTATTCCAGCATGTTTTTACGTAGTGGATGCCCTTCCAGCCGAAACCCAGTACTGGGAAACACCATACACTCTCGCCATTCACCATGGTATTCACGCCATACCATTCACACATGCACTCATACACTACAGCCAATTTAGTTTATTCGATTCACTTATAGCACATGTCTTTGGACTGTGGGGGAACTGTGGCCCAGTCGGGACTCGAACCAGTGACCTTCTTGCTGTGAGGCGACAGTGCTAACCACTGAGCCACCGTGTCGTCAGGCAAAATATGGACCAAGTCATTTTCTGGGTTAATATATTATACTCCCTAAAATGTGTAGAGAAGCATTGATCGACCAGCCAGCAATCAACCGTTTTATTGTGTTTTTTAAACCCAGGTTCATTGGAAATATGTGCCCAGGGGTTCGTTCTTCGTACGTGGATTACTCAATTAGCTGGATTTGGTTATTGGCAATTTGACACAATCCAGGATAGTTTCGTTCTTTAACTCATCCGAGAGTTGTTGTCATAGCAACAGTTCTGCACTGTAAAAAAATATGACTAAGCTTAAAATTGTAAGGCAACTTGCTGCACAGATTTTTTTGTTGTTGAGTTGACTCAACTTTAACCCAAGTACTGCACTTCACTCAACTTAAGCGTTTACATAGATGAATATGGCCAAGGTGTAAATGAACAGTACAGATACAAGCTTATTGCCACATTATATCATTATGATAACATGATATCGTTGCCTTCAGTGATTTCCTGAAGATAAATACCAAAAAATAACACAACTGGAATAACTACAGCAGTTGCGACCGTCGATCTAATATGAAGCAAGAGATCGCAATGACATATGATGACGTGTGCAGATGCTGTAGTGGTGTCCCATTTCTTAGGGGGAAATTTTGAAGCCCTTCCCCTTCATACTCCAGGGGAAGGGGTAGGGGTACAAATATAGAATTGGGATTGGGCCTAAGTGTGTCAACTAAAAAAGCTCTACAGCCAGTTGCCTTACAATTTTAAGTTCAGTCAAGTGTGGTAGCTCAAACCTGCTTGGGATACAGCGTGTACTATTTTAAGGTACCGACCCAGCTTTAGTACAATTTCTGTATAATAATAGACATGGCCAATGTTCTAATTTTTTTAATAAAAAACTAAACAAAACAAGATATTCTGCATTAACTCAATGCATCAAAAGGAATTTAGCAAATTTTAACCTTTGTGCATATTTCATTCGTCTACTGTGATGTTTTTTTAACATTAAATAAAAAGACCTGATATGACGTGATATCGATATTGTTAGCCAGCGATACGTTATTTGTTAGTACTTTCAACGATTATGTTTTGATTTAATTTGATACAGTGAAAAATCGATTGGTATATCATTATTGAAATATTGTGTATCCAATTTACAGAACAAGTTACATTCATTAATAAACCTACAAATGCAACCGCAGTGCTGTAGTACAAGCGCCACCTGCTGGCAAAAGAAAAAGTGAATCTGTATTTATTTTTTATTCAGCCCATCTGCTGTTCTTGTTTTGTACAGTATTTTCTTTTTTTATGTAACATAATTTTACAAAGTCAGACCATTATGTTATTACTTTTATATTTAGAAATGTATGGGATGAAACAAATCTAATTGAATAAAAATAACAAATAAAATTGATCACATTTAACGAAAATAAAAGTAAAATAATTAGTAAAAATGTGTGTATTTTTTTTTTATTCAGCCCATATGTTCTTATTTTGTACAGGATTTTATCAAATGAAACTAATCTAATTTATTAAAAATAACAAATAAATTGTATATAATTTAATGAAAATAAAAGTTACATAATTATTAAAAATGTGTATTTTTTATTCAGCCCATCTGCTGTTCTTGTTTTGTTCAGGATTTTCTTTTTTTGTGTAACATAATTTCACAAAGTCAGACCATTAGGTTATTACTTTTATATTTAGAAATGTATGAGATGAAACAAATCTAATTAAATAAAAATAACAAATAAAATTTATCACATTTAATGAAAATAAAAGTAAAATAATTAGTAAAAATCTGTATCGGAATCAGCTGTGAAAAATCAACATGATCTGCCTCTGTATTACTGCTTCAGTAAGGCCAACGCGGATGGCAGTCAAAAAACAGGCACGTCGTTGGAAGAACTGACCGGAATAATGACATCATGTGTGTCAGTAGACCTTATGAGGGCCACACTACTGCTACTGTGCATATATGCAGTGTGTGTGTGTGCGCGCGTGCGTGTGTGTGTGTGTGTGATTGAACGCACAGGACAGACTCTAATTACTGTGTAAAAACAACATATGGAAACTTCATTGTCCATTTCATCCTTCAATGTGTGCCATCAAGTCGTATTTTTCTTGCTCAATCATCTTGAGCAGTGGGCGGAGCCTCCAGTCGACGGCTGATGATCTTATTTACTGCTGCTAAAATTACACTTCATTAATTCTACAACATTTCATATCAGTTCATACAACTTTCTGGGTTGGCATTAAACAGATTTAAACTTCCAACGTCTTCCTTACTTCACCTGATACATGTTTTTGGAAATATTGCAAGCAGCAAAGAGAGCAAAAAGTGCAAAACAACACATTTTATTAGAAGAGTCTATACGGATAAATAAATGAATACAATTCAGTTTTAAAAACACTATTAAAGGTAAAAAATAACATTGAGCAAGCATTTAAATCTTGTTTAAGTGGCAATTTGTTGCTTAATGCAGATATAATTGATATACTTTTAAAATGTATAATTATAATAATAATAGGGCAGCACGGTGGCGCAGTGGGTAGCACAATCGCCTCACAGGAAGAAGGTCGCTGGTTTGAGCCCCGGCTGGGTCAGTTGACGTTTCTGTGTTCTCCCTGTGTTAGCGTGGGTTTCCTCCGGGTGCTCCGGTTTCCCCCCACAAGTCCAAAGACATGCAGTATCGGTGAATTGGGTAAGCTAAATTGTCTGTAGAGTATGAGTGTGAATGGGTATGTATGGATGTTTCCCAGTGATGGGTTGCAGCTGGAAGGGCATCCGCTGCATAAAACATATGCTGGATAAGGCAACCCCAGATTAATAAAGGGACTAAGGCGAAAAGAAAATGAATGAATGAATAATAATAATAATAATAATAATAATAATAAATGCATCGGGATTATGTGTTTTTGTCTGGTAAATGTAAGCATCTTTATCTGTCCCTTAAAAGTATCATAGTTTCTAAAATTATAAACACTTAAAAATAAAATATACTTACTTAAAAATAAAAATATATGTGTGTGCTGTAATATTGTTTCATTATTATGAATAAATTGTCTTTTGATTATCAAATATAAATATTAAGCACAATAAATGCATTGCAGTAATACTACTGCACTGTTATAAATAAAGTGAATTGTTAAAATAATTATGACATTAATGCATTGCATAGGGGGCCTCACAGTGGCGCAGTGGGTAGCACGTTCGCCTCACAGCAAGAAGGTCGCTGATCGCTGGTTCGAGCCTCGGGCTGGGTCAGTTGGCGTTTCTGTGTGGAGTTTGCATGTTCTCCCTGTGTTGGCGTGGGTTTCCTCCGGGTGCTCTGGTTTCCCCCACAAGTCCAAAGACATGCGGTACAGGTGAATTGGGTAAGCTAAATTGTTCGTAGTGTATGAGTGTGAATGGGTGTGTATGGATGTTTCCCAGAGATGGGTTGCAGCTGGAAGGGCATCCGCTGCGTAGAACATATGCTGGATAAGTTGGCGGTTCATTCCGCTGTGGCGACCCCAGATTAATAAAGGGACTAAGCCGAAATGAAAATGAATGAATGAATGCATTGCATAGTATATATTGACATATTTTAACTTTATTTTTATAATACAATCAATACAATTACTCTACCAATACGATATCTATAGTACTATAAAAAATAATAATAATTATTAATTACTTTAAGTTTATAAAATATTGTATTTTTATTCATATGTTTTGCTATATATTAAATATAATATTTTCTATTTTTATGGTATGTTTTAAGAATAATATTGTATTGTAGAATCATAAAAAAACATTATTAATTTAGATTTATGCAGACTAAAATTTTTAATTAACTTTAAAAACGCGTTACAATAAAATAGCAATACCAATAGTTTAGTCTTAATTATTTTATGTTTATTTCTATTTATATATATATAACAGACAATAACCTAACATTAACAGAATTAAAATGATTAACAACTTCTTTAGAAATGTGATGACTTTTGGATTTTGATGTATATGATGTATATGTTCTGATGAACTAAAATAAGTCTACTTTTAACATTACTAATTCTGCAAAATCTGATTCATTTGTATTCCTTGTGGAACAATCCTTTTAGGATGGAATCTAGAGCTCAAATAAGTGTGATTTATTCCCTGTGGTGTGGTTACTCACAGGATGATGAGTGTAAACACAAGCACGCACGCACGCACGCACGCACGCACGCACGCACGCACGCACGCACACACACATACATATACAGTTGAAGGCATAATTATTAGCCCTCCTGTGAATTGTTTTTCTTTTTCAAATATTTCCCAAATTATGATTAACAGAGCAATGAATTTTTCACATTATTTCCTATAATATTTTTTTCTTCTGGAGAAAGTCTTATTTGTTTTATTTTGGCTAGAATAAAAGCAGCTTTTAATTTTTGAAAAAACAATTTTAAAGGTCAATATTATTAGCCCTCTTAAGCAATATTTTTACAGAACAAACCACTGTTATACAATGATTTGCCTAATTACCCTAACTTGATTAACTAACATTAACCTAGTAAAGCCTTTAAATTGCACTTTAAGCTGAATACTAGTATCTTGAAAAATATCTAGTTAAATATTGTGTACTGTCATCATGGCAAAGATAATAATATATACAGAGGGGCTAATAATTCAGGAGGGCTATTAATTCTGACTTCAACTGTACATACACCCATAGAGCAGACAGTCTTTCTCAAATCCCCCATAACCTCATCTCTCTTGGTTTCCCCAATTTCTCTCTCTCTCTCATCCAGCAGCACAACCTCCCCTCAAATATCCACCGTGGAGCCCTCCGGCCACTGCAACTATACGTCAGTTAATGAATCAGAAAAGAAGCTGGTTACCAGATGTCCCAGCTTATTAACACACACTGTGTCTCCAGTGCAGAATGTAATGGCATTCAGAGTTTACAGAGAGACAGAGACAGAATTGCAAACAGAGGGGGGAAAAAAAGACAGCAAAGGAGAAATGGACAAAAACACTCATGTTCAAACATGCAGTCCAAAATAAACAGATCATTTAATCACCAAACATGCAACAGATGACTTCAAAATTGAACAAAGAGGCTCCAATGAGTAAAACAGAACAGACGGAAAGAAGAATCACAATCTATTTTACAAAAATACTTGTGTAAGTAGTAAACAACATGTATGCAAATAGGACAACAATGCCATTTAAATGTAGAAGTTGAGTCTCCCCCTCCCTTTCCTTCCAGTGCTTTGGTCCAAATGCCTGCTTTCTCAGTAAAAAAGAAAAAGAAAAAAACTCTGAGGATGCTTCTAATTTGCTGCTCATTTGATCTCAACCACTCTCAATGGCAGAGCTGTGTTAAAAACAAAACGCTATTGGTTGTTTTTTTAAAGGGGAGGAGCCACTATACAATATGTCCCACCCTCTCTTTTTGTTTCAGTTGAGATTACGTCGAATAAAAATGCACATTTCACAGCACTTCACAGGACCTTTAAGTACAACTTTAGCTCTATTATTTGTGTCCCCTTTAAGAATTTGTAATGGTTTTTTTATGTTAATTCCCCCAACTCTTAAGCCCCATTCGGATGGGACTAGTTTTACTACGGGTGATAGAGAAATTTCAGTTTCGCAGACGTCCATTCTGATTTTAATCCTGTCCGAATCAGCCATGTCTGTCTTTTTCTCACACGACCTCTTTAAATATTCCAGAGCAAATTACCTACAATTTTACAGCAAACTCAGCAGCCCTATGAGAAATCTAATCCTGTCTGGATGCGAATGTGTTTGATTGCAGATGTTTTTTTGTGTGTTTTGGTCAACGAGAAATCTTGAGCAAGCCGGTATTTACATTTCTGCTTTCTTAACACCAATAACGAATGTAGATATGTTTGCTACCCTGTGAAGAAATTAAAAAAATTAAAACAAGAAGAACCAAATCACATAACTTGTTAAGACTGGCTACTGTAATACCAGTTTCAGGTAGGAGTACTTTCATTTCTCCACTCAATTACATAACATAAAAATTATTGAAGCTAAAACATATTTATTCCAGTGGGTTTATTATTAGAAGTTCTATAAAACCATCATGTAAACATTTTGTTGAATGTATTTTATGTTTTTTTCTTATAAATTATCAAATGTTAAAAATATTAAACAATTTAGAATGTTTTACTTTGCATTTCAAAGTTTTTACATGTAAATCTATTTAACATCAAAATAAGTTCCACAAAAATCCACACATCCCGAGAACATGGTGCTCTGCAATGGCCACATGTAAAATACAGGCACTCCTACCTCCATAATGAACACAGAAATGTCATATATGAATTGGCAGATGCTGGCTGAAAAGAATTGCAACTTAAACGTCATTTGGAAAACTAGCCCCATCCGAATAGGCCTTTAGACAAATGTACACCCTTGACTCTCTTTAAAATGGTAGAGAACAAAACCTGCTATGAACACAACCAGTGCTGTCATGTCACTCAAGCCCTTGCTCACTACATCCCTCATAAAAACTGTAAGTCAACACAAAAGCTATTCGGATGACAAAATGTTTCTCATGGGGACGTCTGTGAAAGAAAAATCTCCATAGTACACAAGTACATGTCTCACATGATCATTCACTTGCTAATATTTAATTGTAGGCTCAAATCTGGCTCATGAGATCCACATCAGAGCACAAAACATTGTTTTGACATCGTCAATGACAAAGTACTTTCAAAGTGCCTCTAAGACGAATCATTTCACTCTGCGGCCATCTTTGAAACACCTCCGGGGCAGTATGCTCGGGCCTTCTGTCTGAATGGGGAAACGTCAAATTCTCCAAAATTGCTTGACAAGCTTACGATTAAATTTAATTTTAGGAATCACCAATAAAATTAAACAACAACTGTCTCTTTAGTTTAATTTCTATAAGTGTGAAACACACATAATCTGCAGAAACTCACGCCTGGTCCAAGCCCCTCCCCCTGAGAATCATCAGTCTATAGACAAATTACCGGTTTGTAAACATTTAGGATTCAGAAAAAAAACGGGAGCGCTAGCATTTACAGTGAAGGAATGACATCCGATGTGGTACAGAGTTTGTTGTTGTATTAGAGATATGTTATATTGATTACATATTATATATATTATTTACATAATGCTTTCAGCGCATTATAACAGCTTGTCACCCAGTAAGAAGCACAGTTATTTGGCAAAATTAACGTTAAAGTGAGCGGTGTTCGTCTGACAGGTCCATTTGCGATAGCACCCTCCCAACGGATATTGGATAAGATGAAATGGCCAAGAATCCAGCCTGAAATATACATTGAATCTCATTGAAACTCCAAGTGATTTTACAATAGAGAAGTTAAAGGTCTACAAGTCTTAGAATGCCTACAATTTTGTGCTGTGTGGTCATGTGCAAGAAATAATGTCCCATGATTACCAGATTCAAAACGTTGTAGTGCTAAAAACCAAGGTTCTGCCTAGCCAAAGACAAGGAAAGAAGACGGAACTGTACAAGACCTGGGTAATCATCAAGCAAAACTGCATTCTGACAGCAAACTGCATCTGTTCGGCAGGGTATGTGAACTTACATTTTTACATTTCATTCTAAGCATTCTGTGTCCGCAGTTTAATTAACCATATTTAACTGTTTTTGCTAAAATCATTGCTGCTATCAAATACGAGTAATGTGTATGATGCAGCATAGCGCGAATTTACCTGATATAAAATGAGAACGAGCATTTTTAATTAGGTCCTCACTCCATTCAGCTCTTCTGATGGCTGTTAGCCAAAGACATCTGCGGTTGACATTAAAAGCAGTGTGGTGTACGGTAAAATGTAAGTTTTCTATTTTTGGACTTTCGATTTTGGCATCCTACCGCACAACACGACATGTTTGCTATTGCAACCGGTCTTTTTTTGCAACCGGTATGCGCGGTTGAACCCGTGTGACGTCATGTGTGACGTAGGTTGGTAATTCCCCTATAGCAATCGCTGTTGCTGATTGGCTCTTGTATTAGAAGGCGGAGCTTCATTCGCCATATTGACCGTTATACATTTCCCCATAAAAAACTATACGAGTGACATGTCTTGTGTATTCTATAGTCTTTAGTACTTTTCAAGACACTTTCAGCAACCCTGCAAGGCATGTGTCCATTTTTAATACAATAAGGTTTAACCATTCTGTGTATTTTAGTGACCAGAAAGGATTTACAAAGCAACTTTTGGTTGAACTGCTATAGAACTCAGAGATGTGGATTTGGATGACAAATAAATCACCACAAAACCTTGGTGTTTGTCAAAAAACAGAAGGTAATTCAGATGGGGATTTTTGCAAGAATCGTGAGAAAACAAAAAAAACAAAAACATGGATTCTGGATTTGCTCCCTAAAAAAAAAGAAGAATTACTACCCCATGTAAATGGTGAAAATCACTTACGCCCCTCTAAGAAAAAGAAATACTGTCTGAATAGGGCTAATGACAAGGTTATTGAGACATTCTCAAAAAAGCTCTCTTGTGCTTCTAAATGTAAGATTCTGAAATTTGTCCAGTGGGTCAAACAGTGAGTCAAACAGACTGGGAAGTCAGCAAGGAATATAGGAAAGAACTGTGGTTAGTTGAGGACTGTTTTGCTAACGCAAGATGAACGGCATGACATTGCTTAACAGCATTTGCAACACTTTCCACAAAATAACAATGCCAGTTTAACAAGTTCAATGGCACGACGTTACTCAACATCGACCATTACAACCATGAGCATTTTAAATAGAGATGGCATTTCAATAACCCCAAAAAACTTACAGTAGACGATGTTTACATAACAGTTTACCTTAAACTACACTTTTAAATAAACAGGAAGGGAATCTGACCTCGCTTTGGTTTCATTTGGATGTGCTCAGTCAAGCAGACACTGAAACCACTGAGGATTTTCTAGCTCTGTATATAAAGTCAAGGATGTGAGGGGAACACTAATTAGCGATATATCAATGACCTACTTGTGTGTCGTCTAAATAAACCAGCAGTCAGCAGGATCTGAATGCCGTTTAACCCCCCAAAAGCTGCAATATTCCCAAAAGATTAAAGCTTCCTTCCTGACCACCCCAGACCACTGCACTAGATATGATATGAAATCCTTTGAACAGCATTCTCGAAGATTGAGATATTAACCTCTGCTTATGCGCTTAAAAAAAAGAAGTCATTTACACAACAAATCAAAGTTGCTGTTATTTCATTCATCCTCAGGGTACACAAAAAAAATTGCAGGGTTTACCTTTGCACAAAAAAAATTCCTTCATATTGTCCCGAAAACCATTAAGTTAACTTTTTTCCTTTCACATCTTTAGGTGATTGAACCTAAAACAAATAAGTTGACCCCAAGAAATCTCAAGAATTGTGTCGTTTTGGCTCATTTTAAACAAGTAGATTGAACAAAAAGCAAAAATATGTTTTTTGAGTGTATCAAAGTTGAACAGTAAAATCTGGTTTATACTTCTGCGTCGAGTGATTGCCGTGACCCACGGCACATGCCTTGCACGTAGCCGTGCATTTAAACTTCTGCGCGCTGTATGTGCAACACTTCTGAAACGCTGTATCAAGTTTCTTAATGGGTGTTTTGTTTTTCTGAACGCTACCTTAAATGTACAAGTAGCTAAAACTCGCTCATTTAGAGACGGGAACCGGTGGACATGCAACAACTTTAATCATAAGGTAAACACAAAACAAAAGTTTCTATCTGGAGCTTCTTTAAGGGACTTGACACTTGTAACCTTTCTTTTGTTCGAAGCTCCATCAGGCTCGCGGCTCTCAGCACTGCACATGCTTGCCATTGCTACCAAGCCGTCAAATCACAAAGCTTCCGCTTCACACCGTTGCGACGTGTAATTAATTTTTTTAAGAGGTGCACGTCAGCATCAGCCACGGCAATAGCTATGCAACTGCGCGAAGGCTGCGCAAGAACATACCTTCATATTTGCACTTGATGCAGAAGTATAAATCAGCCTTAAGTGATTTTTTTTTAAATTCAGGAGGACATGAAATAGAATTTTAAGTTTTACTTTTTAATATTAAGAAGTGCCTTCCTTTCGAAGCAAGAAAAAGAATTATCCATCCTGTTTTTTTTTTCAGTGACAGATTATAGAGATGTAGTTTCCTAGAGTATGTACAGAGTTTGGTAAAACAGCATTTTCCTCCTTTGGCCCTACATTATGGAATGAAATGCCAAATGAGTGTTATTATTCATTCATTCATTTTCCTTCAGCTTAGTCTTAAGCAAAGGAAGCCCTTCCAGCCGCAACCCAGTACTGGGAAACAAACATACACTCTCTCATTCGCACACACGCATTTATACACTACGGACAATTTAGTTTATTCAATTCACCTATAGCGCATGTCTTTGGACTGTGGGGAAAAACCAAAGCACCCTGAGGAAACCCACGCCAACACGGGGAGAACATGCAAACTTCACACAGAAATGCCAACTGACCCAGCCGAGGCTCGAACCAGTGACCTTCTTGCTGTGAGGCGACGGTGCTAATCACTGAGCCACCGTGTCGCCAGAGTGTTATGTTAAAAACAATTCCATCTCTAAATATTTTTTTCAATCTTTTGAAGTCTTACCTGGAAGAATTGTGTGAATGTTTTGTGTAAAAGACCCCCTGGTTGAAGAGGTGCATATTTCAATAAGAAATTGCTGGTAAATTAAGGGATAAATAAATAAATAAATAAATAAATCTGCTAGGTTGGATAAAATGTAAGGACACCAATCGTTGTTGACTTAGATTTTATGAAATCACCTAAGACCACTGTTTCAGCTAAAAAACGTCCTATATCTTGTATGAGTAAATTAACAGTCAATTTCCATCCCTTTAAATTCAGTCTATAAATATACAACAATGCCATTATGTGTAATAAATCGGTCAGGTATATAAAAAGCCACATCAAAAACCATAGTAATGTCCACAAATGTGATTTATCAGCAAATCTGCAGGAATCAAATTCCAATTCAGTGCCCCAGCAAGTGAGTTCCTAGAAAGGATTAAAGTCAAGCAAACGGAAACGTAATCCCAGACTCTCTGATTATTTGAAAACAGAGCAATTGTGGGATATTAATTTTCAATCTGAGGAATGATTTTTTGGTTTTTATGTCAGTAGGTCAGGGAGCCCTAATGTCAGAATACAGATTTTACTGTAAAAACTCATAGAATAGCATGTTAATGTGTTTTTTTGTTTGTTTTTTTTTACAGTAAAATCTGTATTTACAGTAAAAGAAAATAATTCCACTTTAAAAAAATTTTGCATACAAAAAGTGAAAATCAATCATAAACTTACTAACTTAAAAACAAAATAGTATATTAAAATATACTATAAAAAATATACTCAGTGGTTAGCACTGTCGCCTTGCAGCAAGAAGGTCGCTGGTTCGAGCCTCGGCTAGGTCAGTTGGTCTTGGTGTTCTCCTCATGTTTGGGTTTCCTCCGGGTGCTCCGGTTTCCCCCACAGTCCAAAGACATGCGGTATAGGTGAATTGAATAAGCTAAATTGTCCGTAGTGTATGTGTGTGAATGCGAGAGTGTATGGGGGTTTCCCATTGTTGGGTTGCAGCTGGAAGGGCATCCAATGCGTATAACATATGCTGGATAAGTTGGCGGTTCATTCTGCTGTGGCGACCCCAGATATATAAAGCAACTAAGCCGAAGGAAAATTAATCAATCAATATTCACTTTTAGGTTTTAGGTAGACAGGTGTGTGTGTGTCTCCCCCCTTGTGTGCTCTCTCTCTCTTTCTCTCTCTCTTGCCCTTTCCTTCCCCATAAGCCCCGCCCTAATTACGCTGGCAATGTGCCCTTGGATTGGCTGGAGTGACCCAGGGTGTTTTTAAAAAAAAACTGGAATGGGAGTGAAGCGAGAGAGCGAGTTCGTTGGCGAGTGTTTGGTGTTTAAAATAATATAGTTGCAAGTGTATTTATTATTGGGTGTTCACGTTTTTTGTGTGTTTATCCATCCCGTGTTCCCCCACCCCCCAAATACTCAACTCAACTCAATTTATTTCTAGAGCACTTTCAACCAACCACAATGGGTATATACTACATAATTCATGCAAACATACAAGGAACCAAAGTACATAAACTCACAACACAATTAAAAGCTAAAGAAAATAAGTGTGTTTTTAGCGACCTTTGGTTGGTGTTTATTAATGAGCTCAGAAATATTGTCAGGGGTCAGGCCATGGAGGGATTTAAAAACATACAGCAGTACTTTGTACTGAATTCTAAACTTGATTGGTAGCCAGTGCAGGGAAACCAGTACAGGAAACAGTAGAAAATCCAGTAGAAAAATTTACAGTAGAAAATCCAGTACTGTAAATACTGTACACTGTATATACATGTAGAGGAGCAGTAGGGGTTGGACGCCACACTTTTCTTTTCTGTAAATATATTTTTTTGTTTTTATATTGGTTAGGGAGATAAGAGTAGTTTTGTATTTTTATTTCTGTTTTTTTGTTAAGTGTATTTAGTTTCATTTGGGTGTTTAGGTAGGGGATCATTTTATTTATTAATTTTCTGCGGGTCCTCTCCGAGATATTGGCTTCACGGTTTTGGGTATTTAAAAAAAAAATAATAATAAATAAAAATAAACGGGCCCAACTCCAAGGGTTCATAAAAGAGACTTTATTTGTTTTTAATGTTACGTCCTTGATGCACTAGACCAGGGTTGTACCACTACTGCTTTAATTCTAGACAAGATGACATTGGCTTCCTTGTTTCTGTGGGGTCGTGTCACGGTCATTTGTTTTATTGCAGCACATTGACCTTTCAGAATTACAAAATGGCAAAGAAAAGAGGAAAAAACTGTAGCATCTGATTCTGCAGTTTTGTTTTTCATTTGCATGCAGCATCATTAAACATTAAACTGTCAACCACGACTGCAGTTTCAGAAAGAAGTTAATTACTGCCTGTAAATAATTAAAAACATTTAGATTTCAACAATGGATTCACAGAGCAAGAGTCATAAAGCACAAAGCAAACATCCACTGAGCAGTTACTGAGATTACTGCTTTTATACAGAAAAAAACAAAACAATTAAAACATTTTCTTGTAATCATGTTTCTCATCTCTTTTTTAGTTGTTGGGTAAAAGCGCGTATGATACATGGTAGACAACACAAGTTTGTTAGCTGCTGTAACTTTAAACCATTTGAATCATATATATATATATATATAGTGGTAGATATTGTAGCAAATGTGTCATTTCACTATCATTGATTGCCTAGTATGTTATTGATGTGTTATATGGTTATTAGTGTATTAATTTTGCATCTGTTTTCATCTTTATATATGTTCATTTTAGTTGTGTATTAGGTTTTTTTTTTTGTATTTGTCTATGTATTTTTTATTTTGCCTTTTTTAAGGCAACATTTACTTTAAGGTTAGCTTTGTGTTAGTCGTTTTCATTTTTAGTTTAGTTGTTTTTGTATTTAGTTTTTATTTATTTTATTTTATAGCTTTTAGTCTGTCATTTATTTTATTCAAGCAACAACATTTTCAGTTGACCACAATAAATAAAAGTAACGTTTCACATATATATGTGCCAATTGTGGGAAATCAAACAAAACAAACAAAAAAAAAATATTTTATGTATGTAAAAATGAGAAACAAATAGACGAAAGACCTTAGTCTTGTGTTCCTCATTTTCATTAGTTTTTTTTGCATTTAGTTTTAATTAATTCTTAATTTATTTTATTTCAAGCAACAGCACTTTTAGTTTTGTATAATAAAAAAAAGGAACATTTCACATGGCAGTTTGTATGTTATTGTAACTTTTAAATATTTGAAT
>CAIGQW010053321.1:1806845-1824659 GCA_903798125.1 Danio choprae
CCGTGACATTGGTTCAATGTGTACGTATATAAGAGTTGTTGTGCTAGCTAGCTAGGAGGACGTTGTGGTTAGTCAGGAGTCCTCATGTCAAGACCTACCACCTCATTGACTCTTTAATATTTTGATTTAGTTTCACATTATTATCATGTAGTTAAAGTTCTGTATTTTCATTACAAGACACTTGTTTGTTGCTTTGACTGATTGTTGTTCTATTAGTTTTGTTTATAATAATTTGCATTAATATTATTTTGTTGGTTGATCTCTCTCTTAAATGTTGCAACTAAAACAAGTGGGTTGTAACAACAGTCAAGCCTCTGGGGTATGAATATATTCCGGCTTGACTATGTTTTATATTTATTTTATGCTTTTGTGTTTTATTACAATTTTTTTTCTCATTTTAATTATTTAACATTGTTATAGTTCAATAATAGTATTAATTTCAATTATATTAGTAGTAATACATTATTTCCATGAATTTGCAGCGCCCAGTTGAGAAATATTTTTATTTTCTGGATGGATGGATGGATGGGTGGAAGGAAGGAAGGAAGGAAGGGTGGCTGGAAGGAAGGAAGGAAGGAAGGAAGGAAGGAAGGAAGGAAAGATGGATGGATGGATTGGGTGGAAAGAAGGAAGGAATGATGGATGATGAATGGATGGATGGATGGACAGACAAAGATGGATGGTATAGTGCAATACAATATAGTACAATATAGTATAGTAAAGCATAGTATTGTGCAGTTTAGTATAATATAGTATAGTATAGTATAAGTTTGATGCAACATGATGATTGGTAGAGTAGATTAGAGCTAAGGTCAAATGAATAGCTTTTTCTCAGAGCAGTATATGGTGATCTAGTAGCTTAAGTTCAATGTCACAAGCAAACAGACTGTAGTCTTTATCTCAAGGTTGTGTCAGTGAACCAGCATCTGTAGAGCTGAATTATCTGTGACCTCGAGCAGAACATCTGACAATGAATTACTCCCTGCAATTAAGTCATTAATCACTTTAAAATAAAGATTCTCTGAATATCACATTGCCAGGCCATTGCTGGCCTTAAGGCTGGATTCTTACACCACGACTCTTAAAAATGGATTTTAAAACACTAGCTATCATATTCTTGTTGTCTTTGTAAATACAGATCAAAAACCAATCCTCTTGCACCAAACGATCAAGTCATTCCAAACACAACAGGTGCACTAGGTGTATGATAAATTCCACAGAAAATCATGATGGGTTTTATGAAGATATCAAACACCAAACACTAGGTATTTGATATCCTCCAATTGTTTGATTCTTAATAAAGATATAACATAATTATTAATAATATAATAATTTTAATACATTTTAATTAATCCTTTAGAAGTTGAGAACCACTGGATTATGAGAGTTTTCAAATTTTCATTTTTTCAACAAACAAACAAATAGTAAAGTAAAGCAAATTAAAGTATAGTGCAGTAGTTTGAAGCAGCACAAGGGTAAATAGACTAGAGGTAAAGTAAAATAAACTGCATTTACTACAAGCAACTGCATCTGTTGCTGATAGGTAGGGCCAGGCATCTGCTGACACTTTTTGCTATTTCTGCAGAGAATTTTGTAAAAAATTTGCGGATTTATGGGGAATGATTTTGGGAGTATCATAACTAAAAACTTAATATATGAATTCAAATATAATACTTTTTAAACTTTTATTTAATGTTTACAATGCAAATCCAATTAGATCCATTTGTTTGGTAATCAAAGCAAGTCTCTCATATAATATATCAAAAACTGTGTTTCTCAACCACGTTCCTGAAGGACCACCTTCACTGCATGTTTTGGATGTATCCTTTGTTGGTCACATCCATTACAGGTCTTTCAGTCTCTTCCAATGAGCTGATGATCTGAATCAGGTGTGTTTGCTTAAGGAGGCATGGAATATGTGCAGAGCTGGTGGTCCAGGAACGTGGTTGAGAAACACTGTACTAAAAGACAGAAATTATTACTTTACTGTATTGTACAACTGTATTGTAAATAAATCATATGAACATTTTCATGTCAATAATATTACTGAAATTAATTTAAAAACTGAATAAATATAAATTTACACACATTTAGACAAGTAAATAAATAGACTCAATGATGGGCAAAAATCTGCGGAAATCTGCAAATTTCAGCATGCACAGATTCTGTGTGGGCCTACTGATAGGTCATGTGATGATGGCAGATATGAATTTTGATTTTCTTAAATGGCACCTCATTAACCTCGATAAACAAAAAAATAGATAACTACCAATAAAAACAATTCATTATTATTCAAATTTTAATTCATTAAATCCTATACACGAAATATGTTTCGCTTAAATAATTCATGCATTAACGTCATATGGACATTTCATATTTTACAGAAAAATGCTTGAAGAATGGGACATTATGGATATTAATGTAAAATAAAAATCATGGGTAAAAAAATTATGGGTAGAAAATGATTTCATTGTGTTTTTTCTTTACATTGTGTAAAAGAAAAAACATGATTATGGCAGCCAACTCATTTATTGCAAATTGAACTATTAAAAAGCCTTTTGCTGGAGGGTCTATGCAGTTTGCACAACACCACTGTATAACATATATTTTAATGGCCATAATGTATAGTAAGTTTAAATTTAAATCTAGCACCTAATTAAACTTTATGCGATTTCAGGCAAACCACATGTCTCAAAATTGGGGTTTGTCCCAATCATGATTTTATGTGGAATCTGTCTAATCAAATTCGCAGGCTGCCTTTGACTTCCAGCAACTGGATTCGACTCGTCCAGACTGCAAATTGGGGCAAAAATCTGGGCAAATGTTGTGTCGTTTGTTCCAGCTTTATTATTTATTTCCAAAAGCATTCAATGGCCAACAGCATTGTTGCAGGCCAAGATGGATTTTAGGGGGTGAGAGTTGGATTTTGCATAATAGATGATTGAAAATATTTTAAAATAACTTAGTTAAGAGACAAACATGTATATTATTATTATTAATATTATTAAAGAAATGGAGGCAGTAACAGTAATCCACAGGCCAAGATTAAAATTTCTGGCCTGGTGAGAGCCTGTCCTGTTGGAGAAATGATCCTTGTAAAGTAATCAGTGAGCTGCATCCCATGGGTTATATTTTGGAAACTCTCTCAATGAGGGAAGAGTGCTGATTGAATTTTTTTATTGTGCAATGCATCACATCCACCCAGAGGAATGAGAATCACATTCTGTACACATTCATGTGTGTATCTCTGAAAGCAACTCACAGGAAGAGGCCTTTGCCATGAAGTTTTGCTGGAGTTTTTGTGCATGGAGAGAGTGGCAGCTGTGCTGAGGATGAGCATGACTGGCAGCGGTGCCCCAGTGCTGTGTACCCAGAATCCTCAGCCCTGCAACAGCTGTTCCAGCCACAGGCAAAGAGATGGAGTCAGGACCCAAAGAAACAAGGAGGGGCTGCTAACACCCTTGGAGACGGAGAACAAGAGAGACACATACCATAATTGTGTGTGCAAATTGAGAAAATACAAACTTTAACAAAATAAATTTACATTTTTCCATTTAATATCTCACAAAATAGCAAAAAAAGCATTAAAATGATTAAAGACTTTCAATGAGTGATTTTTTTTTTTAGCAGCTTACCCCAATGCCACACTTTCTTCAAAACACACGAATGCCAGAGTTGCCAATTCTGCAACTTCCGAGCCCCTTTTGCACCTTTAACATATTCTCATGACATTTAGATTGATTTCATTTTTCATTGAAATCAGTAGACAGCCAGAGTATAGAGTTTGCTGTGGAAATATAAATGTATACAATCTAGTTCCAAGTTAACAATTATCTATAAATAGTTATATTCTTTGGTTTGATTATATCATTTCATTCGAAACTGTAACAGACCCCAACTATGAGGGACATTAAAACTTTTGTTTTCTGGCTGAGCCAAAGTGATGCAAATGCTATTCTTGGGATGATACTTTCAAGCAAAAGACACCCTTTTGTTGATAAACTTGTGTGGTCAGTAGATGGGCAGGTTTCTAACACCTATATGCCGGTTATCTTGCTGACTCCAATACTTCATTTACGTGCTTTGTTTAGCCATCTCCACCTAGCCACTCCCCTCCTCCTAAAACATATTATAGACCTGTTTTAGACTTGTTTGCAGACTTGTGATAAAACTTGCAGACCTGTAGGAGACTCCTGTAGGCTCTTGCAGACTCGTGGACTTCTTGAAGGCGCTGTTTGACTGCAGATCAACCAACACGTCTCAATAAAGAAATTCTGCTTGTTTTCAAGTCTCCTGGACTGGTTTCTCTCTTCATTCAATTTTATTCTTCCAACAACTTAAGCATCATGATTGACAGAATTAGTGGAGGACTGCATGAAATGCTTTCATTTATTTTATCCCATTTATTGGTGAGACAACATTACAATACAAAGTGTGTAACATTACATTAATAATCCACATAAACAATTTAATATGTGGGGCAGTGGTGCTAATAAATCTACATAAAAAATATTGTATATTAACTTTACAAAACAAAATCAGGTTATAATAACCTGCCCAAATGAAAAACTGTAACTGTGGCATATTTTGTTTCAGAAAGGTATTTATATTCAAAAGAAAAAGCAACACCAATGTTAATTCTGTTTTATCTTCTCTTTGGGGGCAGGGGGAAATGCACATGCATGTGTCATGTGACATCATGACACACAGTGCTATTTAAAAAGTGACAAAATGTACCTAAGCAACAGAGTATGTTCCCAAGCTTGAATAAGTTTCTGCTTAAAGTACACATGAAATCAAAACTAACCATATTGATTTTGTAAGCTTACATTGCTAGTTTTGTGGTGAACAATTCATCTGTGCATATCATTAATAAGAAAAAATATTGCTTGCCCTTGTAATCTTTAATTGAAATCTGAAAATGCCCATCCTGTTTGCTCTCAGTTAAATTCTCAGATTGCGTCTGTCTGAGGTATTGGGCGTGGCTAACATACTTAACCACGCCCCTCTAACTGTCAGTTTTGACAGTACTATGACAACAAACAGAAAGACAGAAGGAGGTGTCTGTTAGGTTGTAATAACTCTATCCAAACCCTTTTACGAATCGAAATCTATTCTCACTTCAACATCCAAATCAAGCCTGACTTCATAAAAATGTGAATTTAATCTACATCTAAAGTGAAAAAAGATTGAATGTAAACCCAAATGTTTACTATAATCCACATGCATTTCCAAATCCAAATCTAAATTCATATGAACCAGAATCCAAATCCGAATCTGAGGGAGCCTAAACACTTACTGCTTCGTAAGAATTGAATAATACTAAACAGCAAATAGATGGTATGTGAAATTAAAGGCTCCACTTAAATACAAAAGTGTTTTTATTAAAACAGAATATGCTTAACACAGGACTTCCTCAGAGAGCAAAAAATTAAATACATCTTGAGTCATAGGGAGTAATCATTCATGACATCATCCATGGCTTGATTCCTCTTTTCCACAAACTATAGCTCCAAACACATATTATACCTCCTTAAAGCTGGTATTTTCTTCTTGTCTGTTGCTCTGCTACATTTTCTCACATCACCAGGGATCCAAAAACACTTCCATTGTTTATTTTGTCCACCCACGTTGTGACCAAGTCAGACAGAAACCCATTTTAAACATGTTATGTTGATACAGCTGGAAGTTGTTCTTCAAGTGTTAGTAGGCCTACATGTACATGCATAAAACTACACTAATTACTTTCTTAATGAGACACTTTATGGATAGTAGGCGAGTCTGTATGATGACAGTTTGGAATGAATCAACATAACTGTTTTTGCTGCCAATTTTCAGTCAAACGCTTCAGCTATTTGTCTTAAGAATCGGGTTGGCTAGTGCGATGTCATCTTCGGGTTATGCTGTAAATTAAACATTCACAGATATACACTCAATTGACTGCTGCAGCTATATTAATGTGCTAAAGAATGCACATAGACAGGGAAAAGCGCGAACTAGTGGGAGTTAAAAATTGGCACATGATCCCATTAGTGTGGCCCTTTAGTATCACAGCTTGGCCTTCTTGTAAAAAAAAAAAAGTTTATCATCTTAGCTGTGATGTTTTTTTGTCAGATAAAGTCATAGATCCATTTTTAGTGTCTAGTGTACTTTCAGCAAACACTTGGAAAAGTACCTCTTCAAATGCAAACAGTAGTTTCATGAGTTGGAAATGAGTCATGTTAAAGGTGCAGTAGGTGATCTGCCTAAATGCTAACCGGTGAGAATAATATCATTCAAATAAAACCCTCCCCTGTTGTCCAAAGCCACGCCTCCTGAAATCGCGAACACGCACATTAAAGATGATAGAGACCCACTAGATCATGTCATTCGCCAGTTAGAAAATGTTATAGTACTTTATAATACTACAATTCTGAACGAAAAACTGTATTATATCTTGCACAATTTCAGTTATGTGTCAGTGTTCGTCCACGTCATCCTTTGTTTATGTCATGTGCTTTGTTTGTCCTTCTCCCGCCACTGTCATTGTTAATCTGTTCCACCTGCGTTCATCCCCTCTGTGTCATCTGTGTAATCACTCTGCCCTCTATATATACCCTTTCGTCTGTGTCCATTGTTGTCCGGTATTTTGGTTCGTCCTTTGGTTCGTGTGGGTCCCGTCCTGTCTTCCCGCATCCCGTGTATGTTTCCCGTAAGTGTTTAATAAACCCGTTTTTGTAATGTTCATCCGTCTCCCTCTCGTCTTGTTATCCTCCGCCCTCCGGGCGTTACATGATACCGGACCCACAGTTAGCGGCGTGTTTTCCCCCGATTTTCTTTTTATAGTCCTTTTTTCCCTCAGTGTTTTATTTTTCTCCCCCCGTGTTCCCTTTAATCCCGTCCGTCCTTCCGTTTCCCGTCACCACCTGCTGGAGCAGGGGGAAAGCAGCCCTGAGGACCATATCCGAGCGACTGAGAACAGCTTTCCGGGCGACGTGCTCTGCGCGCCCATCATCTGTTACAGAGCACGATCGCCCGAAGATGGTCCTCAGGGCAACACTGCCGCAAAGATGGAGTGGACACTGGCGAGTAAAATATTTCCACTCACCGCCTTCCTGGAGGATCTCGTCAGTGCCACTCCCGACCCAGTGACCAGCCAAACTACATCGTCCACCTGCAGGGAGCGCTTGCCAGAGCCCACCGCAGACGGAGAGCCCCCCCGGCCAATGAGCCATCGCCCCCTAGAGCGACAGAGCGGAATTGCGCCGAGATGGAGGAGCTCAAAGTCCCGTCTGACCAGGTGTGTGTGCCGACAACACCGCCCAGAGGGGGAGTCCTGGCGGCTACCCGCGGAATCAGCGAGAGTCCCGCCCACCCCCCCCTATGCAGATGGACACCGACTGGACACTGGGAGGCTACTCATTGGCTTCTGGAGCTTTATTTTAAATCTTCCGCTGTTTTTAGACAGCATCTACCTGCCGCTGTTTCCAGACAGCAAACAACTGTTTCTACACAGTTTTTTAACCTTCTCCCTAGAAAAAAGCCAAAGCTCCAGGGTCATGAGTAGCTTCCCACGGTCCCCCAGAACTGCAGCCAGTCATCCAGCTCCAGCACTGCTGCAGTCAGCCAGCCCCCCAGCTCTCGCTCCAGCTCCGGAAATGGAGCTCGCTTGTGGGCGCTACCTGTCTGCGTCACCCTCTGGAGGGTGTTGCCCAGCGTCAGCTCCTACGGCCTCCGAGCTGTGGACTCCACCTCGGCCCTTCGACCCCAGGGCTCCGCGTTGGCTCACTCCTCCCTCGTCTTCGTCGTGGGCCGTCCGCCCACCAGCTCCGCCAGGCTCCCTCGTCCCTCCGGCTCCACCTTGGTCAGTCGTCGCCCTTCCTTCGCCTCTGGACTCCACTCTTCCGGCTGCACCTCATCGCACCGTCCCACCGGCTGCGTTGAGCTCCTCCATCCCTCCAGCTACGCCTTGGTCCTCTGTCGCTCTGGCTACGCCGCGGGCTTCCGGAACCCCGCCGTCGCCTTGCTCGGGTGAGCCGCCTGCTTCGCCCGGCCCTCAGGAACCTCGGCGTCACCTTCGCCCATCGGCTCTCCGTCTCTTCCTTGGGCTCCACCGCCATCAGCGGCGTCTCCCTCGGTCGGCCCCCTGGAGTCAGCAGCCACTCCTCCTCCACGGATCCTCCCTTCCTCGACTCCGCCCGGGGCCGTCCTTCTGGCTGTGTCCTGGGTCCTCCTGCTCCGGTTCCCTTCCTGTGTCTCCCTCAGACTCCTCCCTGGTACCCTCCCCTTCTACCCTCCTTCTTCATTTTGTTATTTCCCGTTGAAGGCGCGAGGACGCGCCTTCAAAAAGGGGGGGGTACTGTCAGTGTTCGTCCACGTCATCCTTTGTTTATGTCATGTGCTTTCTTTGTCCTTCTCCCACCACTGTCATTGTTAATCTGTTCCACCTGCGTTCATCCCTTCTGTGTCATCTGTGTAATCACTCTGCCCTCTATATATACCCTTTCGTCTGTGTCCATTGTTGTCCGGTATTTTGGTTCGTCCTTTGGTTCGTGTGGGTCCCGTCCTGTCTTCCCGCATCCCGTGTATGTTTCCCGTAAGTGTTTAATAAACCCGTTTTTGTAATGTTCATCCGTCTCCCTCTCGTCTTGTTATCCTCCGCCCTCCGGGCGTTACATTACGTAGTTGGCAAGCAAAACTTGTCATGACTTTCTCATCAGTCTCACTCATCAGTCTCACTCTCTTTTTCCTAAAGCGACTACTGTATGCTTAGCGTTTGGCCGGTGGGCTGGAAAAATTACTTATTACTAAGCCATACTTGCATGCTATTACAAACCGAATATTCATAGTATGGTAAACAATATAGGGAGCACGTCACAGGTTGTCATTGTTTAAACCAATGAACCTATGTGAATATAAAACCAACTTCAGCTCAGTAAAGAAGGCTAGGCGGAATAGCGCTGTTTACTGATGTTTTGTTGTTAAACTAAATCCAAATCTACATTATCGATGCTGTAAAAGGTACCTTATGAAATTGAAAATAGTCACATCAATCGTTCGCCGGAAGATTTCAGTTGCTGAACAACACTTCCGTGCATATAACTCATTCATAATAACACAATCTACATAAGCTTTGCACGACTAAAATAGTTTTAAAACATAACATTATTTGTCTAAAAGAAATACTTCAGGCTTCCTTCCTTCAGCGTGCAAAAGTAACTCCAATATTCATTTAAGATTTTAAAAAGTTTTGATTGAGCGTTTGTTTTTAGGGCTGTCACTCGTGTCCACGTGACCGTGGCCCGTGTAAATGCACATTGGCAGATCTGCGTGAACGGGTGCGCAGTTGTTCAGCAAATGTTCAATCTATATTTGCTGACAGACAGTTTGGGCTACTTGTCAGAATTATGGGAATTATTGGCCTGACAATATTTAACTGGATGAACTTTTTTTGTCTTATGCCTTACCCAGAATATAAAAATACATATAAATACATTTATATTATTTACTTTAATCATTACTATTGGAATGTGAAGAGACTTTCAACCAGCACAACAAAAAATGTTTCTAAAGACACCTACTGCACCTTTAACATTAACCATCCATGTAAAGTAATATACTTCAAAGCAGAGCATTTAGTATTCAAATAAGTCCTATATAGAAACGCAACAAAGCAGCTCAGAAGATAATCTTCTAGTTCAAGATTATTATTGCTATTTTAAAGCCATTTGATTTTCTACATATAAAGGATTATGTTAGATAAGGATCCAACTCTAATTCACTCCTGCATCTTGTTACGCTTTCTCAAAAGTCATGCACAAAATAAGTACAAGTGTTACTGGTGCCGCAAAAAGTACATCACAACAAAACTTTGCTGTTGTCACAACAAAACATCATCTACTGTACATCTCAACATTTCAACACCGACAAACTTCTCCTTTTTCATCTTGCTCAAGAATGCATATAAAAACACCTAATTTCAAAATGTACTCATCTTATTTTCCGATGAGCCTTTTAAAAACAAGCTGGGAGCTGGAAATCTCTTGGCAGGGTCCTTTTTTATATCAACAGAAAAGATTTATGTATAGCAGCAAAATGAAAAACAAACATCTTTGAGGAAATGTCTTTTTTATGAAAACATTCATTCCATGGTCTGTTGAAATTCTTGCTTCTCTTTGGAAAGTGTGCAATAAAATCGTTTATTGTGCAGCCCTCAAATATTAATAGTTTCCATAGTAACTGACAGACAGTTGCCGGAGTTTTCGTTCATCTGTGTGATCTTAAGAACAAGGACGAGTGCTTCACCAGGAAGCCAATGGAGATCAACCACATCGAAAATATTAACATATTTGCAAAAATACAGTACCTCTGATGCCCACTGACACGTTACTATGAGCTATTAGATAGGCCTGTGTTATTTAGATGCACACACAATACCCTCCCATGCATGTGTGCTCTGCCTGTGACTGATTCAATGTGAAGAGATATAACATGTCATAACTGATGAAATCTCAGTCAAACATTGTACTCCATTTCACATCAAATGGTTCTTTGCCTCCACATCTTGCATTTAAAATAATTTAACGCACAGTAATCTGTTGATTATCCCTTACTCAATGGATTGCATTTATGAATTTTGTGGCATTTTTTAATTTCTGGTGGATTTTATTAATTAAAAATGTTATTTAATAGATTGTTTCTGCATTTATATTGCAATATAGATTGCATATAGGCAAGAGCAGACAAAGCCTATAAGGAACAAACAATGGAAAAATACATTGAGGTAAGAATAATTAAAAAACAATTAATACCAGAATGGGCAGCACTGTGGCTCAGTGGTTAGCACTGTCGCCTCACAGTAAGAAGGTTTCTGTGCGGAGTTTGCATGTTCTTCTCGTGTTCGCATGGGTTTCCTCCGGGTGCTCCGGTTTCCCCCACAGACCAAAGATATGCAGTATAGGTGAATTGAATAACCTAAGTTGGCCGTAGTGTATGAGTGCATGTGAGTGTGTATGGGTGGTTCCCAATTCTGGGTTGTGGCTGGAATGGCATATGCTGCTTAAAACATATGCCGGAATAGTTGGCGGTTCATTCGACTGTGGCGACCCCTGATAAATACGGGATTAAGCAGAAGGAAAATGAATGAATGAATAATCCCAGAATTATGTTGCATAAACTCCTCTTAACATTTAAGAAATTGCATAAAGCCATGGTCACCCTAGAGTCTGACCATGGGAAAGGGAGGATAAAACTAGATGATTAGACATTAATAAAGCAAACGATAGCTCCATTTTTTTACATTTCTGCACAAAAGAGCTCACGTTTTGATCTTCTATTGACTTCAAGAAATCTTGTGATGCGATTTTGCAGGTCAGAGTTCACCAAGCTTGAACTTTGAAACGCAGCGACATGCGAAACTTGTCGCACAAGCTTGCGTTCCCGGTCAGCCACATTCACATAAGTATAAATGGAAGTATATGGGGTAAAAACTGCAGTGTGACCTCAGCTTTTTCCATAGCTGTATTCCATAATTGTATATATAATGTATGTATTGTATTTTATTTAAAAAAATTACATGGTGGCACGGTGGCTCAATGAGTAGCAATGTCACCTCACAGCAAGAAGGTCGCTGGTTCGAGTGCTGGCTGAGCCAGTTGGCATTTCTGTGAGGAGTTTGCATGTTCTCCCTGTGTTTGCGTGGGTTTCCTCTGCAGTCCAAAGATGTGCTATAGGTGAATTGAATAAACTAAATTAACCATAGTGTATGAGTGTATATGGGTGTTTCCCAGTACTGGGTTGCAGCTGGAAGGACATCGGCTGTGTAAAACATATGCTGGAATAATTGCAACCTCTGATAAATAAGGGACAAAGCCGATGGAAAATGAATGAATGAATATGTTTACACATGCTGGGTTTCCATCACGAAGTGTTAATGCGCATTTTAATGTATCATATAAGAAAAAAAGTGATGTATATGCTAATCTCTTAATGGGAGGTGGAAACACATTTGCAGAATAAATGCTGACGCAGCAAAAATTACACCCACGTCTTTCCACTTAAGATGCCTTGTTTACTGCTGGTTGCTAGGGTACCAATACTACAGTCGGCCACTCTAATAACTTGATGGAAACGCACATAATTCACATTTGGGATTTTTTTTTCCTTTTTTTTTGCAAATTTTGAAAAGTTAGCTTCATGTTAGGATGGAAACACGTCAACTTATGTTCTGTTTATATAAAACAGAGTTGAATTACTTGTATTTCATACTGCCATACAGATGAATAAGAAATCTACCAGTGTGCTTTTCTCTAGATATAATGAACATCCTTCGTCATGTTGTCAATGTAGTGTGTTCATGTCCAAAGTAAGACAGTAAGGGTCACGGGGCTTCAGACAACATGCCTCATTTATAATCAAGCACTGAAGGAAGAGAAAACAGGTTTGGAACAGGAAATAAACGTATGCATAGCTCATTTAACACCAGCATCTCCAGTGAAATGGTATATCAGAGGAAAGCCTGAGAGCTGGGGTAGAGTCTGGGTCGGGCTGGGCTCAGGGTGGGCCGTCTGCCAGCCCATAAACATGATTACAAGCCATTTATATTCGGCCGCTTGTCATCTCTGCAAACAATCTCACTGCCATACAAAAGACCTACATCGTACATCATAGATGCTCATGATATAAATGGAAGCTTTAATTGTATTCCAAAGTCTCTCTTCCGGTTGGAAACTGTTCCCATGCTTTTTTATTTTTTTTATTTCATGCCTTCATGCACTGCAGTATATTTTCCCAGACGTTATTAAAAACTCTTTTTATTCTAAGTGTTGTCTTATTTACTCTGAGTAATCTCCACTTGCCTTTTGATGTAATTTAAACCATGTTATATTTGTACTAAGTGTATGTATATCTGGATTGTCTCCAATGTGATTCTAATGTGACAGCGCATTATGTGGTGGTTTAATTTTGACTGACTAAAATAGGATCAGGCGGGCTCAGAGGAAGACGTTGTGAATTCTCTGTATCAGTGATCGGCAGCTTATGAGCTCTTTAAAAGGTGCTTATTGATGCCGACACTGATCTGAGTTTAAAGCATTTAATGGCAGACAGGCGTATGTGCCTCATGCTGTGTGTTGACTCTAATGATATGTATGCAAATGAAAAAATTATGTGTGTAGAACTTCAATTGAATCCTGCGCTAATGTATTGAAAAAGCTTTGCTATGCATTATATAACCAACCGTTCTGAATGAAAGTGACCCAATGTACTGTGATTTACCAATATGTTGAATTATGCATTGCATTTTTTGTTTACTGCTAGTTGCTAGGTTACCAATACTACAGTGAGCCACTCTAATAACTTTATGGAAACGCACCTAATTTGCATTTGGGATTCTCTCATTCTCTCTCTCTCTCTCTCTCTCTCTCTCTCTCTCTTTTCACCTGGCAACTTATGGTCTGTTTAATTATGGTTTATTACTTGTATTTTATACTGCCATACATACATAAGAAATCTACCAATGTGCTTTTCTCTAGATGTTATCTTATCTTTTCTCCAGGAAGTCCTTTGTCGTGCTGTCAATGTAGTGTGTTCAAGGCCAAAGTAACACAGTAAGGGTCACATGGCTTCAGACATTATTGATTACAAAATATTGCTTCTTACCTATAAAGCTTTAAATAATCTAGCTCCTGTTTATCTAACTAACCTTCTGTCTCGTTACAATCCAACCCGCTCTTTAAGATCTCAAAACGCAGGGCTCCTGGTAGTACCTAGAATAGCAAAGTCGAGTAAAGGAGGTCGAGCCTTCTCATTTATGGCTCCTAAACTCTGGAATAGCCTTCCTGATAATGTCCGAGGCTCAGACACACTCTCTCAATTTAAAACTAGATTAAAGACTTTTCTTTTTAGTAAAGCATACACTCAATGCATCGCATAACGGTATGGTGTATTAGTGTACTACTGTCTTAATACACCAGCCATTGTGTTAGAAACTCTCATATGCTTTACATTGTTGTTATATAACTGCTATCTTCATCCATAACAATCCTTTTCTTTCTGGTTTAAATACACTATGAACAGCAGCTACGCTAAATATTTTCTTTATTTTCTACTTCCACCTGCGGATACTCATCCCGAGGTCCCTACAGATTTGCAGCGCCATCGATGCGATCCTAGACCTCTGAAGAGATGATCCGAAGGTATCCTTGACCAGGCCGTATCCCGAGCTGATACCGTGGTGGCCATGGAGGAATGGAGCGCATGAGACTGATTCCTGAAAGGCTTCAGTGATGAACAAGTCTACGTTTGATCCTGTGGGCCAGCCTACCCTCCCGCTGGTGCCCTACCCACACCTGCAGCTTACACGATGGATGTCAGCTTCTCCAGCCCGGCGACTAGACTGCAGCTCCACATAGAAAGTTTGGCCAGAGGAAATGACCATGCCTAACATAGCCTGCTTTCTCTCGAGGTTTTTTTTTTCCCTTCACTTCGTCAATTGGTGAAGTTTTTTTTCCTCCACTGTTGCCACTGGCCTGCTTGGATTTGTGGAGCTGCGCTTCGGTGGATTTGCTCTTCAGTGTTTGAACTTTCACCAGTGGAACTTAAGCCACACTGAACTGAACTAAACTGAACTGAACTAAACTCAAAAATGTGGACTTTAATTGAACTTGTTAAGCTGCTTTGACACAATCTACATTGTAAAAAGCGCTATATAAATAAACTTGAATTGAATTGAATTGAATTGAATTATATAACCAACGGTTCTGAACAAAAGTTTGTAAGTACAATTTTTCCGTTCTACTAATATACAAAAAAAAATGTTTATGTGACCCAATGTATTGTGATTTACCAATATTTTAAGATATGCATTGCATTGTTATGTCTTTCAGAGTTAAAGGTAATGCTGTTGAACTTAAAGGATAAATCACCCTACCCCAAAAGATTCAGGTCATTTCTGCATCTGATTCATTCAAATTATAGATTCTTTTAGTAATGCGACTAGTCTAAAAAGGTTTATGAATAAGCAGAATATGTTATAAATGTTATTTTAGTGTCATTGATATACTGTTATTGTTTTAATGCTATTTTTGATTAGTTATTATCATTCACTTTGGCCAGCAAAAATATCTTGTTTGTATTGAAATGTATTTTTTTTTACATTAATTTTGAATATTGAGTTTTAGATTCATGTTTTATGTAGAAAGCTTCATGCATTTGAAGTCTAACTGTTGAGGAAAAAATATGCTTACAGTATGAGAGTTGTGTGTGTCAATGTGTGTATGAATGTGTTATTTTTGCGCATGTGCATTTGTGTGCATTCAAAAATAAATAAATTAGAATAAAAGATTGTGTTTTGAATCATCATAAAGATCTAATTACGAAGACTCAGAATGTGCAAAACAAAGTTATGTTTTAGTGTCATAAACATTGTTAGAGCTGTTCAATTCTAAAGTGAGCTATAAAGCACTATAAACATATTAATTGCATTTACAAGCAGCAAAGTTTCATCCATATGAAAGTCTAATTGGGTATTTAGCAGTGTACATAATGGCATCTTCTATGCGTCAGTGTTGAGCAAACAGTATGCTACTGGTAGGTGTGTATTAGTGTCTGTGTGTGTATGAACGCGTTTATGTGTGCATCTGCTTTTGTATAAATTCAAAATGAAATGCAGCATGGAATCAACATCGGAAATGACTTTTAATGCATCTGACTTTAAAACTGTGTTTTAATGCATCATAAATATTGAACTATGAGTAGTAGTTTATTACTACTTTTAATTAGTGCCTTTTTATTTATTATATATATATATATATATAAATTATATAAATTATATATATATATATATATATATAAATAATGTAGGGCAGTGGGTAGCACGTTCGCCTCACAGCAAGAAGGTCGCTGGTTCGAGCCTCGGCTGGGTCAGGTGGCATTTCTGTGTGGAGTTTGCATGTTCTCCATGTGTTGGCGTGGGTTTCCTCCGGGTGCTCCGGTTTCACCCACAAGTCCAAAGACATGCGGTATAGGTGAATTGGGTGAGCTAAAATTGTCCGCAGTGTATGAGTGTGAATGGGTGTGTATGGATGTTTCCCAGAGATGGGTTGCAGCTGGAAGGGCATCCGCTGCGTAAAACATATGCTGGATAAGTTGGCGGTTCATTCCGCTGTGGCGACCCCAGATTAATAAAGGGACTAAGCCGAAAAGAAAATGAATGAATGAATGAATAAATAATGTACATTTTTTATTTTTTATGTTTTTTAATATATTTTAGTGACACAAACATGGCTAGAATTGTGCATTGAACTAAATAAATCATGCACTATAAAGTTACATGCAGATGATGAAAGTCAGAGTCTAATTGGGTGTTTGGGTGTTTAGCAGTGTACATAACGGCGTCCTCTAGCCTTGAGTGTTGAGCAAACAGTATGCTTCTGGGAGGTGCGTGTGCATGCACATGCGTTTATGTGTGCAATGTGCATTTGTGTGCACTCACGGAGGACGCGCTGCAGCTGTTGGCTGGCTCCGGCCTCTGGAGGAGGGAAGTAGAGCATTAAAGCTGATGTGACGTGTTCGTCTCTCCCAGGCGGAGCAGCTCCAGCGGGGGCTGCCAGGTGGGAGCGGGGCTGCTGACTTCATGGGCTTTGTGCGGAAGAGCCACTGTCTTCTGAACCTTTCTCAACCAGCTGCAGTCATGTTCAACACAGCACCGCCACCACCACCAACACATCCACTTCTGCTGCAACAATACACTCACACATCAGCCAAGCATGAACACACACACACACACACACACACACACACACACACACACACACACACACACACACACACACACACACACACACACACACACACACATCAGTAATTACTTCAACTCAATGGCATATGTGTGCTTTAGATTCATTGTTGTTGAATAAATTGTTATTGCTGACATACCGTTACAGTATTATTATTTCCCAAGTGCTGTTTAACAGAGAGAAGATTTTTTTTCAACACATTTTTAAACATAACAGTTTTAATAACTAATTTGTAATAACTAAATTATTTTGTTTTTGCCATGATGACAGTACAAAATATTTTTCTCGTTATTTTGCAAGATACATGTAATCAGCCAAAAGTCATAACTAGATAATTAGGTTAACTAGACATGTTAGGTTAATTAGGAAAATCATTGGACAACAGTGATTTGTTCTGTAGTCAATTGGAAGAAACATTATTTCTTAAGAGTTCTAATAATATTGACCTTAAAAATGATTAAAAAAATGTATTAAACTGCTGTTATTTCAGACTTCAAACTAAAAGAAACTTTCTCCAGAAGAAAAAATACAACCCAGGCTTATTCTGTAAACACACCGCTATATACATTTCTGGAGAGCACCAAATACGTCCCAGGAGCTACGTTTGTTTTGCAGTTTTTGTTTTCGCAAATCCACCAGAGGCCGATGTGTACGCTTTTTAAGATCTCAAATATCTCTCTCGAGTACCATTCGCGCCTGCTGTTCTCACTTAAATCCACCAGAGGCCGCTGTCGACTGACTGACTGATCGACTGCTTGACTGACCAGTCGACTGACCCGCCCTCCTCCTTCCCTAAACCCACCCAATAGTGTTTTCAAAAGCACCGATTGACCCGCCCACCAACTTCCCTAAACCCAATAGAGTTTTAAAAAGCAATCCAGAAAAAGAAAAGCCCTCGCCTGATTTTTACCACGTTTTTGGATTATACCACATTCTCACCCTGTCATTTACTTGTTTATTTCATTTTTTTACTTCTTTTATTTTTTGGCTTCTGTCTTGTCTTACCCGCTTTCTGGAACCGTTCTTTGCCGGACTCTAA
>CAIGQW010053321.1:1859659-1889989 GCA_903798125.1 Danio choprae
ATATATATAATTTTTTGTAAATTATTTAATTTATTTACTTATAATAATAAATTTACTCGCGTATTTCATGTAATTTCAATTTAATGTAATTATTTTTTAATTAAAGCCAGTGCTTAGTGAGATCACCCAGATAGATTTAATGAGATACAGCCTGCCCAAATATTTTGCCCAAATATTTTGATTATTTTCAATTTGATTATTTTATTTGAATTGAATTACATTTATTTTTTAAAACAATATTCTGGTTGAAATAAGCCAAAATTACCATTTGTAATAGCTGTATTTGATTTTAAACAAAATAATAACATCCAATAAATAAATGAAGGCTGTTTAACAGTTTTCCTTTGAATAAATTTCAAAGGAATGTGAACAAAATGTGAACTGTAGACATTCTTGATCATACTAGTTTATATGAATTTATTATATGAAAGAAATTTGTTTCATTTCAAGAAATACACTGTAAAAATGCTGGATTCAGGATAATTCCTTCATGTTGTCCTGACCCAAATTGATTCATTTAACTTAATTGTTTTTACAAATTTAGGTGGAGTGAGCATAAAATAATTAAGTTGGGCCAAAAAAACCTTAAGAATTGTGTTGATTCAGCTCATTTCAAATAAGTAGTTTGAACAAGCAGCAAAAATACCTTTTTTCAGTGTAACGTCATAGTGCAAAATAAAACTAATCAAATAAAAATAAATGAATTCAATAAATTAAAATTAAATAGAAAATTTGCATTGTGCATTTTTTTCAAATACTAAACTATTAAATTAATATAATAAAAGTCAAAAATGAGCTGGACACATTTCCTGATGACATTTGTAAAATCCACCCTTTTCTTTGACGGAATAAATCTGTCAAATACATCCAGTCAAAACCTTCAACCATAAGCATTTCTACCAAGAAAGAGAAGGTTTATTTCTAATAGTTGTGCAGCTGATTTCTTTATGTTTTTCTTCCTGGCATCCAGAGAAAGGGGATCGCCGGCACTTCTTAAAGTTGACAGGTTAACAGTGCAGTAATCCCAGCAGCAGCTGCGGTCTGTGGAAGCATCTAGTGTGTGACTGCTAAAACTGCCATTACAATCACCTCCCTTAGGAGCTACTTAGCGAGCTCTCCTGCATCATCATGAAGACAAAGGCGCTTGGCTTTGAGGGCCAGGAGCCTCTCGCATGTGGATTCAGTGCCATCTGTTGGCGGAGACGGATTCACACTCACAGATCAAGCCATCAGTCCAGAACAAAAGCAGGAGTCCAAACTCTGATGCCAATAACTAACTGCAGTTCTATTAAGAATATAAAGAATTCGGTCCTTATAGATTTATTTAGATGCACCGGAAAAATTAACCCAGCAAAATGAATAAGTTTCTTGGTCAATTAAAGGGACAGTGTGAATACAGTGCTCATATCAACTAATTTTAATCAATTTAAATTCTTAGAGAAATTTATATATTTCAGTTATTTAATATTAAGTTAATGTGTATTAATACATTTATTTGTCTTTCACCAATGCGTGATATTTACCATTCATTTTCTTTCTTTTCGGAATGAACCGACAACTTATCCAGCATATGTTTTATGCAGCGAATGCCCTTCCAGCTGCAACCCATCACTGGGAAACATCCACACACACTCATTCACACGCATACACTACGGTCAGATTATTTTATTCAATTCACCTATACCGCATGTCTTTGGACTGTGGGGGAAACTGGAGCACCTGGAGGGAACCCACACCAACACGGTGAGAACATGCAAACTCCACACAGAAATGCCAACTGACCCAGCCGAGGCTCAAACTAGCGACCTTCTTGCTGTGAGGAGATTGTGCTACCCACTGCGCCACTGTGATGCCCATGTATAGAAATATAATATAATATAATATAATATACACATATAATGTATGTTGCTTAAATTGTTAAAAACTTTTAAAAATATATATATTTTTTGTCTTTTTTTGCATTTCAAATTTTTTACCATGAGCTACTTTTAATACATTTATTATTCATATAGAAATTTATATTTAAGTTATTTAATATTAAATAGTTTTAATCTGTTTTAAATGCATTTTGAAAAAGCATCTATTCATTCATTCTTTTTCTTTCGGCTTAGACCCTTTATTAACTCGGGGTCGCCACAGCGGAATGAACCGCCAACTTATCCAGCATATGTTTTACGCAGCGGATGCCCTTCCAGCTGCAACCCATCACTGGGAAACATCCATACTCTGTGGAATAGACACCCATTCACGCCCATACACACCCGATCACACTCATACACAATGGACAATTTAGCTTACCCAATTCACCTATAGCGCATGTCTTTAGACTTGTGGGGGAAACCGGAGCACCCGGAGGAAACCCACGCCAACACGGGGAGAACATGCAAACTCCACACAGAAACGCCAACTGACCCAGCCGGGGCTCGAACCAGCGACCTTCTTGCTGTGAGGCGATTGTGCCTATAATATAATGATATAATATAATATAATGCCTATAATATAATATAATATAATATAATATAATATAATATAATATAATATAATATAATATAATATAATATAATATAATATAATATAATATAATATAATATAATATACACATTGTTTATTTTGCTTAAAATGTAAAAAATAAATAAATAAATAAATTTTTTATCTAATAAAAAATAATATAATGCAGTAAAATATAAAAAAGTACAAATTGAGTTACATTTTTTTGTGCTAATTTTAATACTTGTAATATTTATACAGAAATATAATATAATATAGAAACAATATTTAATTCAATTTAATACAATATAAAAATGTACATACTGACCATTTAGCAAAGTCTATGCTGTATAAAATAAAATGTTGCTAATAAAACAAATATTTATTAACATATGCTATTTCAGTTTTTCTATTTCAAAATGTGGGTGATGCGGTGGCGCAGTGAGTAGCACAATCGCCTCACAGCAAGAAGGTCGCTGGTTCGAGCCTCGGCTGGGTCAGTTGGCATTTCTGTGTGGAGTTTGCATGTTCTCCCCGTGTTCGCGTGGGTTTCCTCCGGGTGCTCCAGGTGAATTGGGAAAGCTAAATTGGCCATAGTGTATGAGTGTGTGTGTGTGTGAATGAGTGAGTGTGTATAAATGTTTCCCAGAGATGGGTTGCGGCTGGAAGGGCATCCGCTGCGTAATACATATGCTGGATAAGTTGGCGGTTCATTCCGCTGTGGCGACCCCAGATTAATAAAGTGACTAAGCCGAAAAGAAAATGAATGAATGAATATTTCAAAATGTCACATACAATTAAATGTCTTGCTGTTTCTTTGTTTATCTGTTTCTGAAACATCAGCAATTTGACTGAAAAGTGTTTCTACACCTTTTTAGTGTACTAAGGAATACAATAAAAATGAGACGATGACATAAATACATTTATTATTCCTACACACAAAACCCAAACCCTTCATTACATCAGAAAAATATTTGCATATAATTTAGATTGTATTTTTTAATGAATACACATACTCATATTGAGGGCAGATTTGGCTTCAGCTTCTAGGAACATTTTCAGTAATTCTGCTAAAACAATTTTAGAAACACTCACACTCTCTTTGATCAGCTGTCTCGAAACACACGGCGGATCTAAATATTGTGATTCTGGAACATACTGGTTTGAGTGGGAGAGTTTCACACCTAAAACCAGAACACTCGATAATGAAAGAAAGAGCTGAGACCTAATTAGGGTCTACGGGGAGTGTGTGCTTCATCTAAACGGTTCCAAGAGACAGAATGAAGAGTACTAGTACTGACTGAACACAGAACTTTTTTTGTGTGCTAACACAGTATTATGCAAAAGGAAAGATACAGCCAAATGCATTTAATTAAACTGGGTATTATAAAACACAGAGGACTGGCACAGTTTATCAGGGCATGCTTAAAGGGATAGTTCAACCAAAAATGAAAATTGGTTGTTAAAGATGAAGATCAGACTTTTAAAGTCAAGAAAACTCAAGAAAAGAATTTACAAAATGGTCGTCCGCCCAATAGCCCTGTATGGCTCTGAATGTTGGCCCACCTCTATCACACATGAACAGGCCCTAAACACTATGGATATGCAGATGCTCAGATGCTAGGAATCCCAAGATGGGGCCATATTATGAACAATGACATACAGAAGTGACTGGGACTAGCCCCCATCAAGGAGAAGATGCTCGAATGGTGCCTAAGGTGGTATGGACACGTGAACTGAAGTGATGAGAACACTGTAGCAAGAACAGCCATGAGGAATGCTCCAGACCGATGGTAGATCAAAGAAACTTGAAGATTGTCAATGCATCGCCAGAAGATGCCCTGGACAGGACCAAATGGAGAAAACTTTGCCGAAGAGCAGACACTGCACCAGCGAGAACAATGCCAGGATGAGAGATGTGAAGACAAGGCGGGACATATAGCAGCTCCTCCCCTTTTAAAAACAGCCAATCATGTTTTTTTTTTAATCACAGCTCTGCCAGTGAGAGTGGTTGGGTTTAAATGCATCAAATGAAAAGCAAATGAGAAGCATCTAGAAGAGAACGGGGCATGTCAGATACTAGCAAGCATTTGATTGGTCAGAGGATGTGATGACAAACTGAAGTATGAGCTGAAAAAAAATATCATCGATCCAGAATCAGAATCAGAATCAGTTTTATTGCCAAGAGTGCTTACACACACAAGGAATTTGCTTTGGCTACAGAAACGGAAACGACAAACTGCAAGATTTGATGTTTATATCTTCTAAATACGAATTTTGCCAAATGTTTTTTGAGCACACTAGCTTATAGATATCCTTAAAATGAACATACTGATACCAACATCTATAAAAGTTCATTTTAATTTCATGGAACCTTAAGCAATAATGCGACTGAAGGAGCCATCAAACTGATGTCAACAGAAGGACCGCCACTCTAAATGTGTTAGCAAATGCTCACACCTTGATTGTGGAACAACTTGCAAGAGCGTATTGCTTACCAAAAGAACATCAATGTGCGCTAACAAAATAAACATTGTAAATTTTGATTTCACATGTACTTTAAGTACTATAATTGGGACGTGATGCATACTATCTCAGAAAATATGAAAAGGACAACACATTAACCTCAAACCGCTTCAATTTCATGACAAATTTTCTGTTGTTGGATGAATGAATGAACTACAGACTCCCAACATGTGATTCACTGAGCAACTTAATTTTAGAAGGAAGTGTACTGAAGAATGTTGGTAAAGTGTTATATATTTTAGGGCAAGATATATGTTAAGCCAGAGTGCTTCACCAATGATCGTCAGATTAGAAACGTCAATACCAACACTTCATGCTTTAACTTCACATCCAAAAAAAATGTGCCTGAATTTAATGTCCATCTGAACAAGAAACCGCTGTGTTCGCGTGGGTTTCCTCTGGGTGCTTTGTTTTCCCCCACAAGTCCAAAGACATGCGCTATAGGTGAATTGGGTAAATTGTCCGTAGTGTATGAGTGTGTGAATGAGTGTGTATGGATGTTTCCCAGTGATGGGTTGCAGCTGGAAGGGCATCCGCTGCGTAAAACATATGCTGGATAAGTTGGTGGTTCATTCCGCTGTGGCGACCCCGGATTAATAAAGGGACTAAGCCGAAAAGAAAATAAATGAATGAATGAATTGTGTCAAAGCAGCTTAACATACTTCTAGTAAAGTCCAGTTTTCAGAGTTGAAGTTCAGTTTAGTTCAGTTCAGTGTGGTTTAAATTTCACAGCTGAAAGTTCAAACCCCCTTTACAATAAACTGTATTATTTTTTTTGCTCACCACATAGGGGTAAATTTGACAAGTTGTAATAATTTGCAGATTTTATTGTTTCTGTCAGAAATCAATTGCGTGTAACAGTTCTGCCCTCTACAAGAATGCAGAAGCTTGTTTGCATTTAAAGGGACACAGACAAAAATATATTTTTGTTAATTAGTTTGTATTAATGCTTTTGTTTTTTGTTCACCCACAAACAGTAGGTACAGAAAGTATTCAAATTTTTCATTCTTTGTTAAATTGCAGCCATTTGCTAAAATAATTTAAGTTAATATTTTTTCCTCATTAATGTACCCACCCCATATTGACAGAAAAACAGAATTGTTGGCATTTTTTCAGATTTATTAAAAAAGGAAAACTGAAATATCACATAGTCCTATGTATTCAGACCCTTCATTTGCTCAGTATTTAATAGAAACATCCTTGTGATCTAATACAGCCATGAATCTTCAGTTCTGTCAGGTTAACTTGGCACCATCAAGGGTCAAATTAGGTCTCAATTAGGTCTCATTAACAGGTCTCTCCAGAGATGCTCAATTGAGTTTAAGTCAGGGCTCTGGCTGGGCCATTCAAGAACACTTACAGAGTTGTTGTGAAGCCACTCCTTCGTTATTTTAGCTGTGTGCTTAGGGTCATTGTCTTGTTGGAAGGCAAACCTTCAGCCCAGCCTGAGCACTCTGGAGAAGATTTTTGTCCAGGATATCCCTGTACTTGGCCGCATTCATCTTTCCCTCAATTGCACCCAGTTGTCCTGTCCCTGCAGCTGAAAAACACCCTGCCACCACCATGCTTCACTGTTGGGACTCTATTGGACAGGTGATGAGCAGTGCCTGGTTTTCTCCACACATACCGCTTAGAATTAAGCCAAAAAAGTTCTATTTTAGTCTCATCAGACCAGAGAATCTTATTTCTCACTATTTTAGCAAACTCCATGCGGGCTTTCATGTGTCTTGCACTTAGGAGTGGCTTCAAATGGCTGCAATATAATAAAGAGTGAAACGTTTAAGGGGGTCTGAATACTTTCCGATTTGACAATTTGACAAGTTATAATAATCAGCAGGTTTTGTTATTTCAGTCAGAAATTAATGGAGTGTAAGAGCTCTCACTCTTCAAGAAAGCATGAGCTCATTTGCATTTAAATGGACACACAAAAAAAACATTTTTTTTGCTCACCCAATTAGGGTTAAGTTTGACAAGTTACAATAATGATATGTGAGTGTGTTTTTTATAGCTGAACTTGCAGTCCTAAAAATTTTATATCTAAAATTTCCTAAAATATTGCAAAAATGTAACAATAATTTAAATCCTGACTGATCCCAATCTTTTTCAGCTAGAATTGTATGCTAATTAGTGCAAATTGAATGAAATACTGCATCATTTGCATATTTAAATATAACATTTTGCAATGGGCTACACTTTCCACTTCTTAATGTAATCTACCAGCTGCAGAAGAATGTTGCAACTCTTTCTTAAATGACTCTTACATTTTTTTTACCCTATATTCACCTGCAGTGTCTTGCCAACAAACTGAACCTGATTAACACACACACTCACACTCGCTCAGCCTCATTCAGACACATTTCGAGCTCTTCAGGATACACTTCAGGGCAAACGCAGTGCAGCAAACACACGAGTCCTTGAAAAACAAAAGCAGAGTCTGGCTAGGGGCCGTCGACGGGCCCCTGTCAGAGGGCCGCTATTGTCAGTCTGCATGAGGGCATTCACTAATCCACGGCTCACTTCAGCTCAATTAAAGCTTTGTGTTCTCCACTTGTAAATGTGCGGCTCGCGTTCACAGGCCTGAACACACTTGAACTGATGTTCTGAACGCCTCCATCCTCTTCTTTTGTTTCTGAGGCTTTAACTGGCTCTGGCAGAGAGGGGTTAATAGGCAGAACCACGCTTATGAGAATGTAATAATAGCTTAAGAAAATCTGCTTAGTGGTCTTTAACCCTTCTTAAAAAAACGAGTTCAGAAAACAGCCATGGAGACAGTTTTGTATAGCTAATGAACTATATTAGTGGATGAACTGCTGACTCTGAAATGTAATCATATTTGTTATGATTATTATTGTTATTTTATTTCAATTATTATAATTACTATTATTATTATTATTATTACCAATAAAAATTACATACAGAAAATCAATCACTGCTTATTAACAGTTCTGAGTAAACAAAAAAGAATTAAATGAAACAACAACTGCTAAAACGTTTGTATAAATACATGTCAAATTTAATAAAATTTAAATTTAATAAAATACAATTTTATATATTCATAGCTTATATTTGTCTGCAAATCTAATTCATGCACTGTAATTTGCTATACAGTTGCATTTTTCTAATTCATTTTAATTAAATATTTGATTAATTAAAATATATATTTGTATTAAATTGGTTTCTATTCAATTTTGAATATGTGTTGTGTAAAATTAAACTAGAAATATGTAGAAATACCTGAAATAGAACCAAACTTTTAAAATGACTATACAAAATAAATAGATAGAAAGACAAACGGATGGATGAACTGCTGATTTTTCTTAAGACTATTATTTTTTGTTTGAATTATTAATATTATTATACAATAAATGTTACATACCAACAAATCAATCACTACTTTAATTAAGTAATTTAATTCAGTAATTTATTCATTCATTTTCTTTTCAGCTTAGTCCTTTTATTAATCTGGGGTCGCCACAGCGGAATGAACTGTCTCAGTAATTTAATTCAGTAATATTTGTAAAAAATATATATATATATATATATATATATATGAAAATAACTTACCCATCACTACTCATTCATTCATTCATTTTCTGTTCGGCTTAGTCCCTTTATTAATCTGGGGTTGCCACAGCAGAATGAACCGCCAATTTATCCAGCATATGTTTTACGCAGCTGATACCCTTCCAGCTGCAACCCATCACTGGGAAACATCCACACACACACACACTTCAGACAATTTAGCCTACCCAATTCACCTATAGCGCATGTCTTTGGACTGTGGGGGAAACCGGAGCACCCTAAGGAAACCCACGCGAACACGGGGAGAACATGCAAACTCCACACAGAAATGCCAACTGATCCAGCCGAGGCTCGAACCAGCAACCTTCTTGCTGTGAGGCGATTGTGCTTCCCACTGCGCCACCTACCCACTGCCCCAACCAATCACTACTAATAACTGTAATTATAATTGTATATAATTTTGGATAATTACAATTTTATATAATTATTTATATAATATCAATGTAATAATATAATATTAATTGGCGATTCATTCTGCCGTGGTGACCCCTGATAAATCAGGTATTGAGCCGAAGAAAAATCTATGAATAATAATAGTAATAATATCAGTTTTTACAGTGAACATGAAAAGTGGAGCTCAAATAAATGATCTTCTTTTTAAGAAGATCATCATCCAGAAGAGCTGAAGATAAGGGTGTTTCTGTAGGGCTGAAGTGAGGTCAGTGTGAGAAGCCTTTTCTCCTCCAGCAAACATAAAACATGTCTGTTTTGTCCTGATCAGAGCTGAGCTTCCCCTCTCATTATTTACTCAACTTGAGGCTCTCGATGACATCCGGCTCTGGTTTGTGTGTGTGTGTTTGTGTTCATCAGTATTCCAGGCCTCTCATCATCACTCACACACACACACATGAGAATCAGCTTTTCCTTTATATGCATTATTTCATATTCTACCTGCCGCAGGTAATTTTATGAAACCGGTCCCTGATGGGATTAAAGCAAATGAATAAATAATCTAAGTCAAACAGCTGAGAACTCAAATGAATCCATATATAAGCACATGAGCAGGTGATAAAGGGTTTGTCTCCCTCGTGTGGTCATGTGATGAAGATCCAGATCAGTCTTAGTTACAGAACTCATCACTAATGAACAGCATTCATTGTACTCAATGGATTTATTAAATATATTCAAAGATATATTATCAGTCAAATGGTTGGACACATAATACACTTATTCTGTAGCCTCTTTATTACAATTCCATATTCTAGGCAAAATTTTGCAGTTTAAATATTCAATATCACAAAATGAAACGACTGGGTGGCACAGTGGGTAGCGCTATCGCCTCACAGCTAGAAAGTCGCTGGTTCGAGTCCCGGCTGGGTCAGTTGCCATTTCTGTGTGGAGTTTGCATGTTCTCCCCGTGTTCGTGTGGGTTTCCTCCGGGTGCTCCGGTTTCCCCCACAAGTCCAAAGACATGCGCTTTGTATGCATGTGTGTGAATGAGAGTGTATGGGTGTTTCCCAGTGATGGGCTGCAGCTGGAAGGGCATCCTCTGTGTAAAACATATGCTGGATAATTTGGCGGTTCATTCCACTGTGGCGACCCCAGATTAATAAAGGGACTAAGCCGAAAAGAAAATGAATCAATGAAATTGAAACAACCCTTTTTCAACCAAAAGAAAAAAAAATGTATTGAATGATGTAAGAAATGCTAATGTATTTGAAAAGAATGCACACGCATGCACGCACACACACACACAGAATGAAATATCAAAATATGTATATTATTCTTTCATTCATTTTCTTTTCGGGCTTAGTCCCTTTATTCATCAGGGGTCACAGCGGAATGAACCGCCAACTTAGCCAGCATATATTTTACACAGCGGATGCCCTTCCAGCTGCAACCCAGTACTGTATATATATATACTGTATAATATAATGTATATATATATATATATATATATATATATATATATATACAAATTTTACACAAATGAACCACTATTAAAGCTTTTTTGTCGTATGCATGTAAATATTAAAATTTTATTCTCTCCATCACTTGTATTTGAAAGCAAAATTAATTCATGAACTGTAATATGCTACAGTGTTGGGTTTTTTTCCTAATAAATTTTGGTTTGATATATGATGTCTGTCTGTCTGTCTGTCTGTCTCTCTCTGTCATTCTTTTTTTTTATTCTATATATTTTTCTATATTTGTTTATATATATTTATATATATTTGTTAATGCTATTAATATTTTTAAAAATATTAATAAATGACTTAAATAAAAAAATATTAATAGCGTTAACAAATATATTGAAATATATATAAACAAATATAGAAAAATATATAGAAAAAAACTTTAAAAATGAATGACAGACAGACAGACAGACAGACAGACAGACAGACAGACAGACAGACAGACAGACAGTAAAGATAAAATTGTACGCTAAATTTAACTAAAAATGAAATTAAGATGACATCTGCACTTATAACGCATACTTTTAATAAATATATCAGTCAGTATATAATGTGTTTATCATTCTACTGGGACTCATAATATCAGAAAAGCATCAGCACACATCATACAACAGATGAGCTACGAACAATTGACAACCAATGAAACAAAATCAATGCCCATCATCAGCCACACTGCTACATGTGACTAAGAGAAGAGCCACCAGAGGGCTGTAAACAATTCTGACTGTAAATCAGACGCGATCAATCTCACATCAGTCACAGAAAAACAAGTGGAGACCCACGAGCAACCCTAAATAAACCCCTCATCTCACTTCACTACAGAAACATCCAGAAGCCCGAGCTGAGCACACAGGAGACCAAGCGACCCTTCGTGGATGCCAGAAATGACATAACAGTGTTAATGAATGTCATACCAGTGTGTTCGTGGAGCTGGAGAGGCTAAACGTCAGTGCAGTGGTGGTCCAAGAAGACCCTCAGAGAACAGAAAAAGCGGGTTTTGATGGACAGCTACACAGGTCAGTCACTCACAGATAACAAAAGTGTACATACACCTCACAGAATCGGCAAACATTTTAATTATTTGACCAAAATATTGTTCAGATTTCATGTTGAAGTTATTAAGTAGTACTGACCTGAATAATATTTCACATAAAAGACGTTTACATATAGTCAAAACGACGTTTGTTATTACAGGGACATGAACAACAATACTTTGACCTCGAAGGGAAAAGTGTTTTGTGCCAGGCTTTAGCAAAGTCGATGTTTCCCGCCTGAAGTCCATGGACAGGTAGGTCTTAAAACACTTCGATTAAAAATAATAAATAAATAAATAAACAGTTTCCTTTTAAAACACACTGTAGCCACATTCTCACTCACACACAGACTATAAACAAACCACCAAAATCAACATTCAATTAGTGTGTACAGATTTAAACGTTTACTTACATTAGATTCTTAATACAGTGTTGTTACCTGAATGAACCACAGCTGTTTTTGTTGTGACGGTTGTTCTTGTTCACAAGTCCCTTCTGAACAGTTATAATGCTTTCTGAACTTCAGAAAAATCCTTCAGGCCACAAAAGTCCCTTTTCAGCAGTTTTGTGTATTTACACTTACCAAAATGAATTGAATATTTTATGATTCATCTCTTTACATCTCTTTACTCTTTACAATTTACTATTCATAAATAATGAATTTGAAGACGAGGGTAAATCAAAAACGCACGCGCACGCGCACACGCACACGCACACGCACACAATATATATATAATATTTTACATATCTATCTGAGTAATTTTAATTGATTGTTTTACTTAATAGTTATTTTTAGGGATCTGTACTTTACTCAATTACATTTTAAACTGACTACTTACAAATGAGAACATTTCAGAAGAAACCACTTTAAGTTATTTAAACATAAAAAATTACTAGTTGCATTTTTACATTTTATATTCTTAATTATTTTCTGAACATTAAATTTGGTAAACAGACAATCTAATGTGTGTTCTTAACCTGCAAGAACCAGCGCTGTTTGTTTTAACAGCATTGTTTCAGCTTGGTAAATATGTATGGATAAAAATTAGGAGTTAGTTACATATAGTTATGCATGGTGTTGTTTAAAAATGAATATAGACACTGTGAAAACCTGCTTGTCTTGTGTGCTCTGCGACTTCAGACTTGATGGTAGAGACTTTGTGCCCTCGTCTCTGCTGTTTATTCTGATGAAATGTTTTGCAAGCAACACACAAACTGAAAGTATTTCATGTTGTTACAGTAGACATTTCGCCAGTGCCACGATAATCTCATCAGGTTGCATATTTTAGAGCCAAATATATTAAATAACTTAGAATAACAAATCATAAATCAAAGAGGAGGAAATGTGCATGTTCCTGTAAAACAAGCAACATCTGACCAATGAATTCATAACTAGTGTGGAGAAAACAGACCCTGCTCAGTTCTTTGTTCCTTTCCATTCTATGTAACCTATATGAAAAAAATTAATTTCATCCACACGTTACAGATTGTTATGTAAAATTGGCACCTTTTTTGGTAATTAATTTGGCATGTCTGGAGTTAATAATATTCAAAATTGTTGAAAATGTTTTATTACGTTTATCATTGGTTTGATATAAAAAAAAAGCTGTAACATTGTGTAATATGAAACATTAATGGAAATTTTGAACTGAAAAATGTTAATCTCTCCCTAGTTTCATTAATTCATTCCATTCTGATCAATTCTATCAATGTTGAAAACAGTTGTGCAACCTATATTTGTGAAGTATGTGTCTTTGCCAAGTAGAAACATTCATTTGTTTCAAAAAGAAAGACAAAAAAACCTTTTACTATAGATGTACTGTATTTAGCAACACCCACCATATGCGTAATAGTATCAGTGGAGTTTTATAAATGATCTTTCATACAGTATGTAAAACAACTTTAATTGAATGAAAACATCCTGCAAAGTTTCAAATCTTAAAGTGAAAAGGTATTGTCTGTCAAAAGACAGAACTGACTCCATGATCAGAGCCTTTTCAAAAAGGATAATATATATACTACAGGTTATAAATACTGTCCACCCAATACACAACGTAGGGTTGGGCGATATTACAAAAAAATGATCACGATATCATGTTTCATATCATTCAATATCGATAATTATTGAATACTTTAACAATACATTTAGTAATATTAGGATTTTTTTTTATTTGGCTGCTTTATTTTAATTTACCAACATTACTAATGCAAATAGTTTTACTAGTCAAAAACGAACATATTTAAACAAAATATCTCATCTCTTTATAATAAAATACACATAAGTGTTAAAGAGACTCTTAAACTTGATAATTAAAACGTTACAAAGTGTGTGTGCAATGGTAAAGCGTAAATACTGAACAATCAAAGCAAACTTTAAGGTGTGAATAATAATGATACAGTAAACTTCAAACTCGGTCAACAACACAAAGTATGATAATCAAATCTGAGCTTTCAAGCAAAGGAACCAGCCATCATTATCATTAAAATACATACTGCAAAATTACAAATTGTGAAGTTGAATGACTATATTACCCCCTATACTAATAACTATTTCAGATGGGGAGCTAGTGGCTGGGATGCCAAGAAAAGAAACCAAAAAGCCACTCTGGCGACATCCTTACATCCTTTTCTATTTACAATATCCTCACTGCTGCTACAAGGCACTCATTTCTACTGGTGTCTCTCGTAACTAGGTGACCATCAACCATTTTCTCTGAGGATGGCAAATGGACAAATCATTGCTGCAGCTCCGATACAAATTTAGGGTGAAGTAAAAAGCACTGCAATGTTTGGGTGCACCGTGTTTGTCTGAGGTAATTAGTCTGCCGTTATTACTGAAATGTGTATATTCCATACAAAGTGTAAAGCAGGTTGGTTAGTTCTACTTGCATGAATCGCGGTGCGCTCGGGGCATTTGGAAAAGTTCAGATGTTTTCAACTTTGTGCACAACATGTGCGTGTTGCTCCCATATGTGCATCGTGCAAGTCGCGTGCCTCCATTGGAAATGACAAACTTACACCCTAAACTTTTTGGCATTGCTTCCAAGGTGCGAGCTCAGCAGCCACATTTGAATAAAACTATAGCGCTTCATACCGAAACTGCATAGCAATTTTATTTATTTTTTTATCGATATTGACAATTGTGTTAGGTCAATAAATATCGATACCTATTTTATCGCCCAGCCCTAACACAACGTCTTAACTTTCTGACTTTAACTGTAATGTAATAGCACGCACCTTTTGTAAAGCTGCTTTGGAACAATAATTATTGTGAAAAGCACTATACAACTAAGCTTTTAATTTAATTAAAAGTTGCTTTTTCTAAATAGATCCCAAGAAGTGTCAAATTGACATCATCGTGAAGCATTAGCAGAGTTCCTGTCCACTTGTTGTGAATGCAGACCCAGTACAGCACTGTGTGGGAAAATCCTATTTTTTCTGCCAAAGGATGAAGCTGTAAAAGAAATGGTTAAAGTTAATTTGTACCTTAATATCGCAGCAGAGAAGCCCTAGCCTTGTGTTGTGTCCCTGTTATTTTACTGACGACTGCTACAGTATACAGCAACCTAAATGCTGAATGCTAAATGATTTACAGGCCAGTTGTTTTTGAAGGAGGGGTCATCAGCATTTCTGTATATTTTATAGAAAGATGCTTCCTTGTTGGACTGTGGCTATATGGATGGGGATTTTTAATCAAGTCTCTTCAAGTCGCTTCTGGGGAACTGTTACACTATTATAAACTCACTGCGTTTAAGAGATGTTTGTTTAAAATCAGTGATCTTCACTGCCTGATTGAGCTACAATATTAAGTGAGTTTCACACCGAGCAAAAAGCACTGCATTTAATTCATTGTTCCACTCTTTGCCTTTAAAATATGGACATTTATTTTAATCAAAGTATTTTCAATGAATTTTCTGCACTCAGCTGCTGCTAATGACAGCACTTGTGTTTAAATGGGCTTTCAATCTCATTTTACCATTCAACTAACCAATAAAAACAGACTGGGTCATTGGACCAATCACAGCAGATTACCATTATAAAAAAAAAAGTTTCTTTAAGTGACTCTTTTGGGAGACCGAGCAAATAAGGTAAACACTGTACATGCATAGTATAACGCAACAAAAAAAATCAACCTGTTGTCAAACTCTTAAAACCAAGTATGACCTTTAGATAATCCATAATACAGGCACTTTAAGGGGCTGTTTACGCAACATTGTTTTCAGCCAAAAATGTTTTGTACATTTTGCCTATTCATTTACTATGTCTATGTCATTTTGAGGACTTGAATGGACAGTTCACCCAAAGCTGAACATTTCATCACCATTTACTAGTTTCAAACCTGTTTGAGTAACTTTTTTTTCTTCTTTTGAACACAAAAGAAGTTATTTTGAAAAATGCTGAAAACCTGTAACCATTGACTTCCATAGAATTAGCTTTTCCTACACTGTAAAAAAAATGCAGGGTTCCACACAATTCATTCATGTTGTCCCAATACAAATCAATTAAGTTAACTAATTTAAGTGGATTGAACATAAAACAATTAAGTTGTCCCCCCAAAATCTCAAGAATTGTGTTGTTTCAGCTCATTTTAAATAAGCAGTTTGAACAAGCAGCTAAAATCATTTTTGGAGTGTACTACGGAAGTTATTGGTCACAGATTTCTAACTTTCTTCAAAATATCGTCCTTTGTGTTCAACGGAATAAGAAAACTCATAAATGTTTGGAACCACTTGAGGGAGAGTAAATAGTAATGTAAAGAGTAGAGTAAATGTTCATTTTTGGGTGAACTATCTCTTTAAAATACAAAATAATGCACCAAAAAATGATGTAATGTACGTGTTATAGAGAGAGTAGATAACACAACAATGGTGGAGTATGTGGTAGTGTTGTTCCTCAAGTGTTTCCTAATGCTTCATCAGCAAAGTGTGGATTTACTTCACATTACAACCAAACAAAGATGTGTCTTACACACATAGCTGAACGCTGTTGGTTTACAGAGAACGAGCCATGGTCGAGCCGAGCTCAAACAAACCTTGCTGTCGTCTTGATGAACAGCCACAAAGCCAAGATAAACAAAATCTGCCGTGTCCTGTTGTTGTTTTACAAGGCCGTCTAAAAGCGTGAGTGGTTTCATTTTCTCCAGAGAGCTCACGTGCGCTCGATGCATGTCTATATTTGAAATAACGAAGTTCTTGAGCTGACGATAATAACGTGCGTGTGATTATTGAAGTGCTTCTGACATCCTTTCAGAAACGGACAAACACGAGAGCGAAGCCCGAAAAAACAAAGGAGCAAATGATTCTTTCAGCAACCTAAAACATGAACAAACTGCCATGTTTAACTATTATCATTGCTTTTTGGACTATTATGAACTCGGAATGACGGAATTACAGGTTACATGTGTTGGTGAAGATTAAAGATACAGACGAGAGGTTTGCACTGCTATAGGTTGCTTGTTGTTTTTGAAGGCAAATAAGGACTATATGTATGTTGAGTGTAGTTATTCTGCAATTGGTAACATATCGGAGACTGTAAGGGTCTGTATGTGTTCATAGATGTTGCATTTATTTATTTATTTTATATAATTGCAGACATCATCGTTGATCTGCAGTTATAATCAAATCATGTTCATAGAAAGGTTAGTAATGAACATTTATACACAAGTATTTGTGTATAAAGCATCTGTTTTGTGAGAAGTGTTTCTCATGTGATATGTGAATGACCCGTACAGCTTTACTTTGACATTTCCTCGAGCGAGAACTGAAACGTCGACTGAAACTTTCTGTTGTACACCATGCCTACCAAAAGGGGTACCATTGGTACCCTTTTGGCAGTGGAAATGCAAGTCTGATAAAGGACTTTACTAGAACTTGTTAAGCTGCTTTGATACAATCTACATTGTAAAAAGCGCTATATAAATAAACTTGAATTGAATTGAATAAAGGTGACCCCGTACCGTACCACTCAGTGGAAATGGGCCATTATACATAGACACGAACGCCAAGCCACCAAAGGCACATCATCACTTCCCTATAGGTACCGTTTACTAACAAGGTGACAGCACCTAATACTGGCCGGGCACATGAAATACAGTCTTTTGAAAATGTGTAGACGTGAAACGCAAGGAAAAAACGTTTCCATTTTTGGCTACATCATTGCTATGTTAACGTATCATAACACTAGCGTATATCCTGAATGGAGAAAAACAGCAGACAAACGCCTCACCCTGGGGACATTTTTTTTATTATTGTGTTTGAGGGGATGTTACAGTGGTTGCTCATCTCAGCTGAGCTACAAAACGTTCAATGAGATCGCTTCATTACAAACTGACAAAGGTATAACAGATTCACAACAGCATGTACCACAGAACTGGAAATGAGTGTGGGTCTCATATAAATGACATCATTTCTAATAATCTACAGCTTGTTTTTCCATTTTCTTTTTTTTTAATCTTTTTTTTTGTTTTTCTTTGACTTCATACAGATAATGAATTAGGCTAAAATGCACCATAATATTTGGTTGACTTTAGGAACATTTTCCTTATTACATCACAAAATACATTTTTTTTATATCCCAAAGAAGCAAGACTTGCAAGTAGGCTTTTAAACAGAACTAAATCTACAGCTACAAAATTCTACTCCGGCAGCCTTTACACCTTGGTGGGTCCTGTCTGCGCTCCCAGTCCGTATCGGGTAAAAACACAGGGTAGAATCAGTATGACATATACACAGAAGTCCGTATTGTAAAGGCTATAAAGATTTGTTGCACGTTGTAAAGTTGCCTCTCCTGGATCTTTACACTCCTGCGGGTGGAAGGGAACTGGGGACGGTGGCGGCAGAGAAGAGTGTGCGGAACGAGGGATGGACGAAGGGGATTTGGGAAGAGGAGGAAGGGCAGACCAGAGGGTGGAGGTGTTGGTGACCTGCCGTCTATGTGGCGTATCTCTTGGTCCACTGTCGAGCTATTCTGTCATGCTCTGCTCTGTTGGTCAGGTACTGAGTAGCTATGCTTCCCACCAGAGGATCCGCTGAGACATGAGAAGAACAGAAAGAAGAAACAAAAATAATAATAAGTGAGACATTCTTATACCCTGGAGAGCTAAAGACTGGCCACAAGATTCTTGTATTTATTGCTATAATAATGTCCAAGAGGAAGGTTTGGCTTATCCATCATGAAATCAATGTTATGCCTGGTATTTTAGCAAGACGTCAGTATCACAAGCATATTTGTGGCCAAAGATCTTTTGACTTCACTGTGTTTTGTTCCTCCAGATTATTTCCTCTTTGTGTTCCTTATGCTGGATTTACACAGAATGTGGATATAAGCATTTGCGCGAGTAAATGACATACAAACACTCAAAGGAAAATATTGCAGCATGTCATGAATGATGCAGAATGTGAATCACGTCAGTCACGCAAGTTCAAATAAATGAACTCAAACAAAAACTAAATAAATTAAGAAATTAGCATAAAGGGAAAAAAATATCCCGTGATCCAGCCCAACAAGCTTTTTTTATTTTTTTAAAGGGTTCTAATAGACATCTATTACAGGTTTATTAAACACGTGTTGGAAGCAAAACATGTTTTTTGTGTTTAAAAGAAGTCTAACAGACATCTAATAGACGTCTAAACAGACGTATTGGCTAAAATGAGGCTAAACTTGGACTGTCATTGAACATCAACTAGCCTAAAACTAGTCATCAAATACACAGAAATATATGACTACCAGTGTTGGGTAAAGTTACTTTTGAAAGTAATGTATTATTATATATATTGAGTTACGCAATATTGAGTTACGCAATATTGAGTTACTCCCCAAAAAAGTATCTAGTTGCGTTACTTAGTTACTTTTTATGGTAAGTAATGCATAACGAGTATCTCTTTCAGAACTTTCTTTTGTTAATAGAGGAGCTCTGCAATTAACAATACACTGTATAACCTACACCTTCATTCACCTTTAAAAAAAGCACATTAAAAAAAAAAAAAATAATATATATATATATTTTAGGATAATGTTATCTGAGCCCAGAGCTCTACATGCCGTGTATACAGATTATTGGAAGTTTAAAGCAATGTGTTTGCTACTTTTGTACTATTTGTTTATAAGTAAAATCACTGTCCATTGAGACAATCCCCTTTGCCTTTTCTTTGATGTATTCAAAATAATGAACACATTCTCTCATTCACTGCGTGATTCATTGTGACTACTTTAATTTTAGTTCAGCAATTTATTTTTTAAAAGCTCATTAAACTAAAAAGTAACTCTCGTTACATTATCAGAACAGTAACTCACATATTATTACTTATTTTTGAAAAGTAACGTGTTACTTTACTCGTTACTTAGAAAAGTAATATTATTATGTAACTAGCATTACTTGTAATGTGTTGCCCCCCAACACTGATGACTATGCATATGAAGACTGTCTACTATGTATTTGATAAATAGCCTACTTTTGGGATATTCCTTCTTAGATATCGGTTTGATTTTCATTGACTGCCGTTTTAGTCAAGACGTCTATGTTTAGAACGTCTATTGAACACAAGGACAGACATCTTTAGAATTTCTGGGGTTATTGGTCTCCTGGAGGTAATTTGTTCATTCTAATAAGTTTTCTTTTAATATTTGTTTGCTGACCTGTGAGGAGAATAATGACACATCATTTTATAAAACACTTCACTGACTGTTTACAGTTTAATGGCCGTTACTACCATAACTCAAGCAAAACGTCATCTGGCATAGAAAAAAGCTTTCATTCTTTGACGTGAAACCACTTGACTGATGTTATGAATGAAATTGGAGCAACAGTATGTTAGTAAATCTCTTTGTTCGACACATAAACTACTGCAGTACATTTATTCATTGTGCAAAGCATTTTTTATGTCTCACCCTTGAACAAACCAGTGCTAGATTGCAGGTTGTAGTTTTAAAGCTATTAGGAGGGAAAGGCTAATTCTTATTGTGGGGAGAACTTTTACTGGCATAAAGCAAAGGATAAGATATCAGCAATCCCGTCCAAAAACATTATTCTGAAAGACACAGACTGGCGCAGTGCAGAGCAGTGAGAAGTAACCAACTTCTGGAGTAAATGAAAGAGCTGTGTGGGATTGAGCAGACACATCTGTCATGTGCTGACTCAGCTGACACAACAATGTCAGAGATGCTTTCCAGACAAACACGGTGATGGCTTTACAGTGGATTTGAAATTGTATGGCTATTTTCTCTTGCTCATGGAAAAAAAGCTTTACTTCAAGCCACACATCAACATGAAACCAAAAGTTGCCAACAATGTGATCTGTAGAAAACTGTTTGCGAGTGTGCTTCTCACAGGTGAGTGGGCTTGACAAGCCACCTGTAGAAACACTCCTCTCTATATGCACCGGACAATAAGGACTCAATAAGGTAAACAATGTTTACTTTGAATGTACCAACTTAATTTTTCAACTTTAAATACCTCTTTTGCACAATATTGTTTCTGTTTTACGTAATCTACTTGCATAGTAAACTACTTACACAATATCCTGCACAACATTGTTCAGTCTCATGTAAAAGTACTTGTACAGCCTGTCTTATGTGTATAGTTTAAGTATTTTATTCTATTTTATAATATATGTCAGTTATGCATAGGTTTTTTATAATAGCTCTTATGTCCAGTGTTGTGTTTGTATTTATGATTAATCCATGTAGCACCATTGTCCTGCGAGACACGACATTTCGTTCCTCTGCATGTCCACACATGTAGCGGAATGACAATAAAGAACGACTTGACTTGATAGTCTGTCTTAGGTTTAATAGTATAGGCATAGTTAGATTACCGCTCCAATATATTAGTTATTAGTTATATTACCATAACTCAAGCAAAGTTAAAAAAGCTCTTACGTTTATGTCCTGCATTTATGATTTATTTGTTTATGTAGCACCATAGTCCTGCAGGAGACAACATTTGTTCCACTTTATGTAGCGGATTGAAAGTAAAGCTCAACTTGTAAATTATATCATTTACTCACCCTCCAATTGTTTCATACATGTGAGGGATTTTTTATTCTGCTGAACATAAAAGAAGATATTTTAAAGAATGCTGGTAACCTGACAGTCTTCCATATATTATGGCAGTCAATTGGTTCTGCCAACTGTTTGGTTACCACCATTTGCCAGAATATCTTCTTTGTGCTCAACAGAAGAGAGAAACTTTTACAGGTTGAGGGTGGGATTTTAGTTAGTTGCCAAGTCTTATTGAGTTTAAATGTTTCATTTAAAATTGATATATTATTTCACTGGTATTTCTGCAAATTTTAACTATTTTAATCAATGTAGATCAGTGTTTTTCGAACATGTTCCTAAAGCACCCCCAAAACTGCATGTTTAGGATGTCTCCTTTGTCCGTCACAGCCATTACAGGTCTTTCAGTCTCTGCTAATGAGCTGATGATCTGAATCAGGTGTGTTTGGTTAAGGAGACATAAAGAATGTGTAGAGCTGGTGCTCCTCCAGGAACGTGGTTGAGAAACACTGTTTTAGATCACAAATAAAAGCCTAACATTTTGTTCTTAATTTATGTGGGGTCCAATCAAATGCATCTGATTTACATCAAAATCAGTTCTTTTGTATTTTACATTTTTTCCTTAATTCTGTTTTTACCCCCATTATGTGGTATCTAAATTAGCATCTATATGCAGACTTTTTTTTGTTTGTTTTTTAAGGCAAGGATTTATTTAATTTTTCATAAATGTACAGAGATGGTTAACTCCAAAAGTACAATTTTGTCTTCATTTCCTCACTCTCATGTGACATCAACCTGTTTTTTTTTCTGTAATGGAGGCCAAGATATGATGTTTTGAAAGTCAATAGAGAACAAAACAATATTTCCTAATTAATTTTATTTGCTGAAACATTCTTCCACAGAAGAAAGTCAGTCATACAGGTTTTGGATGGATGAACTAACCCTTTTAAATTCCTGACCTGCCATTGTCAATCATGTACAAAACATGACAGTGTTCATTTCTGGAGTTATTCAGCAAGACCTCAGAATTGATGAATTGCAGATAAACTGGAAATACGACTAATTCAGTATTTGCATTTTTCAGAAAGCAATTAGCTATGGTACTAAAAATTGGCTCTAACAAAGAGCGCAAACTAAACTATTCAGCACAGAATGGCCAAGCACTGAACAACATGAATTTTCATTTTGTAGATCAACTATCGCTTTAAAAAGTGTTTTGGTACATTCGCTCAAGACTTTTTTTTTGACATCTTTGACATCAGTGGTAAAGCAAGGATTAGGACGCTGAATGCCATTCTAACCAGTATTGACTTGCTTTACTCACCTGGATTGCAGTCTGTCAGCAGAGAACAGATGGAAAGCAGGACCTTGGAGATGGTCAGAGCCGGGCTCCAGTTATCCTTTAGGATGTCCAGGCAGATCACACCCTGACTGTTGATGTTGCAGTGATAGATCCTCGTACGAAACGTGACCTGCACAAAAAAGAATAACCCAAATGATCACCAAACAAGTCCTCCTAAAGAGGGATGATGTTAGCTCGCCAGTCCAGAAGCAGGCTTTAATGCTCTGGATGTGTTTTAACAGAGGGGGCTTTTGAGAGCTGGACTCTCTCATTAACAGCTCTCTCAGAAACCATGGCCTGAATCCTGAAAGCTATCGATTTGACGAGATGATAGAGCCAAGCAAGCTTAACCTGACCCAGCTTCCCAACTGTGTCCTTAACTAGAGTATTGAGGACTTCTGGCCTCGGCTTACAGGACCGGCAGTGTTGTGGGAGGGCCGAGTCTGCAGGATAAGAGTCAAGGGTTAGGTTAGCACATAAAGAGTGCTTCTTGTTTGTTGACTGCATATCGCTCTGCCCCCCCGTAGCAGCTACTAAGACATCTGTCACATGATGCAGCATAAACCGAGAGACCAAAATAACCCTGCCTGCCTGGCACAATGTGGGTATTGTATGAACATGGTGGTCTCGGAGTGAAAACACAGCCAGCATGACACGGGCAGCGTGTGTGAGGCCTCGCGGCCAACACTGGGAATCAAAACAAGACAGAGTTCATGACTCTTTGGAGAGATAAAAGCTAGTGAGCGGCCTACATCGCATTTTAAAGCATCAGGCTACACTGTAAAAAATAAGATCAAAAAGTAATGACAACAAATGTTTTATTTATGTTACTTTATTTTAATGAGTTAATTTTCTAATTTAAAACAATGCAAATTTTAACTTGACGTTTTAAGTCTGTTTAATTGATGTAAGTTAAAATTACTTGTAAAAGTACTTCAAAATTTTAAGGAGCAGCAAGTGTTCCATGAAGACCCTTTAAAATTATTTGAAGCTTTCCATTCTATAAAGTTTCTAAAGAGAGAAAATTGTTATTAAAACTGTTGACTGAAACGTACTATGTGGCGCTAAAATGGCTTTTCTGTAGCTGTGAAATCCCCTGATGCAAAGGCCTGTCACGATATCTATTTTTTGTTGTATGATATATTGCACCAAAATATATTGCGATAAACGATATTGTCATTTTAAGACCATTTTAAGCCATGAATGACAATATAATATCACCACAATGCAAGTACACTCTTCCAAAGAACATATATTTTATTCTTAAAAATATTTAATTTAATAATAGTCATTTAATAGTCCTAAATAAATAATATTAAATGTTAATTAAAAAAAAGTGCAAGGTAAAAAGTGGTTATGATATCTGCTACCAGATCTATTTTTGGTTGTCAGAGACCCACATAAAAATATACTTAAGTAATTTATAGTAAATACTACAGTGTTTTTTTTAACCATAGTGAGACTGACACCTCCAATAGAGATAGAGATGTTGCACAATCAGCTAAAGTGTTGCTAGAATTGGTTTTTATGTATGAGCGATATATATTGCATCACCAAAAATGATAGAGGTCATGTCAATGTGTTGTGCGATAAGTTGATATATTGATTATTGTGACAGGCCTACTGATGCATTTTATCATAAACAGACAATTTGAAGGGGAAAAAAAACTACACGTTACCACAGTTAACCACAATATTATTTACTAATAACTAAGGCGCTGTTTACAGTAGTATGTACATTTTCTAGTTTTGTTATAGTTATGAGTTCACACTACTCCAGCATATTTGATCTGTGATGTTAAATATCCTATTTTAGTTTGGAAATGCTGGTGTTCTGCTTCAGTGTATATGAACTAAAATGCAAATGTTTGAGAAAGAAGATGTGGCTATCCACAGTCGCTCTCTGACTAGTATTCTGGACTATTTCGTATCATTTCCTGATTCATGAAGCCAATCTCATATGACCATTACATAACCGGTAAATGACCAATGTGCATGCAAGCAAAACATGTGCAGTGAGCGTGAATGGTCATGTATAGTGTGGACTGAGTTTTTGTGAACAGAGGAGCATTTTCATTCTACAATGCCATTTTAAAACGAAATGCACTGATACAGTTCCCTAGTACTAGTTACATCTGGTGATAGAAATTAGAAGTACAGTTACAGTTAGGAAAGACAAATACACATACATAAATAAAGTCATTAGGTGTCATTACTAAGCCAGTATTAAACCTCAGGCACTACTGGCCATTAGCTGAATGTCTATTGCATATAGCACACAAATCTGGAAACAATTCAGGAGTCACAATGTTGTTATCTGACCAGATGAATTGTGAAGGATTTCCTGGAGATGTGTTGAAAACCCCTTCATATGCAAGAAGTGTGCAATGTGACTATTAGAGATGCACACTTATCACAATATTGATGCAGAAATGATACACCGTGCAGCCCGACACACAATAAAAGCTGCAGAGGAGTCCAGTCCTATCACCATCAGTCTGATAGTCTGGCAGTTAGAAACAAAGTAAGACTAGTCTGACACTTTCTTGCTTAAAGTTAAAAGACGAATGACTACTAACAAACTTGTTGAAGGTTGAATCCATTTGAAAGCTGATCAAGGCCATGATCAGATCTTTACTGGATTATCACCCTTTTATGCTTATTAGGGAAAGACCTCATTAGCCTAACAACATAAACAGCTTTCTCTGTAGATAGTCAGGTAGGATTTTTAAACTGACAGGCCGAAAGAGACGAGACACAAAATAAAAGAGAAATACCTCTTTTTAAAGGCACATAATGACCCAACTAAATTGCTCTGTAAATAAGCCAATGCATTAGAGCCTTTTACAGCTCGGTTTAATCGATACTCTTATTACTAGATAGATTTTTAGGATGAAATGCCGTCTCTTTTCCACACTGCGTTTAAACACAGACTCATTCACAAAAGCACAGATTAGCTGGGCTCAGAAGTTTAGGCTACAGGAGTTTTAGCACAATTTACAACACATTTTCACCCTCAGAGAATCTTAGATGAAATCTCGTTGAGGAACTTGATTGGCTTTGATTTTCAGATAGAATTTGGATAGACTACACTTTGTACAATAGAAAAATCATTACATGTAAGGAATGCTCTTGTAAACCACATGCCAACATGTGCGATAGAGAAAGAAGGAGAGCTAGAGAGAGAAAAAGATTTCAAAACATATTTATTAATACAATTTCTCTACCAGATAAAAAACATTAAGCTCAAAACCATTCCAAAGAACATATTGTCTACAATAGAGTACAACAGACAGAGAGAGTGCCATATAAATGCCACAAACTAAGAGGTAAACAGTGAACACATCTGTATTATGTTATATATATATATATATATATATATATATATATATATATATATATATATGAATGTATTTTATTATATATTATTATTGTTGTTTTTTTATTATTTATATAGAATTTTTCCCTACTATTTACACTTTGGCAATATGTATGTAATGCCAATAAAGTGGACTGATATGAATTTGAGTGAGAGTACAGGGATAGAGAGAGCAGTGCAAACCAGGTTTTGAAGTTGCATTCAATTATTTTTCTTTACTATACCAGTGCAACAGTTAACAGTTAAGACAAAAATGGATGTTGTTCAACAGTTTTTAGACAGTTTTAATAAAAGGTTTTGATCTATTCCAAATGTTAACAACTGTACAGTGTTGGGTAAGTTACTTTAAAAAAGTAATAATTTTACATTACTGACTACTACTGGAAAATTGTGATTACATTATTAATTAATGTAAAAAGTAAATCAGGTTACTAATTACTTTACTTTGAAGTTACTTTTAAAACATATAAAACCTATAATAATAGCAATTTACTACTCACTGAAAAACATTACAATGAGTTGATCACAGCAGCTTGCCATCTTTAAAAGACTTAAAGACATAGTTCGCCCAAAACTTAAAATTCTCAGTTGGGTCAGCGTATTTTTGGGATGAGTATTGTCATAGAATGCTTTCTGTTCAAGTGCTTGAACAAGTTGCTGGTCGAGTTAAAAGCAGTCAAAAGTTCTTTAGAGACTAGACATAGACTGCATTTCATAGCAATATTTTAGTTTTTATGCTTAATGAAATCAAAATAATGTCTGTATTTCCACTTGAAGAAGCCATTTCAGCTCCCGTTCTCCAGCAGTTTAAAAGCACATACTTCTTAACTGACGTTGCAGCCAAAAACGTGACTTAAAAGAAGCATTTTTTTCTTCTAAAAACTATATTTGCACAGAAGTAATGCAGTTACATTGACTTTAGTAACTGTAATCAAATTACACAAATTTAAAATATAATTTGTTACATTACTGAGTTGCCCAAAAATATAATCAGAATACAGTAATGCGTTACTGTGGAATGCGTTACACCCAACTCTGCTACTGTATATTGCTTCCTTACTTGCTAGCTATCCAAATATTAGTGCTTTAATGGAAAAAATGTAGCACATTATTATTTACAAATATTAATATGGTCAGTTAAAATCTTACTTCCAATTGTCAATGAAGAACTTATAACCGATGTTGACCCCGTCTAGAGCTGTAAGGATAACCGTAATTTTGCAATACCGTGCTACTGACAAGTCAAACACAGATAAACGAAAGCAACCGCAGAAATTTTGGTGATTACTTTTTTCAATTTAATAACATTTAGTAGTATAATAGTATTAGTAATAGTACACAAAAAAAGACTTTTGCTGCTTGTTTGAACTACCTATTTAAAATGAGTTGAAACAACTCAGTTCTCAGTCTTATTTTTCGATTTGGGTTGGGACAACAAAGGAATTGTGTGGAACCCAGAAGTTTTTACATTGTAATATTATTTCTACCTTTAATTACCATAGTGGTCAAAATTAAAATTAAAACTAAGCTTTGAATGTCTGTCATCATATTTACATCATATTTCATCATATTCTGTCATCATATTTTTTCATATGTCCTTTCAAAAAGGCATATTCAGTGCCGCGAAAAAGCCTTCTCCCCTGCTTTTAACAGCGAAAATGAAAGAAAGATGCAGGTGGTCTAGTAGCCTAGCTATATATTTTAATGGCTGCATTTCCAAAAATATGAACAATATATACAATATGACATCTTATATGAGAACAGTCTGAATAACTGCTATGATAATTCTAGTAGTTATAGAATTCTGGCAGTTCTAGTGTTATATACATGCACTGTAAAAAATGCTGGGTTCCTCACAATCAATTTGAGCTGGGATAACATGAAGGAATTAAGTTAACTTAATAGTTTTTACATATTTAAGTGGATTGAACAAAAACAATTAACTTGTCCACAAACAAAACTTAAGAAATTTGTTGTGTCAGCTCATTTTCATTAAGTAGTTTGAACAAACAACAAACACCATTTTTTAAAAGTGGGTGTTTTGGCGGTAATACTGCTAAACATCCAGATTTACCTCACCGCGACAGCCCTAACCCCATCAACACTAATTTTGCACTTTAATTGCGTCTGGCTACAAATAATAAGCACTGATAAAGTTGTCTTGTTGTAATGCCCATACTGATCACATCTCTAGCACCATAATCTTAATAATATCTTGTAGTACGTGTTATGCTGTGGTCCTCAAATCTTGTAGTGTTTTGATTTGAGGGAATACAATCAGTTAAGATTCTCCTCATGTGCATGCTGCAGCCAGATTTCATTATCAGTTAGGATTTTAAAACTCCTGTAGTCCTGAGCCCAGCATAGACCACAAACCAAGTCGCACTGTTCAGTGAGCAAAAGAGGGCAGAGACTTCACAAAACAACCGACACAAAACAACTTCTAGCCCCAAGTTGCCCAATGTTTCATTTGGTGACAAAAGAATGAAGGGGTTGTTGGCTCCAGACCGCAGAAGATGAATCCTGTTTATAATTAGTGGATTAGAGCTTTTGCAGTGTGGCTTGATCTGAACAAAGAGCCCCTTTCCAGCCCATGAGCTTTATATAAACTTGTTGTTTACAGATGCCGCTGACGGTCCAGACTGAGCCACTCAGAGCGGCGCAAATTCCCAAACATGCTGAGGAAGGAGATTCGGATGCTAATTAATCTGAGGCAGCGCGCTTGACTCTTTCACCTTTATAGCCCGGGCAATAGTAAACCAGCTCTCCTAAACCACATCTCACTGCCTGTCGGCATCTCGCTAATTGCTTTACGCTGGAAATAGCCGGGTGCTCGGATGGAGAATGCTCAGCCATCCGGCACACAGAATAGCAGACGAATATAATCGTTCAGCATTGCATTATCCTTGAGGTATTTTAACAGAGGTCAATACCTGTTTTGAGTGATCCGCTACACAGTGTCCTTGGTAGACCTAATAAATCTTAATTAAAGGCCACTGCGCTTTTGTGACCGACTATAGACTAATAATAGCAACACACACACACACACACACACCACACCCCCACCTCCACCCGCACCCCCACCCATACACACATAAAATGTTTTTTACTATAACAGTATAATAGTAAAAATAATGGTACTGGTCAAAGGCTTGGAATATTTAATAAAGATTTGTTTTTAAAGAAGCCTTCTATGCTCATAGTAATAATCTATTCCATCAAAAGCATGCTAAAATTTGACATTGTGAAATATTGCTATTCAAAATAGCTTTTTGTTAGCTTAATATTACTATTAAACGTAACAGTATGTTACGTAAGTATTGACTTAATATTACTAGTTTATTTAAATATTACTATTTAAATTTTCCATTGACTGAACTTTCTATTGAATCACTTTATATTATGGCTTTCAGAAAATAGGCAGCAATATTTCCAACTGAATTAAAGTTGAATTGAAACTGAGAACTTCAAATGGAAGCAAGAAAACTTTATCATCTTTAAAAAAATTAATAAAATAAAAATACTAAAATGAGCGACCTAGAATGTAAAATATTTTACATAAAGGCATTTTATTTAATATTTTCAAAAACACCATTTCTAGGGTAAAAGTTACTTTTTAATCCAGATGTGGACTTTTGAACCTCATTGAATGTGTGAATTACAATACTACTCTCTACAATTGTCTCATATGCATTTTTAAACAATTATTATTATTAACAAAGCCTACAGGCAGAAATAACAATATAATGACACAGATCAATTCAACTACCCCCACACCCCTCCCCTGCGGTCTCTTTAAACTGGGGTATTCAATAGGGCTGTGCGATATGGGCAAAAGAAACCTATCATGATTTTCTTGAACAATATTGCAATTTCGATTTTAATCATGATTTTAATTATGATTTTTACAGTGTAAATCTGTAGCATATTTCCTAAGGAAAACAATTTGATCTTTATCAAAGACCTGTAACAAGTCTCTAAAACAGACACAAGGCAAAAAAATAAAAATCACCTAATAAAGATGTAACAAAGTGTGTGTGTGTGTGTGTGTGTGTGTGTGTGTGTGTG
>CAIGQW010053321.1:1894989-1923840 GCA_903798125.1 Danio choprae
ACCTGTTACATAGATCATTTAACAGCACAACAACATGCCGTGTTGTTTTTGGCCATGGCTTTATCGCCATAAAAATCAACACATGAAATTTGGGGAGGTTTTAGTTTATGTCATAATGAATCATGCAAGCGTGGCGTATGAGGGGAAAAGTTGAGGGAGAAATAGAAAAATCTTTTTAACGCCTCTGAACATCAATCTGACAGGCCTTCAGCAGGGTGTTTAGGAAAGCGAGGTGAGTTATATGCCAGCGTAACGCTTTGCTCCGCTCCTGTCAGGGGTTCTCAGTGTTACGGACTAAATTCATACACAACCAAGTGTGTAGTCTCATCATGAGGATGTGAAAAACTGCTGTATTTCATAAGTGAATACTGTGTCGGTTGCCTGAACAAACAGCCTGGTTGGTTTCAAGTTTATCTAATCACACACAGTGCATTGCTTGTGCAGATCATGTTTTTAGAAAAGTCATTAAGTCATTAAAGCAAGGAAGTTTTCACAGTAAGATTTGTTTGATTTTAATTAAGTTTTTCAGTAAGTTTTTATTTTTTAAAAGCCATTTTAAGGTCAAAATTATTAGCCCTCTTAAGCAATTTTTATTGTTTGTTTTTTGTTTTATTGTCTACAGAAAAAAAACATCATTATACAATGACTTGCCTAATAACCCTAACTTGCCTAGTAAACCTAATTAAACTAGTTAAGTCTTTAAATTGCACTTTAAGCTGAATAGTAGTATCTTGAAAATATCTAGTAAAATATTACTGTCATCATGGCAAAGATTAAAGAAATCAGTTATTAAAACTGTTATGATTAGAAATGTGTTGAAAAAAATCTTCTTTCCGTTAAACAGAAATTGGGGGGGAAATATACAGGGGAGCTAATATTTCTGACTTTAACTGTACATACATTTAACAAACATTAATACATAATTAGCTGTACAACTTGTAACGTCACAGAATATGCAAATTTTTGGATAAAAGTAGGGAGGTAGAGCTATCTAAATTGAGTTGTGGACTAGTATCTTGAACATTAAACTGCAAAAAAGATTATTTAAATATGTCCCTGTGTGAATGAATGAAAGGCATGGGTTTCATTTACTACACACATATTTAAGCATGTGTAACACTTTTAGAGCATCTGCATTTTCAGCATTTGTATTTCAGCATTAACTTCATCTTCAGAGCTGCTCTGACAGTAAAATCCCAAGTATTTTAGAATTTTACATGAGAAAAACTATTGTCTTATGTCTTTACAACTACCTAAAAGGAAATTTGGTTTAACTTTTCAGAATGTACTTCTCAAACTAGTGTAATAATAAATCAATAATTACACATTTGTTTTTCTATTATTTTCATTTTAACTGAATAAACAGAATGAGAAAAATATGTAAAAGAAAAAAAAAAGTGAAACCCATAGGGTACCTAAATAGTGTGTAAATTGTAAAATAAGTTTCATCATAATTCAATTATATTTACATACTTTTTGACTGCAAATATTTATTTGAACTATTAAAATGGTCTCAAGAAAAAATCTGAATCTACACTGAAAAAGTGGTTCATTGGATTTACTACATTTCTTTAAGGTAAGTGCTTGCAAACAATTTATATGGGCTGAGTTTAAACAAATTAAGTTGAACATGACTAAATTTAAGTTGTTTGTTTAAATTCAGCCTGTTTTCAACCATTAAAAAAAAATATTCAGATTTCATTCAAATCAGTTTATAAATGTTAAAATGAAAGAAGAAAATGTCTTGATGTCTTGATTAAACAAGATTTTATAAGCCCCTCTATAATGGTCAAATATAAGTAGTTTTAAACTATAAAGACTTATTATTATTTTCAGAGATTGATACGTCTCAGCAAAAGGCATTCAATTAATTAGCGGTTTAATATACTTGTTAAAATTTCAAATAGATTTACATGTCACATAAACAGTTCTTTTATTCATCAAAAATGCATTAATAAGTAATCACAACAAGCCTATTGGCAACCACAAAATATGTTTTAAAAACATTTAAAAAAAGACTGCCAATCTTATATACACTTTTTTTTGCTAAACTAATAAATTGGTTTAAATAAAGCACTGAAAAAGAAGATTTTAAATCTCAGCCTCAAATCCAAGCGTAAATCACATAAATAACAATGCATTTTATTGAGCTTTGCTAATTTGCAGTATGCAAAATCGCCTTGACATAACTGACAAACCGAATCTTGCAAAAAATCTGTCGAAAAGTCTGCTTCCGCATCTGTCAATTCACTTGCGTGTGTTTTCAGGCTGACTGTGACCTCTTCAATATGGTGGATGCACAGACGCATCGCAGTAATGAGCAATCGCCGCTAATGTGGCTCTGTGTATTAACATCTACGTTAACGTGTCTGCCTGGCCTCTTGTTGCTGGACTGTGAAGATCTGAAGCAATTACGTTGACGTTGAAGAGCCACTCGTAACAGATTTAGCAAACTCTTAACAGGAACATAACAGTGCCAGATGATTGAAAAAAGCCACTGTTAATAGCCCAACGAGTCCTCTAGACGCTAATGAATTCTTGGCAATCAAGTGGACAGTCGTGTTTGTTGAGGCCAAGGCCGACACATGCTTCTCGGAAAACACACAATCACCTCCACATGCTTTCCAGCGATTCATACAGAAGACGCAAGATTAAAGGAGCAGATCCACACTGAAATAATATGGAGTAAAATTTAAAATTAAAAGAGAAGGAAAATGTTTTGATATTACAGATTACAGTAGGGCGATATGGACTTAAAATTATATCACAATACTTTTTAGCATTTATTGATAATGATAATATTGATGATAATTCATAAGTACCCACTGAGAGACAAATAAAAGTACTGTATCTTTAGAGAAAAGTATTCATTTTCTATATGTCTATATACATCTACATCCATCCATCCATTTATATTTATTATATATATATTTATATTTATGGCCTCACGGTGGCGCAGTAGATAGCATGATCGCCTCACAGCAAGAAGGTCGCTGGTTCGAGCCTCGGCTGGGTTAGTTGGCATTTCTATGTGGAGTTTGCATGTTCTCCCCGTATTGGCGTGGGTTTCCTCCGGGTGCTCCGGTTTCCCCCACAAGTCCAAAGACATGCGATATAGGTGAATTGGGTAGGCGATAAGTTGGTGGTTCATTCCGCTGTGGCGACCCCAGAATAATAAAGGGACTAAGCCGAAATGAAAATGAATGAATGAATATTTATATATATATATAATTTAAATTCAGTTATAATTTACTCACCCGCACCATATTTCAAAAACATAAGAAATGCATTCACCGTCAGAACACAAATGACAATATTTTTTAAATATCGATGAACTGATTTTTGAGCCATCGAAAAATTTACATCTGATTTTACATGTAGTACTATGTTATTTATAGAAGACATACTCTATAAATAATCATGAGAGAACATTCTGTATTAGTGTTGTCACGATACTGGAATTTCTAACTTCGACACGATATCAAGAAAAATATCGATATTATGTACCATTTTCGATACTGCGAGGAAACCGCGCTGCCCTTATTTTATGGTTGTAAAAAATAACCTACAAACAACCATGAGGGAACATTCTTTATACAGTAGGTTATTTTTATATAACTACCCAGCAACATTCTGAAATAGTTGAAAAAAATAATGTTGAGCTAACATTTCAATTTTGTGTTTCAGTGCTTTGCAAAGATTCTTGAAGGAATGCAAGTTTAGCAAGAGAAAGCAACATTTTTGCAAACATGTTTCTCAGAAAGATGCAATAATTTTGTGAGAATATGCAAAAATATTAAAATAGAACTTTCCTCTTATCTCATATTATTTTCCACCACCATCAAAAACATCTCCAACATTACTCAAACTCATTGAAGACACTTCCCTTTCAACCACATATTCACTTCCTCAAAAGTTTTTTTGGTAGCAGTTTCAGGTAAACCTAAAGCATGTATAAAGTGCAACACCTGCAAACAAGACCACATGTATGATACAATTACATCAAAACCCCTTTATCGATGTTACATAACCAGCAAAGTATGTTAGTGGTGAATTTCATCCAGTAATCCTCCTGAAAAACAGGGCCCGACCTCAATAATCCAGCAGCCCTACGGTAGGCAGCTCTGCCACGGCTGCGACCGGCTATTGTGTAATCCAGCGCTCCCTCGAGGCGCAAACACACACCATAATCACCTCAAATGTGTTTGCAGTTCGCCCACTTCCCGCAGCACACATTTCTCTCTGCAGAGACCGCTTTAATGACCGAGCAAGGACTTGTTATCCTTTAACGCTTCAGAGGAAACTCCCACCATTTAACAAAACAGGCTTCCGTTCCGATTGGTACAGACTCTCTTTAAAGGGAGCAGGAATTTATGATATTAAGCCACCGCTGCGGCTGGAGAATCAACGTCTGCCGGTTCAACCAATCTATCAGCATGTCTATGAAGAGCGCTGGGTGCAGCGGATTACTCAGAAGCTAGTCCTAAGACACTAATTTAACCTCAGCGCTTTATCAATACCCATTCCTCACAATCAAAATTCATATTAAATAGGATTTTATCCAAAAACGTGGCATTTAAGGTCTGTTTTCTTTTAAGATCAATGATCTTCACTGCCTGATTGATATACGATATGAAGCTGGTCTCAGACTGTACAAGAAGCACTGCATTAAATTCAATTGTTCCGCACCATGTCTTTAAAATATGAACACTTATTTACCATAGTATTTTCAACGGAGCTTCTGCACTCGCCTGCTGCTCTTGACGGCGCTTGAGTTTAAACCGTCTTTCATCTCGATATACGCTTGCAAGACTAAATTAATGCTTACGACTGTTTAACTGATTACATTTTAATTACGTTACAACATCGATGCTGTAAAAGGAACCGTATCAAAATTGTAAATAGTCACATTAACCTTTCACCGCAAATTTATCGGTGGCTGAAAAAAAACACTAGCTGTCCATATACCCAATTACAGAATATACGTCTGCTCACACAAAGTATAACTAGAAGTGAAATAGTTCTCATATTTAATAAAATTAAGAACTGTTCATCATTTAGAGTTGGAACAGAATTGCAGAAAATCGTAGTCATCTAAAACAACTGTGATAGAATAAATAACCGCATTTTGATGAATATTTAATAATTGCGACAGCCGAGAAATTCATCAGCCAAATATTTATATAAACAAATATTTATATTTCTTTAAATTGAGAGCAACAAGTGCAACTGTCAAAACTATTCATAACCGAGTCTTTTACCAATATATACTTGACGTGCTGATGTATCCTTCCAGTCACTAATATTTGACATTTATCAATAACCATTCGTCACAAAGCAAGGAATCAAAACTCTGTATTAAATTACAGAAAAACAAATGTCTACCATAGGATCCCCTGCTTTTGTATACCCAAAGCTCCACTAGAAGTGAAATATCTCTCATATTTAATCAAATAAAAAGTTTTCATTTACGCTAGCCTATGGACATGTTCATAGACTGTGTGTGAGATAATTACAAACTGCTGGACTGAGTAAGAAAGACTGTGTCTGCAATAATAGGTGATGTCCTCTCTATCCTTATAGTATGCAGATATTCGATTTATTGGTAAAAGTTACTTGTACTTACTAATAATGTCCTGTAAAAGATATTAAGTATCTATCTGCACATTGTTTGTACTGTGAAACATAATGGGCTCTTTGTGATTATTTGGATGCCGTGTTGCTTTAATCAGTATTAGTCATGCTAAATGAAAATCATCAACTGTGTGTGTGTGTGTGTGTGTGTGTGTGTGTGTGTGTGTGTGTGTGTGTGTGTGTGTGTGTGTGTGTGTGTGTGTTGGGCATTATGAATCTACATAAAGCACATTTTCACCGTTTTGGTGAGAAGTTGGAAATTTTAATTATGAGTAATTCCAGCATTATGGATGTAACATTTGCAGTACAATCTCAAAACATAAATTCACATAGAAAGTATATACTCACCGGCCGGTTTAATAGGTACACCTATCCAACTCCTCGTTAACGCAAATTTCTAATCAGCCAATCACATAACAGCAACTCAATGCATTTAGTCATGTAGACATGGTCAAGACGGTCTGCTGCAGTGCAAACCGAGCATTAGAATGGGGAAGAAAGGTGATTTAAGTGACTTTGAACGTGGCATGGTTGTTATTGCCAGACGGGCTGGTCTGAGTATTTCAGAAACTGTTGATCTACTGGGATTTTCACGCACAACCATCTCTAGGGTCTCTAAAGAGAAAATATCCTGTGAGCAGCAAGTCTGTGGGCGCAAATGCCTTGTTGATGCCAGAGGTCAGAGGAGAATGGCCAGACTGATTCGAGCTGATAGAAAGGCAACAGTAACTCCAATAACCACTTGTTACAACCGAGGTATGCAGAAGAGCATCTCTGAAGGCGGATAGGCTACAGCAGCAGAAGACCACACCAGGTGCCACTCCTGTCAGCTAAGAACAGGAAACTGAGGCTCCAATTCGAGTCTCACCAAAATTAGACAATAGAAGAAAAATCTGCAGCAACTGTGTGATGCTATCATGTCAATATGGACCAAAATCTCTGAGGAATATTTCCAGTACCTTGTTGAATCTATGCCACGAAGGATTAAGGCAGTTCTAAAGGCAAAAGAGGGTCCAATCGGGTACTAGTAAGATGTACCTAATAAAGTGGCCGATGAGTGTATGTTAACATAATATTGAAACATGTTTATATTGTCCAAAACAACTAACCAAAGAGTTACAGGCTCAGATAAATATCAATCTGTAGACATTTTATATTTTAAATGAGGAAAATAAACGCATTATGGATGTGACCAAAAAAGTTAGCGAGTTTACAGTATACAACATACTTTGTAGAAATTCTGTGAATTAAACTGCACAACCCAAAAGAAACAATGCAAACCAAATTGATTAGAGTTATCTCTTTAAATGTTTTTAACCATAAAGAACATTATGTAAAATTAAAAAAAAATTTAATGTATTTTGAAGGTTCTTCATGGACCCATTCATGCCAAAAAGAACTTTATTTTTTTAACAGTGAGCACTTCAGTCCAACAAGTCCATGCGCGTCTAAACCGCTAAGCCAAAAACAAAAAAAATCCTCTTCACAGTCATAAACAGAAATGATCTACTACCATTTGGAAGCAACAACGCAAATATATTCCCTCACACTTCACAGCGGGACATGGGAGAATATGTCAGCAATTAAACAGAATATGAATAAAACCATACTCGATTTACGTGCTGTAATAAATCAGCCGCCAGTCAACATTAAATCTCCCAGCGAGCACAGGCAGAAATGTCAGGTAATATTCGGCAGTGGAGTCAATGACCTGATGCTGATTTCTAAATTGGCCACAATTAATGCGGCAAAACCTCTGGGGCAGAGCTTTATATTTTCTCTTTGAGCTATCAGACCCCCGTTCCTCCGCTCCCGCTGGCAAACACAACTATAATCAACTGCCTGCCAGTGTCCCGCTTTGCTATTTATCTGACAATTGGAATAAAGTCATGGTCAGCCCTATAATTATGATGACATTAGATGAATAACTATAATTCGGGCTCTTAAAATGTCACATTCAGGGCAATTTATTACCATACAAAAAGAAAGTGAGAAGAATCAAACAGAACAGTGTCATTTACCGACATTAGTATGCTGCATAAATACAGAGAGGAATGTATATGTCAGTATGAGGCAAACACTGCAGTCTAAAAAGAAAGAAAGATAAATAATACAATTGAATTCATTAAAAAATAAGATTAAAATAAACATGGTTAAGATGAATAAACCAAACACATTTATTAAAATAAATTATCAATTAGATTTTTAAAATATTTAAAAAGTAAAATGAATACAGTTTAATAATGAGGAGAAAAATACTAACCTACCTCAATATAAACCGAATATCATTTTCATATTAATATTAATATTTAACATTAACACAAGCAGCTTTTACATTAGGATGGGGGTTTGTTGTACCTAACAGCCTTTGCACTAGCATTTCAGCTTAAGGGAAGAAGGTTTTATTATTTACCTAGTATACTAATTATTCCAATTACACTAATATTATATAAATAATAATAATAATTATTATTATTATTATTACTCTACTATATTACACTAATATTATATAAATAATAATAATAACAACAATAATAATTATGACCATACTACTACTACTACCATCATTAATAAAAGTAATAATAATAATAATAATTATTATTATTATTATTATTATAAATATTAAAATAATGCTAATTATTATTATTATTATTTATATAATATTATATTTACCATTAATATTACTACTACTAATTATTATTATTATTATTATTATTGTTGTTAATTATTATTATTGTTGTTACTATTATGACCATCAATAATACAATACTACTAATAATAATTATTAATAATGTTATTATATTAGTATTATTGTTATTGCATCAATAATAATAATAATAATAATAATAATAATTATTATTATTATTATTATTATTATTATTTTGTTATTATTATGTTATTATTATATTATATTAATAATACTAATACTTAATAATAATAATAATAATAATAATAATAATAATAATACCAATGGTAATAATAAAAATAGTTTGAGTATAATCAAATATATAAAGAGATAGCAGGCTTTAAAAAAATAAATAAAATAAACTTATTTTGAGTCCAAACTTGATAAATTGTTTTAACAGCTAACAATAAGGCCTTGTCCTAAATAAAGTGGATTTGTGGTCTTTGCTGAAAAACCGCAGTGTTTACCATTTGTCACACATGATTCAAAAGCCTTCTAACGAACATCCTCTTTGTGGCTGTGATCTTTCTCGATGACCTCTTTAGCCATTTTTGCTAAAATGCTTTAGGAAATGTGCAGACATTGCTCTTAGATAACACTTTAACCATTCAGAATCTGTTTCAATTCACATCTAGTTTATATGCATTATGTTATAAACTCAAACATCTATGGAGGATAAAGTGCTTGTTCAAATGATAATTCACCGCTGATTAACTAAGTGGGGTGTTTCATAAAGCGTTTGCTGTTGTTCTCTGAAGCATCAACCGGGGAAAAGTGTATAATTCGAGCCTTTTTCAAAGATTTTTAGACACAATATGTACGATTTGTCCATGTGGATTAAACTTAATGTTGTAAATAATGTTCAGACCAAGTGTTTTCTTTCATAAGACCTCAATGTATGACCAGGAGATAAGTGTGTTAATTTTGTTGTCTCTGTATTGGCCTTATTCTGCAAAGCTCTTGCAAACAACAAAAAAAACTTTTATTCATTTGCCTATGGGGGAAATGACTAGGATTAATAAACAGGAGTAAACGGTCAAACTACTTGCTCTACAAACATGTTTATGACTACGCATATAAATGTAAATAATATACACTGTAACAATGCTGGGTTCCACAATATGGATTTGTGTTGAGACGACATGAAGGAATTAAGTTAGCTTATTGGTTTTTACAAATTTAAGTGAATTGAACAAAACAATTAAGTTGTCTTAAAAAAGCTCAAGAATTGTGTTGTTTCAGCTCATTTTAAACAAGTAGTTTGATCAAACAGCAAACATATTTTTTGAGTGTATTTCGAAAAGTAAGTTTGCAACATCAATCAGGATAATGCGCTGATTTTTATGACTAAACACATCGCTTTTTTAGACTCTAAAAGTGCAGGTACCTGCTGACGTGCATTATGAATCACCAAGGACCACAGTATTATCTAAAAATCCTTCTACTGGTAACCTGAGGGTGGGAAATTAACAGCAAAGTTTCATTTTTGGGTGAGATATCCTATTAAGATTTTAAAAAGTAAAAAACATGTATTAAAATATTTAAATTTGGCAGGTATAAAGCATTGCTGATAAGCAGTTCTGTAAAAAATCATTGGCTGCGTCTGAAATTGAATACTTCCATTCTATATAGTACGCTAAAAACAGTACGCGAGCCGAGTAGTATATCCAAATTCATAGTATTCGAAAAACAGCATGCGAGAAGTACCCGGATGACTTACTACTTCCGGCGAGATTCTGAAGTGCGCATCCGATGCACACTACACTATCCCATGGTGCCACGAGAGAGAATTCATAAATGAAAGTGAAGCAACTGATGCGGGTAGGTCACGTGATCATGACAAAATGGAGGATGTAGTATGTCCAAGTTTTAACTGTCGAGTAGTAAATTTTAATTCAAATGCAGTACCTACTGAGTAGTAGGCGATTTCAGACCAAGGGTTAGGGCAGCACAATATTGGAAAAATGTAACATGTATAAACATGAATTTTTATTCTGCAATACACAGTATACTGCGATTTGAATACAATTTCACCAGATGACTTGAATATCTCTATTTGGAAGGAATTTATAATGTTAGATTGATTGGGATGGTTCTGCCATGAAAGCGCATGTCCATAAAATCTAATAAGCAATCTATAAATACAATAAAGACAAGGATACAACTGAAATAACGGAGTTTTATTGTTTTCCAAGTCTAATAGTATTCCGGTAATTAAATAATAAAAAATAAACATAATTCAATCAAATTAATCATTAAAGTTACAAATGGTACAATTTATTACGCCTGAAAGCTTTTAAAATCATTATACAAATCACAGAACTCAAAAACATGCAAATGATGAATTCTAATACAAACTCAGCATTGCATATCCTGCGATGGGACTATTGCGAATGATCACACTGCAATATCGACGCTGAAAGAGTTTTTTTGAGACAACTTAATTGTTTTGTTCAATTCACTTACAATTAAGCTAACTTCATCCCAATTTGTGTTGGGATAACATGAAGGAATTGTGTGGAACCCAGTATTTTGTACAGTGTTTCCTGTGAACAACAACATTTCAGTATACACTCACCGGCCACTTTATTAGGTACACCTTACGAGTACCGTGTTGGACCCCTTTTGCCTTCAGAACTGCCTTAATCCTTCGTGGCATAGATTCAACAAGGCACTGGAAATATTCCTCAGAGATTTTGGTCCATATTGATATGATAGCATCATGCAGTTGCTGCAGATTTGTCGGCTGTAAACCCTAGAGATGGTTGTGCGTGAAAATCCCAGTAGATCAGCAGTTTCTGAAATAAGAAGACCAGCCCGCCTGGCACCAACAACCATGCCAAGTTCAAAGTCACTTAAATCACCTTTCTTCCCCATTCTAATGCTCGGTTTGCACTGCAGCAGACCGTCTTGACCATGTCTACATGACTAAATGCATTGAGTTGCTGTTATGTGATTGGCTGATTAGAAATTTGCGTTAACGAGGAGTTGGATAGGTGTACCTAATAAAGTGGCCAGTGAGTGTATTTTCAGCTTATATGTTTTATGATTAATTCATTTATTTTTTGAGCTGTAAAAAAAAAAAAGGAAGATGACTATTTTCTTCTGTGAGCAACATGCATCTGATTGTTTCAAATATTGCATGAAACAAAGACAGCATTAAAAATGTAACACCAGACCTTCAATACACACCGCACTGGAAAAACACCTTAAAAGTAAAACAATTATTCCCCCATAACAGATTGACAGAAAATCGACAAAAGCAACTGTGAGATAAAAGATGGAGCTTTTCTGAGACATTCTTCCCAAAAGAGGCATAACAAGATCATATAAAGCGTAACCGTTCTTCACACACGCGCATGCTAAATCGCTCTGGTCCATTTATCAAGCAGAAAGCATGAGATCTTGCTCTCTTTTCAACACTGTTCCCGCAGACGCTGATTTAGAGCAGGTTATTGAAATGCGCCACTGTACTTGGCTAAAATGTTCAGTAGGAATTAATGAGATGCCCTCAGTGTTTCACTAGGAAAAAATGCACACGGATGATTGGGCTGTAATCTAATCAGCTGTGAATGGAAGTAGCAATGCTTGCAATCTTTCATTCAGACCATGACTGAGATTATATTCCCTCTTCATTGGTGTACATTACTTACCGGTAGACGCATTGTTTTACATCAACAAGCAAATGAAAAACCGCTCAGAGAAAATGAATGTATATGGGGAAAAAGCATAATAAACAAAAATGGGGAAAAAATAAATCAGCACCGCCGGATACCTTTTATAATTTGTCAGCTCTACCGAGAGCAATCCAAATGCTGAAATGGGGGAATAAACTCATATTTTCTGAGAAAGGACTAATAATCATGTCATCATGAGAAACTCCATTCAGAATTTCCAAGCAGTATTTAGATTTTTTGTTCTTTTATAAGCACAATACCAATGTTTTAAGTTCAGAAAAGACTATTAAAAAATCTATATTTGATATAAAAATCCTGATTTTCAGTAACAATTAACTCACTTTCTGGAGAGAAAAAAATAGATCGTCTAAATGACAATATTTTGAATATTTTTAACATAATAATTCCTTACATTTATATAGCACTTTTCTGGACACTCAAAGCACTTTACACATTGGGGGGAATCTATTCATCCACTACCAGTGTGCAGCATCCACCTGGATGACGCGACAGCAGCCATATTGAGCCAGACAGCACACCAGCTGATTGGTGGATAAGAGACAGAGTGATGAAGCCAATTATGATATGATATGGGGATGGTATAGTAGGCCATGATGGACAGAGGCCAGTGGGCAAATTTGGTAGGGGTAAACCCCTACTCTTTTCAAAGGACATCCTGGGATTTTAACGACCACAGAGAGTCAGGACCTCGGTTCAACATTTCATCCGAAAGACGGCACCCACTGAGCAGTATAGAGTCCCCTTCACTATACTGGGGCGTTAGGACCCACAGAAACCGCAGGTTGAGCGCCCCCTGCTGGTCTCACTAACACCACCTCCAGCAGCAACTTAGCATTCCCATGTGGTCTCCCATTCAGATACTGACCGGGCGCTGCCCTGCTTCTCGTCAGTTGGTGACCATGTGAGAGTTGCAGAGAGCTAGCTTGTAATAAACGTTATTAAACCTTTATAGAATAAACTCTTTACAATAAGGCTTTATTGTGTATTTTGTTATGCAATAACACAAAAAGTGCTGTTTTCATACAATTTTAAAGTCATTTTAAAATAACACAATACCAATGTTTTAAGTTCAGAAAAGTCTATATTTTAAATAATCTATATTTGGCATAATAACCCTGATTTTCAATAACAAGTGTTTTTTTATTATTCCGACTATCTTTCTGGATAAAATAACTGTCTAAATGACAATATTTTGAATAGTATTTTTCACACAAGAAATGTTATTAGACCTGTTATTAGAAAAAAAAGGTTTCATAATGTATTTTATAACATTAATGACTAAATGCTGTATAAATATTAATATAGCTTACTAATGGATTATTAAAACAAAGTTCTTTTTGTTAACATTAGTTTACATTGAACACTTACTATAAACATTTAACATAGATTTTACATTAACTACCATTAAAAAAGATATAGAAGATATAAATACTGTAATTAATGTATTGTTAAGTCCCTGTCTTAATGAGTGATACATTAAACTATCGATTCAAGGCATTCGTTCAAAAAGCGGATTCATTTAGAAACAAAAGTCATTGAATCACTGCCTTAAATGTTTCATTCAAAACAGCTGATTTGTTTTAGAGTGAGGTCAAAGAACTGAAATCAGAAGCTGGATTTAACTATGATATGAGTTAAAATTTTGCTAATAATTAAACAATTAGGCGCCAAGTCCACGTTTTAATGAGTGATTAACTGAATTATTAATTCAAGGCATTCGTTCAGGATTCATTTTACAATTTATTGTTGATTGTTTGTTCATGTTAAATACATTAAACTAATTAATTAACTATTTAAACCTCATGTAACATGACTATACCAAAAATAATTGTATAATAAATAACACTAAACGATAAAAATAAATGCAACAAAGCAAATAAAACCATGAAATAAACTACTGGCTAACACTTTAAATTTAATGGTCCATTGCACTTACTAACATGAAGAAACAATTAGTAATACATTTTTTACATCTTTGTTCGAGTTAAGGTTATTTTAGCTAAATAAAGTTAGATCATGTTAACTCATGATCAACATTAACTATAGTGTTAACAAGTGCAACTTTGGATTTTAGTAATTCATTAGTAAATATTGAACTATGATTTATTAATGCTGTACAAGATTATTCATGCTTAGTTAATATTAGTAAATACATTAACTAATGGACCATTATTCTAAAGTGTTACCAACAACTGTTAAACAACTAAATCTCTCACACACATTCATCATCACCGATCAAGTGTCCAATAAAAACTTGATCATTTTTAATACTTGGCACCAACACAAATGCTGTTGTGCTCTGGAATGAGTGCCATTGGTGGTGAAGGGCCGATTGATTTGAGCAGTCTGAAGTGCATTGATACAGGACCCCTGGACGAGCGCTGCCTCGCTCTGCTCAGCATGAAGAGCCACTAAGGCAAAAATAAGCCCTGAGTCAATATGGCGTGTGTGTATAAATAAACCTGTGCTGAGACATCAGTAGGGGGAGCGTCAGCCGGCGCATCTGCCTGTGATGATGAAGATGATGATGATGATGGAGAGCAGATTGATGAAGGCTGACAGCTCAGATAAGCAACGCTGGCAGGGTCGCCCTCTGCTATGGAGACGTGTAAGGTGGGAAGAGCCAAGAAGTGGCCATTTCTCATGATGTACAGAGAAAAGAGATGGCAATTTTATATAGAGGTAAGAAAGAGCATGACAGAAGTGCTGTAGCCACATTCCTGTTTCACAGTGTTAAGGAGGAGTTTTTATTAAAAAAGTTTTTTGCTAATGTTTAAAGGTTCAGATAAAATCATCAGTAGGTGATGCGAAGTCACTTCTTAATGAGGTCTTAATAAGTGATTCATTAAATTAATTTTGTGCTGGTTTAGGTTTGTCATGGATGCAAGTCCTTGTCTTAATGAGTGATTAACTGACTTAATTCAAGGCATTTATTCAAAAAGGCAGATTCATTTGAATAATTTTAATGAAGCCAGGGACTGTTTTTATGAATGAATCATTGAATCCCTGACTTAATTGACTTGCTCAAAACTAATTCATTGAGAGAGTCATTGAGACTCATGAGAAATTAAGCAAGTGACTGTCATAATAAATGGATCACTGAATCAAGACTCAAACAATTTGCTTCAATTCATTCAGGAATGAAACATTGCTGTGTTGCTCTGAAACACCAAATTTTCTGCTCTTTCTTTGAACTATTGTATTCAGTAAAAAAAACAAAAAAACTAAAAACTGAAAAAGAAATTTAGTCTAAAATGTTATTGCAAAAAGAGAAGAACAAGCAAGTCAAGTATGCAGCCACGGACAATGGGTAAACAATTTAATGTTTAAATAAAGACACTTCTTCTCAACAAGTAGGCTAAACTCAACACATTCTTCAAAACTCCATGTAAAAACAGTTAAATATTGTTAAAAATTACACAAAAAGTCCTGGTATATCTTAGAGACATTTGCAAATTCTAGTATCTAGAGTGATGCTAGTATCACAGAAGCTACTTCCCCTTTAAAACAGAGTTACATTTGACCAAGAATGATGTCCCATTTGTAAATCCCTGTGTCACATATCGTGGAATTTTTGGCCCAAGTCCTGGTTCATGTCTTGCTCTGTAAAGGGAGAAGTTTTTGTAGCGCAAAGAATCCTCATGTTGGTTAAGAACTGGTGGGAGATTTGATAAAGCTGTTCTGTCTGAGCTGGTTGCTGACAGTGATTCATTACACCAAGCGCCAGTTTGCTTTGCAATGCTGATTGTGAGGTCTGAGAGCACATGATGACAAGACTCTAGCCAGCAGCTCACATACAGACAACAATGAGAGAGTGAGCAGCATGATAACATACTGAACAAAAGATAATATTGCCTCTTGACATTTATGTAATCCCAACAACCACAAATTCTGAAATAGGTTAAATAGTTGCACTTAATTCTACAGTATGGGTAGTTACTATGTACTTATGGTGTAATACGATGAGAAACTACACATAGGTTACATAAGGTAACAGCATGGGTTGAGGTTAGGATAAAGGAGAGGTTTAGGGATAGTGCCTTGTTATAACCCAGTTTATCTTATGACTATGATAAGTGTTGGGGAAAACGTGTTACAAGTAATGCAAGTTAGATAATCAGATTACTTTTTTCAATAAAAGTAACTACGTTTTCATATCCAAGCACATTTTAGAGTTCGATTTTTTTTTTTTTAATATTAATAACAATTACTGTTTTTATTTTATTTCATTTTATTGACTGACTGCTCTATTGTCCAAGTGTTGAGAGAAACCAGGATATAGTTCACCATAGAAATTTAACTACTCTATTATTTACTCAACCTCAAGCAGACGGACACAAGATATGAATGTGCGATTTTTAATTTAAGAATTTCTTACGGGTACAATTGTTGAAAGAAAACCATAAACCTATTAAAATTTTACATTTAATTCAAGCATGTACGTTTGTTTTTAAGTACTGATTTTGTTTTTAGAAATTCAAGTACTTTTAAGTACTTTCAAAAAGCGTGGGAACACTGTCATCAAATATATTTCACGCATCAATAGAGTATAATTAGTAATTAATAACAATTTTACATTAATTGTGTTTGTCATGTGGAGACATTTTTCCACTGCCAAAACCTAAAATGTCATGATTATTTACTAATTTCCAGGCCATTTCAAGACCTAACGACGTGTTTTCTTCAGCCAAAAAACAAAATAAAGTTTTGAAGGAAAAAAACTGAGATTTTTACAGTAAAAAAAAAGGTTTTCTCTACCAATACAATTATAAAATGATTAAAAAAATTCTTAAACACAAATGCGCATCTTTGTCCAGCTGTGCAATCCATGTTCATGAGAGTTTAGTTCACAACCTCTCACATGACATATACACACTAAAAAAGGTCACGCAGCTGGGAGAAGGTTTCTCCACTGGGAGAGTAAAAAAAGATGCTTTTATTGATACATTTTGACTCATTCATTTCTTATAAACGAGTAAATAATTAGTATTTAGTTCAATGTATTCTTAAAGGAAATTTTTCTTTTTGGATGAACTATCCTTTTAACGTCATAAATAAATCAATATTGATTATTGACAATTATTGCATTGGGTTTAAGAAAAGTATTATAAATAAAATGCATTATTATTATTACTATGTTTTATGGAGTGGCAACACGGTGGCTCAGTGGTTAGCACTGTCACCTAACAGCAAGAAGGTTGCTAGTTCAAGTCCCGGCTTTCCATGTTCTCCCTGTGTTGGTGAGGATTTCCTCCGGGTGCTCCGGTTTCCCCCACAGTCCGAAGACATATGCTATAAGTGAATTGAATAAGATAAACTGGCCGTAGTGTGTGAGTGTGTATGTGAATGAGTGTGTATGGGTATTTCCCAATACTGGGTTGCGGCTGGAAAGGCATCTGCTGCGTAAAACATATATGCCTGAATAGTTGGCGGTTCATTCCGCTGTGGCGAGCTCTGAAATAAAGACTAAGCCTAAGGAAAGTTAATGAATGTTTTATGGAATATCATAAAAACATATTTAAAAATACATATAAAAACATTATTTGTTTATTGAAAGTGACCTTGCATTCTGTAAATTCTTTAGCTAAATTCTTTAATTAAATATGATCTTTTCTTCCTCCCACCTTACATTACATGGATGTGTCACAACAAAGAAGAAAAAGCAATCCGTTTCCATTTCACACAGACGTTAACTTAACACCCCAATAAAAAAATGAACCATTCACAAATGAATGAATCATTGCAAAACTGATAGCATTGGTTCCCTTTTATATTACAGACAAACAAAAAATTATTTAAACATATCTCTCCAAGTGCCAAATTTAAAAGGTCAATTACGTATAACAGATCAGTTAAGGACTAAACCCTCTCCTGTCAATTGATCACACCCCAAATAATCACAGCGAAAGGAGAGATGCAAAACAACATGAGTAAACATAAAATGTCTACAGAAATTGAAACCAATGTCTTAAGTGCACCAAAGTGTTCATCTATTCAAAGTTGAGCCCAATCATCTCAGTTCATTTTTTTAAACTGAGATATTTTTAAGTCTATATATAAAAAAAAATCAATTTCAAAGCATAATTGAAAGGGCTTCACATTCTAAATGAAGCGCTTCTCAGTGTTGACTAAAAGTGAGTGTAGAATGCAATTACTCAAACAACCATCACTGCATTTCTGAGAAAACCCAAACACATTGTAACTCGTCTTCCTGTTTGCAGGTCTGACTCTGGATAACATCCGTAATAAACACCCGAGACCCCTGAGCGAGAGGTGTGTTACCTCTATTATAATGCTCTTGCTACAGGAAGCGGTTTTTCTACTGCAGTATTTACAGCATAACCACATAACTGTGACAGAGAGTCACTGGTGGAAATGGCTTACACGTATTAGCGCTCATTGTAAAGTGATCTGCTAGCATAATCTCATAATGGAATGGGTGGTGTGACCACAGTCTTATATCAAGGTATGAGTCATGTTATAAATCACTGTTAAAATATAAATCACAATATTATTAATCTTTCTCAATTTAACTGAATAAATTGAATAAGCATGTGCTAATAACTACTGGATGATCCAGTGAATTAAATATGTAAGTGAAATTCTCAATAAGGGTAGCACAATCGCCTCACAGCAAGAAGGTTGCTGGTTCGAGCCTCGGTGGGGTCACAGTTGGCATTTCTGTAGTTTGCATGCTCTCCCCGTGTTGGCATGGGTTCCTCCGGTTTCCCCCACAAGTCCAAAGACATGCGGTACAGGTAAATTGGGTAAGCTAAATTGGCCGTAGGGTATGAGTGTGTGTGTGTGTGTGTGTGTGTGTGTGTGTGTGTGTGTGTGTGTGTGTGTGTGTGTGTGTGTGTGTGACAATGAGTGTGTATGGAAAACATATGCTGGATAAGTTGGCGGTTCATTCCGCTGTGATGACCCCAGATTAATAAAGGGACTAAGCCGAAAAGAAAATGAATGAATGAATGAATGAATGCAATTCTCAATAAAAGAGTCCAGTGTGTTTTAATGATTTATAGTCGTGATTAATAAATCTATTTTTGTGTTATTCAATAAAATACTAATAACATTTCTTCCCAATTTAAAATAAAAATGCTTTCATTTTTTTCACAACTGTATATATGACATAACAGGATTATATATTTTTTATAATTATTAGCAAACTAACCAAAGTAAATATGACTGTAGCAGATAACTATCAGCAATAATAAAGGTTATTTTTTGTATAATTTTACAGTAAATCAAATTTATATTGTGGCAAAATAACCTATTTCAAATGAATGCTCTTATTTTTTTAACAAAAACCGATAAGCAGAATATGCCTAAGTGTTATCAGAATTGATCAGAAATCAGCCTATTAAAATGATCTTTGAAGGATATTGTGATGCTGAAAACTTGAGTAAAGGTTGCAAAACATTTATCACTAGAAAAAATTGCATTTTAAAATGAATCGAGATAACGGTTACTTCAAAGGGCTCATATTTTATTTGCTTTACACGTTTCAAGATAAGTCGTTGGTATCTCAAGAAGGTGTTTGTGAAGTTTCAGTTCAAAATACCCATCAGATCATTTATTATACCCTGATGAATATGTACATTTTGGGGTCAGAGGAAACTGCAGCCATTTTTGTACCCTGTGCCTTTAAATGCAAATGAGCTAGTTCTCCCCACCCATTCGAAGTAGGTTCCCCCCGTCCACTGTTTGAGTATGCGTGACTGCTTCTCCTGCATTATGTTAGATAAAAAATCCAAAATACCACACTAAGACTGAACCAGGAAGTTTCCCAATGGTTATACTATGTATTTGTTGTGAGTTTATACAGCAATTATGAATGAGCCACACACTAATGCTATTAAAGTTTGCTGTACATACAAGCACAAGTTTAACTTTGCATTGTTTTTGCATGTCTACTCACAACTAATGTGACAGAATATACGTAAATATACACTGCTGCATGAATATCTATTACGCTACTATATATAAACAGGATTTAATGTCCACAAACCAATGACACCTGTTGTGTATTTAAAGCATCATCGTTTATAGTTGCGTGATGACACTATGAATTACATCAAAATTTCACTGTCATTCTTTATTGCAAACATGTTTTAAAAATGATGTAAACTTGTAAAACTCATTCTTGAGGTGCAGTTGCATCAATGATTTTTTAAATCCCAGTTTCTTTACAAATCCTGTCTTGTCAAAATGATAATATGCATTAATACTGAGGCATGAAAATACTGTATGCGCACGTCAATCAATATCAGGGGGCAGGGCAAAACCAGACCACTATGACACAGTGTGGTGGGCCTCAAAATCACAAAAATAGGAATCCTGATTTAACATTAGAATTAGGGCTGCACAATATATCATTTCAGCATCAATATCGCAATGTGTATGGGATATTGATATGGATATCAAGATATGCAATGTTGATATGGGATTATAGTTGATCAGAACAATAAAGCTCGACTTGACTTGACTCGAAGTTGAGAATACATAAGATTTGTTGTGTCGTTGCAAATTATAACAGGCTGAAAGTTTATCATTTGTGTTTTAAAAGCATTTCCTTCAGGCACAAAAAATAAAACTTTAATGAAGAATAATTTTACTGAATTATATGACTATACAGTGTTGTTTTATATTTCATTATACAGTTTCTGTACCTGAATACTGCTTGACTTTCTGGAAAACCACAAAGCACTGTTTTTTCTTTTTTTATTATTATTTTGCTTGCAATTTGTTTATTTTATTTTCATAATTCACACTCTTACAAAATAATCTAAATTAAGGACTTCTTTTCAAATAGAGCTATTCAAACTATCAGGTGAAATTGTATTCATATCGTAATATACATCGCAGAGAAACAAAATATCGCAATATCAGATTTTTCCAATATTGTGCAGCCCTAATTAGAATATTTTAAATAAATGACGATGTGTTTATACCACTCTAATATGGCTGTGTACAGACTATACTACACATATCTGCCCAAACAGCTTACAAAAGTTGATCTTTGCATGATAGGTGCCCTTTAAAGTGCAACAAAATGACTAAATGTATACTTGGTCAGCATAAGACTTTGAAAAACCTTTCATCTAAAACAACAACAAAAAAAACGTGCAGCTGAAAATATACAAAAAAAAAATCTAAAATAAAAAAAAAGTCTAAAATCTAAAAAGATTTTACCAGCTGAATCTGCATATCCCACTCAGCTCTTTCTTATGTAAAGCATCCAGATGCTTTATGACTAAAAACTTAATCCCACCCGCGGCAAGAAATCTTAGCATGTTATGACACGGCAGGACAGATGTGTGGTTTCCTGGGCTTACAGGACACATCCTGCTCCAGCGGCGCGCATAAACACAGCTTCACACCGCCGAACACATCAAGCCGACCTGTGGGCCTAAGATCTCCCAATCAAGAAATCACCAGAGCACTAAACAAGCAGACTACTAACCAGCCACATTTCCATCCAGGAATGGAAAAAGAAAGAGAGAATTAGCGGCGTCGGATTTGAGCTCCCTCAGCTGAGACTTTTTGCCATGGGATCTGTGGTAATTTTTAATAGTGGATTACGAGATATCTGACGCCCATTAGGAGACACTGAATTAACATTAAAGTAAAATGGCACACGATTATTTTAGGAGCTTTTCTTATGTTGAAGAATGATTGAATTAAGCTCATTTAGACTAAAGGAAGCATCGGTTCTCAAGCATGTCAGAAATGAGAAACCTGGAAAAGATCGGAAATAGTTGACAGAAATGCCTCCCTATAATGATTTGACAGAGTTACATGAGTGTCTGAGGAAATAAGAAATTACACTCAAGAAACCACTTAAATTGATGGAAATGCATGTAGACTTAAATAATAAATCAGAAATCATTTCCCAGACATAACTCATAGCCGTGGTGCTGAGAGTTTAAGTTGGAGACTCCAAATTTGCTGTAATTAATGTTCAGGCTGTTCTCCATCTGTGTGCAAAATGTCATAACCTTCCCCTAAGCGTTTCTATGGGCTGCCATTAACTGCAAGACAGAAAAAATATATATAATATGAAAGTCAAAGATAACAATAGGTGCTAACACACATTCAGAGTTGGCTGCTAATAAATCTTGAAAATATTTTAAGGGTCTTTAAAGCACTATGCAGTTTTTAATAATTATTTTATGTGTCTCTTCTGGGTGAAAAACAGACCCAAATGTCTAATGAGGATTATATTATTTTCATGCTTTTTTCTGCCAAGCATTTATTTCTTCTTCTTTTTTTTTTTTTGATAAAGAACAAAAAAATACAGAAACAGATGACTGAGGAGAAAAATCCTTTAAAACATCCTTTAAAACAGCAGAAAAAAAAGCCAAAATCAAGTGACCGCAGGGTGAAAATGTGCTAACGTCTCACTGACAGCATAGCACAAATATAGAAACCTGTCTGAATACCACTGTCGTTTTGAAGGACATCTCCTTGACAGGCTATGTTGGGCTGGAAAAAAAAAAAGCATTGTGGAATTCAAAGAGGAGAACTGTGATAATGCTTAATCGATTTGAGCTGACATGTTTTCAAGGAGATCCTCCTTTTGTGTGCATGTTGGAAAGAAATGCAGCTCAACCTGCTTTTGTCCCAGCCCTGCAGATCAGCCAGGCTCCCTTTAGGACTCGTGGCTCTCTTTTGTCCAGCATATATGTTCTGTATATTCATATTTATGTATGTTCTGTTTAAAAATATGCAAGTCTGCATAAGCATAACTCAAATGTGGAGATAAAAATATTTGCTTATTTGATAGGAGGATGTGTAAAGCAATGGTAAGGTAACAGTCAGATAACAGTAATTTTATGGTATTTAAATCCAATGGCAAGTGGGTAAATAAGCCAGTTCTCAAGACCTTGATCACACTCAACACGCTTTTTGCATCGAGAGGTGCCTTTTTTGAACCGGGTTACTTATGGCCTCACAATTTAACCACCTGCTGCGCCGTGCGTTTTGTGTCGTTGTGCACTGTACGCCTGCAGCGATCATCTCTGAGTGGAACAAGCACGCTACGTCAATCGCATATTTTTCCTTCTCCAATTCAACGAAAGCAGAGTTGTCAAGATAACTACAGAGACTTTTAAAGATGGAGGAGAGACTTGTGGTCGCTGTTTCGAGTGATCTGGAGCTGTATGACTTTACAATTACTTTAATTATTTAATATTACAATTATAACAATATCAACTGCAACGCTCGCACACAATACCCAGCTAATTCAGGCGTTGCCTAGCGCTTTTTTTTTTTTTCTTGTCAACAAAATAAGGCCTTGCGTTCTCGATGGAACAATACGTTCGGTGTGATCAGCCCCTAAACTTATATTTAGGCCCAAATTACATGTGGTATTAAAAGGTTCGATTAATAACATTAAATTATGTTATTAATTACTCGCCATCATGGCATTGCAAACCCTTTGTTCATCTTCAGAACACAAAAAATAATAAAAATATATATTTTAGGTGAAATCTGAGAGCTCCCAACTCCTCCATAGACAACAAGGTTTCTGACTTTTTCAAAGAGCAGAAAAAAAAAACTCCTCAAAATAGACCATATGCCTTCAGTGGTTCAATCATAATATTGTCAAGCTGATGGTTTTGTGCACATAAAATCAAAATAAATTTATTCAACGGTTATTTCTCCCTTGTGCTTTGTTTCAAACAGAGTAAGTTGTGCACAAACATCCGGGACGTGTACATTGCTGCACAGTGCTCATGAATGTACGCAATAAACTGATCGCTTTTGTTTTATGTGAGTACTAAAGTATACTCATAAATTGATTGAACCACTAAAGGCATATATATGATCTTTCGAACATTTCGGGACCATTGCTGTCTATGGAGGATGAGGGAGCTCTCAGATTTCATCTAAAATATCATAATTAATGTTCTGAAGTTTAACAAAGTTCTCGGGGTTTGGCGTAAGGGGGCACTGTTAACAATTTCCTGTAGAATCTACAGTACCTTACTGGCAGCAGTTCACCAGTAACTTACTGTAAATCAATTACAGCAAACGTACTGTATTTACATTTACAGCACCATTTATCTTGCTGTATATGTATTTACAATATTGTATATCTTTACTGTAAAAATACTGTAATTTTCACAATGCAACGTTTAAATACAGTAACATACTGGATAACTGTCCTACAGTCAAATACAGTTCATATTACAGTTAAATACTGTGTAATTCAAAACATTGTTAACAGTGTAACATAATTTTTCTTTTTTGGCGAACTAACACTTTAAGATCGTCACAAGTAGACATTTCTATGTACAGGTTTAATTGTGATCTTTCAACTTTCGATCACTTGTCGAAAACAAATGGGGTTGGATTGTTTTGTACACTGTAAAAAATACTGGGTTCCACACAATCAATTTGTGTTGGGACAACATGAAGGAATTAAGTTACCTTATAAGTTTTAAAAACATTTTATGGATTAAACATGAAACAATTAAGTTGCACATCACTTATGAAGCTCATAAGAGATGTGCAATGGGAATGTGTCTCCCTTGTCTACTTGTGAGGAGTCTGAACAAAAAATATCTTAATACCAGGTATAAACGTGTATTTTAAAGTATTTTAAAGCAAGAAACAAAACACACACACAAAGTTTTAAACCATTTAAAACTGAAAAGAGCACACAAAAAGCTAAAGGAGTATCTAAAAGATAGCTAAAATAAACGGTTTGGCACACCACATGCAATATATGAAGGTAACTAAATGAACTCAATTTTTGGGGCTGAACTTTTGTTGAATTTATATTTCAATATTTATATTTAAGTTCTAGTTTTTACAAAACATCAAATTAAACAATTTAAACCAATTTCTTACAAACTCGCTTGATTAGTGTTTATTTACATATATTAAGATTTAGTTAACAGTAACCAGAAACAAAATAATGTTTTTTTTATTGTAGCTTTATTTCCTATGGTAACACTATGACTATGAAAAAAAAACACAAACACAATCTGTGGGATTAAAATAGAAAGCCATAAAACAATGAAATTACTCCAAGCCTGAAAAGTTGTTGTGACTCCATATCGAGATATCGGATAAGAATTTGGCTAAATATTTGCAGGCTTTACATGAGGAAAAGTTGGCAGACTTACAGCAGCTGTCTGAAATAGTTCTTACTAAACCTGAAACCGCTTTATGTCACAAGACAGCATTAGAAACACACGCATTAAAATGTCAGGATTTACCCTGCTCATGCTGGAGAAACAAGAACGCCACAGGAAGAAAGTTGATTTCTATAGTTTAGTGCATTTAAACTATACTGTTACAATAATAAATCAAATACATTTCACTCTTATTTTTTTTATGTCTTAATTCTCATTATTGTTACTCTGAGTCTAAATTTTCATTAACAGTAGATTCACAAGCTGTAAGTTAACCATTTGAAAAAGCTGAAGTTCAAAAAGCTGAACAGCAGTATTTTATTATAAAAATCACTCGCCTGGACTCTGAACACACTCACTGTATAAAATGTACGATATTACTCAATAGCAGATGTGAGAGAGAAAATACTTTTCCACATTCTTCACTATGCTGTAAAGCTGCATTTATCAACCTACACAAACAAAAAGATCTACAGTAATGTTCAAAGTTTAATAATAATATTATTATTATATGTTTCTTAAGCATTACACCAGCATATTAATAAGATTTTCTGAAGAATCACATGACACTAAAGCCTGATTTATACTTCTGCGTCAAGTGCACGCATATGCTTCGACGCAGTCTTTGTGTGGTCGCATAGCCCTCGCCGTGGCTGACGCGCACCTCTCAAAAAAATGTAACTACACGTTGCACTGACGCGTAGCGCAAGCTCTGTGATTGGTCGGCTTGGTAGCTGTGACCAGTGTGGGTGGGACAGAGAGCCGCGCGAACCCATTGGAGTGAGAGTTTACAAGTGTGGAGTCCCGTGAAATAGCTCCTCATGAAAACTTTGTTTTGTGTTTACCTTTTGATTATTGTTGTTGCACATCCGCCGGTTCCTTCCGCTGAATGAGCGAGTTTAAACTACATGTACATTAAGGTAGAATTCAGAAAAAAACAAAACACCCGCAAAGAAACTCGATACAGAGGAACATAACATAACCTACTGCCAACTAGTGTTTCGGAAGTGTTAATGCAAAGCAGCATGAACAGAACTCAGTATAAATGAACGACTACATGCAAGGCAGGCTTAAGACTGAAACGATGAAGTTGAAAATTCAGCTTTGCCATCAGAGACATCAAGTGCATTTCAAATTACATTTAAATAGAAAATAGTTATTTCTGACATATTTTTGAGCAAATAAATGAAGCCTTGGTGAAGGTGAGAAACTGGAGTTGGGTGACATGACAAAAATATCATACCACAATACAGTACAAGTCATCCCATATCCTAATAAGTAACACATTAGAATAAGTAACAATTCACACCAGTTACTGCAGGCTTATTACCTGCCTATTATTAAGATATTAACTGTTTATTAGCACTTATAAAGTATTTCTTAATTTACATCCCAAATCCTACCCAATACCTGAACCCAACTACTAGCATACTAACTATTAGGGTGTACTCACACTAGGCCATCTGATCCATGCCCGGGCATGTTTGACCCCAGTTTCCTGGTTTGTTTTTTTCCCCTTTATTTAGAACTTCTAGGCAAATGTTTGATTAAGAACTCAGAAATTGAATATTTATATTAAGCATAAAACACTTTTCAAAATCTAATGACTGCAGACAAAAATATAAAATATTGCTAAATAAAATGCAAAATGTAAATATTCTACTTTCAAGCTTGCAACTTGCTCACCATGCTGTTATTCACCTTTCCGTCTGAACATATTACCATGAACAATGTATATTGTGACACCATGAAATAAACAACAGAGGATAATATGAAATGACAGACTTTTTATTTCATCCATGCAATATATTTGTATGGTCATATTGCGTAGCCCTACTTTCAAGCCCATTAAAACACATCACAGAGCGCAAACATTTGTACAGCAGCTCTTAAAACGGCAAAGCTCCATTATATTTTGCTAGACCAGTCACTCCTTAAAACTGCTCATAACTCATCAACCTTTATGCAAACACACACCATTATGGAAAATGAACAGCTCTGAAGAATGAAGAAATCACTGAGCTTTATTGAGCGTTTTAAGTCTACACTCAATATAATTGTCGAATCAGTTGAATGGGAGCTAATTTTGTGTCATCGTGGTGCAAATAACCCAGCAGCCAGCGGCAGGAATCATAATACGCGGCCCCAGAGAGCAGAGCATCATGGGGCCGATAGTGTAGTGGTAATGGCCTAACAAGGTTACATCTCCATGGGAGACACAGCAAATGGGGGTTGCTTTGAGTGCAAACAACACAGAGGGACCCTCTTGTATCCCCCATATATGATTAAAGCAGCGTGATCAGGCATTGCTGGGTTTTATAACTAATAAATCACTTTAACAAGCCTGAATGTGGTACAGTATTCTCCTTTTATAAGGCTTATATTCATCCAGAGCCATCAAGCAGGTCAACAAAAGCCTCATTTGGAAATGGAGGTAATGCATTTGTGTTTATTTTTCGTTTTTCTTTATTGGCATGTCAGCAGGAAGGCGATCATCATGGTGAAACAAAGTGAATAATAAAAGTGACAATTAACATGAAAGGCTAAGCCAGCAATGCCAAGGCCAAATTGATGAACGTGTACCTTGTTATAAACACAATGTATTTTAAAGGGCCGTTCACACTAAGCAAAATAACTATAATGATAAAAATAAAGACATTGTTTTAAATGGTTCTGAATGTATGCCAACAGCATCAGAACACATCTACAATGATAAAACATTTTTTGAAACATTTCTTTTCCAGCTAATAAACAATAAAACAGTTGTATCCAGTCAGAATCCATCCAAATATATAAAGAGCTTGTGCAATTTAAAGCTAAAGCTGACATAGCAAATAAGCACACTGCTTATTAAGCTCTAATTTCAAAGATTATTTAAATATAATGACATATATATATATATATGACAATTATGATAATCTTGAAAAACAGTTGGTTATAAAATGGGAAGGAACGTAAAAAAATTATTTAAATTTAAGAATAAAAGTACCTCTAGTGTAACTTACTTTGAAAATGCTGTGGAAAAATAATTTGTTGTTTCAATCCCACTACACCGTTTGTGATTGCTAAATTCACAGAATGATTAGATGGTTTACACGAGCTGGATTCACTGGTCAGATGTGCTAGAAATGCAACACATCTGCTGGTTACAAAGGGGTAATGGACACAAATACAGTTATTGTTATATTTATAGCCATCAACCTTAGTGTGAATGGCCCTTAGCTTGATTAATTAAAACTGATATATTTTAATAAAAACCACAATATAAATAGATAAACAGACATGGTGAAATAAATTTACACAAACCTGAGTACTGTGTGATAGATGTATCTAAACATCAATAATTTTGACAACAATTACATAAAGAAATACTGAGTTTAAAAAAGTAAGGCATGATAATAATTCACCGCTTTTTGATTAAAAAAAAAAAGAATCAGCAGAATATTTTAATGGCATACTGAACAATCCGATCATCAATTAAATGTTACTAAAAAAAAATTTATACTAAGAGGTGCTTAAAAATAATGCAACATGTCTTTAAACAAAATCTGTGAAATGCAGCATGTATGATCTGAAACACCGCTAACATGTTTATGGTACAAAAGCGGATGTATAGGTGCTAGAGAACAAGGTTAGTCTGTGCTTGTGTGTGTGTGTGTGTGTGTGTGTGTGTGTGTGTGTGTGT
>CAIGQW010053321.1:1930749-1941746 GCA_903798125.1 Danio choprae
TCAGAGAGGAGGATATCGCTGACTATGGAGAGATGCGTTTCAGACTGTTCGCCTTTGTGAGCGCTGACACAATAGGAGTGATGTCTGCAGATCCAGCCAAAGGAAATGACTGCCCCACCATCCCCTTTATCAAGCACAAAAGACTCAAAACAACACTGCCAAACTGAACCATTGCCACAACCAAGTCAAACAAAACCCACTTAAAATCCTTCACTCTTCTAGATGCTTTTTTTTGATAACATACTCAAGAAGCTAAAATATTGTCATTGTGGACTTTAAGCTGATTTTTTTTCTCTATTGATTTTAGGGGGGAAATGTGCAGGATTCAAAATAATTATAAATCACTGTAAAATATGTTAATCATTGAAGAAAGTCCTACACTCTTGCTGGAAGAATAATAATTTTGCAATATTAATAAATGAGTAAATAGAACAGATTTTCAATTGGCCTAAAATAAAATAAAATTAAATTAAATTAAATTAAAATAAAAAATAAATTAATTAAATAAAATAAAAAAATAAAAATACATTTAAATCAATTAATTGAGATGTGATGCAGCAGATATGAATGACTAATAATTGAATAATATAGCATATTAAACCCACAAATACATAAAATTTAAAACAAAATATTATCAAATTCAGGGTGTGCAATATTGATTTAAAAAAATCTAAATGTCTTACTTTACTATAACAATAATCAAACAATATTTTGCTGAGTGAATTTTTGTGCTGTTAAGTCATGTCACTGATAATAAATGATTAATATGACATTAAAACCACTAGTAAGTGTTGGAAAGTCCCTGTCTTAGTGAATGATTTATTGGTTCAAAACGGCTGATTAATTTACAAATGAAGCCAGTTATTGCATGCATCTGAAATGGCAAACTGTCTGAGCAGATGCTGCGATTGATGTAACAAATTAAATATACACTGAATAAGTGAATGATTGTTTATTCTGAATTTACATTTGTTGTAGGCTGTTGCTAGAAAAACACAATTTGAGGGACTGATTTAAATTAAGTGAATGCAGATATAATTAATAATTGTCCTGATCTCACATACTCTTAAAAATAAAGGTTCTTAACTGGCATTGATGGTTCCATGAAGGCACTTTTTTATATCCATAGAAACTGCTCATTTCACAAATGATTCTTCGATATTTTATTTTATTTATTCATTCACAATATGTGACCATGGACTACAAAACTAACTAAACTAAGCTGAATAAATATGCTTTCCATTGATGTATGGTTTGTTTGGATAGGACAAAATTAAACATTTTCAAACCACTGTATCTCAAAACATGAACAAAAAATGAAATATTCAGAAATCTGCCCTTAAAGTGGAACAAAATTAGATCTTAGCAATGCATATTACTAATCAAAAAATTACGTTTTATTATATTTACAGAAGAAGATTTACCAAATGTCTTCATGGAAGATGATCTACTTAATATTGAAATGATTTTTGGCATAAAAGATAATTTTGACACCATGCATGTTTGACCTTTCCCACAAAAATACCCATGCAACTTAAGATTGGTTTTGTGGTTAAGGGTCACATAAAAAAGGGTTGTTTGAAGAAGAAAAAAAAAGGAATCATATTTACATAAACAAAAGCCCTTACAGAAAGACCAGAAACATTCATTAAGAAAATAAATTGTCTACATTTCATGCTGACTTCACTACAGTGCATCTCTTTTCGGTTTGGTGTGAAAGATGGGTGTCTTGTGAGGGCTGTGAGTCTGTCCGCGGGACATCCTCTGACACAACACCAATAAAAAAAAAAAAAAAAGCCCCACAGTAAATCTGACAGCTGGACCAGAGCCAGGGCATGATAAACGCTGTCGCTGTCACAAGCCTGTAATAAATGTGAGCTTCACTGGAGGAAATAGAGAAAAGAGAGAGAGAGAGACAGAGAGAGAGAGAAGAAAGAAAGCGGGATAAGGAAGACCCCCTGAGAAAACGAGGCGTTGCTGAAGGGCTACCTTTCAATTTAGACAAAGGGTTGCTGAGCGTTGAATAAATTTGCAGGATTTTTTTAGTGTACAAACTGCCTGCGGAGAGCCTGACCCGTATGTAATAGCGCTGAGAGCTACCATCAGCGCAGGCTAAGAGAAAACCCAGGCCATAATTGGCGACGTGATTGCTTTCTGTGATTCATGAGTATGCATCAGATCTCAATTACACAATCTTGCCAAGAGTCCTCTTTAAATATTTACTCAGAGCGTCTCGGCGCGCAGGCCCTGGACTTGCATCGTGCGCCGCTTCCCTTCATTGTCCTTGCGCGTCTTTATTTAGCCGGAATAAAGGGGAGTTGCTGCGGCAGTCTGCTATAATAATGCATAGCATGTTAGTCTGTACAGGCTGCAGAGTTCCTGATCCCCCATATTTGTAATGAGTCTCTTCATTTGTCTAAATGCCATAACTGCAAGAGTCAATTAGTTTAAACGGCGTTTCTAGGTTGCAGATTTAAAAATAAAATCGCTAATGTGCGGTCTGGTTTTTCAGTCTATAAATTTGATGTTGGCGTTTAAATATTTTCAGAGCAGAACGAAAAGGCAATGTGTGAAATCTGCGGCAGTGGCCAGAATTAAAAATCAATAAAGAGAACAAGCCAAACAACACTTTCAGGTCAATAGATGAATCTATCTACTGCAAACAGCTTGGGTGTTAAAGAGAGAGAGAGAGAGAGAGAGAGAGAGAGAGAGAGAGAGAGAGAGAAGAAATAAGAATAAGAAAATAAATCATCATAATATTTTCAAAGGAACATTTAAATATATTTGAAATAAATTGCTTACATATTAAAGTCTGCGTGAACCAGAAGTTGCTGAGACTTTTATTTTAGTATGTTAATATAGTTCAAACTGAAATGAAATATTAAGTAGGGGGCGGGGCTTTCTTTTTGTTCATTATTCATAGCAAATTAACAGTAAGAGGGGCATGGTTAATGAGGTTTCTGAAGCCCTCAGATTGACGTCAACAAAGAAGGACCACCAATCCAAATGCAAAAGCAAATGGTTAGACTATGATTGAAGATTACCAACACAAACAATTATTTTCAGTGGATAAACTTGCACGGATTAATTGTTTGCCTATAAAATAACAACATGAGAGAGAAAGAAAAATACAGGTATAATATGGACAAAATAACAGCAAGTCATTTTACATCATAATGTTTTTAAAGGAACATTTAAATATATTTGAAATAAATCGCAACATTAAAGTCTGCGTGAACCAGAAGCTGCTGAGACTTGCATTTAAGTATCTAAATGTACTTTAAACTAAAATGGAATATTAAGTAGGAGGCAGGGCTAGAAGGACCGCCAATCCAAATGCAGAAGCAAACGGCCAGACATTGATTGAAGATTACCAAAACAAACATTTATTTTCAGTGGATAAACTTGCACAGATTCATTGTTCAACTAAGGAATAACAACGTGAGCTTGCAAAATAGACATTGCAATTTCAGATTTCACATGGACTTACGCGAACTATTAAATAAATGTTATATATAAATGCATATAAAGTTTATATTTTCCAAAAATTGTGTAATTTAAATAAATATTTAACAAATAAAATGTAAATCAATCTCACATTATAATTTTGGTTTGTAATGTAAAAGATGCTAAACAAAGCATTATTCATACATAATTCAAGGAGCTAAGCTAAATTAGCGACACCAGTGGCCATTAATGGAACTGCAGTGGGCAAATTGCTCATGCTCACAATGTGAACATGTAACAAGCATCTGAACATGATTTGAGTATGGCTCCAGACTGTGACTAAATTGTTGAATTTTACAGCCCTTCTTCCTGCCAGTACTACCACAGGTCTGATTACCAAGTTAGGTAACTGATAGTTTTGCCAATTTTTCTACATTTGAGAATGGCCAAGCGTGACAAAAAAGCAAAACGGCGATACACTGAAAAAAGTTGTTGGATTTACTTTCTTTTTGTAAAGTAAGTGGTTGCAAACAATTTATATGGGCTTAATTTAAACAAACAAATTAAATTTAGTCATGGGCAGCACGGTGGCGCAGTGGGTAGCACAATCGCCTCACAGCAAGAAGGTCACTGGTTCGAGCCTCAGCTGGGTCAGTTGGCATTTCTGTGTGGAGTTTGCATGTTCTCCCCGTGTTCGCGTGGGTTTCCTTTGGGTGCTCCGGTTTCCCACAGTCCAACAACATGTGGTATAGGTGAATTGGGTAAGCTAAATTGTCCATAGTGTATGAGTGTGAATGAGTGTGTATGGATGTTTCCGAGTGATGGGTTGCAGCTGGAAGGGCATCCGCTGCGTAAAACATATGCATTCTACAATGACCAGAAATCACAAGTAAGCTTACAAACGAGGCAATTTTTTGCTCCACTTTTGGCACTTAATATATCTCATATTAGGAACTAAACGGCGCTGTCAGTTCAGGTAACCAATAAATGTCTTAGTAATTTAAAGCCAGATAAATCAGGTCAGTCAGTCTCAACAACACTGATCCAGAAGCAGTAGAAACGCAGTGAAACAACAATCCAGCTGAAGGCATTTCAGTCCACAAATCACTTATGTTATGGTTTTACTGGAGTAATTCTAGCATGACATATTTTGTCAGAAATGTGGTGTTTTCATATCAAATTATATTATAGGGTTTTTTAATTTATTAAAGGAGTAATGAATGCAATTAAAAGCATGTTTCATAAGTCATGTGTATTATACTAAACATCATTAAGCTAACATTTCAGAATGATTATCATAGGAATCATAAAGTTAGTCAACTGTTACAAGTGTTGATCATGATTTACAAATATAAAATGTTTTATAGATGGCATTGTTATTATTAATGAGACTGAATTTACATCCGTATCCATAAGTCAAGCTCTAGTTTTTTAAGCTACTGTCAATGGTGCATTTTTAGAGACAAATCCCGCACTAGTATATCTACAGGTAAAGACAAAATTATTAGCTCTCCTGTGACATTTTAATACCTTTTAAAAATATTTCTTAAGTGCAGAGACACGTTTTAATAACTAATTTCTAATAACTAATTTATTTAGCCGGGGCCTCACGGTGGCGCAGTGGGTAGCACGTTCGCCTCACAGCAAGAAGGTCGCTGGTTCGAGCCTCGGCTGGGTCAGTTGGCGTTTCTGTGTGGAGTTTGCATGTTCTCCCCGTGTTGGCGTGGGTTTCCTCCGGGTGCTCCGGTTTCCCCCACAAGTCCAAAGACATGCGGTACAGGTGAATTGGGTAAGCTAAATTGTCCGTAGTGTATGAGTGTGTATGGATGTTTCCCAGAGATGGGTTGTAGCTGGAAGGGCATCTGCTGCGTAAAACATATGCTGGATAAGTTATCGGTTCATTCCGCTGTGGCGACCCCAGATTAATAAAGGGACTAAGCCGAAATGAAAATGAATGAATGAATGAATTTATTTAGCCTGTCATTATAAAACATGCTATTTTACAAGTTATTTTGGATGATACTAGCATTCAGCTTAATGTGCAACTTAAAGGCTTAACTAGGTTAATTAGGCAAGTTAGGTTAATTAGGCATTCAATGGACAGCAGTGGTTTAATCTGTAGCCAATTGAAAAAATTATCTTTAGGAGGCTAATAACATTGACCTTAGCACTATTTGATTTTCTCCAGAAGAAAGATATAATGGGGAATATTGTGGAAAAAAAACTTCCTTGCTCTGTTAAACATCACTTGGGAAATATTTGAAAAAGAATTACAATTTCACAGAAAAGCTAACAATTAAGTCTTCAACTGTGTATTACACGTGCTGTGCTTCGACATCAGTAGTAAATAAGTACAGCTCAGTGGCAAATGTAAGTCTGAATCCCTGTTGAAAGGCCTTGAAACTGTATACTCACAGGAATGTTCTTTTTTGTTCTTAGATCAGAAACAAAAAGCTGGAAATACATTTACAGTGACATACATACTAACAGCCAACATCAAGATTCCGTCCACGTTTGGAGTTTAGATGAAAATATAGATATGGATTTGTTTAAACAAGCTCTGCAATTCACCGACATCATGTCGACAGATGAGGTCATTACAATTTGAGGTCAGATTATGCAGGAGAGGCTCTCGGGTGTGTGCGTAAACTTCACGTGCTTATGATCTTACAGGCAAAACATTCACATTAAATCCATCTTACGAGCTTAGTCTTAGAACTGATCCAAAACTATGCATGGTAAGAGAAAACTGTATGAAACCAAATGCAGTCGTTGGGTCTCATTCACTAATAATTGCATATGTTTTTTGTATTGCACATTTTAACTTCTCATGAAAATTTTCCGTCTAATTCACAATACATGCGAACGCGCATGAGCTTGTTATTAAACTCGTTCTTCTGTTAGTGAATTTGGACTCTTTTAAATGAACACCTATGTGCACAAGCTTAGTAATTTGCATAATACACACCCAAAGCAGCTCTATATAAGGCCTTTCGCAATAAAGATGTGGTATATGTTGTTCTAAGATGTTTGCATACATTAATTCATTCATTCTCCTTCGGCTTAGTCCCTGATTTATCAGAGGTTGCCATAGTGGAATGAACCATCGACTACTCTGGCGTATGTTTTACGCAGCGGATTGTTTTCATACATTTAGAATAAATTTTAGTACAAAGGTTTTTGTTAAATCCTGATTAATTCATGAAAAAATCCATACATTTCCATACACCCGCACATTTTACACTAAATTGTGTGCATAAAATGAAATCTCATTCATGTTTAGTGAATGAGACCCACTGTTTTACAACACGGCAATTTAAAAAAACGCTGTTTTTCGCAAGTATACCTGCCTGACCATCTGGTTCACACACTGGTGAGTATAATTTAGCAGAAGGTTTGGGTAAATCAATGAAGAGACTCAATTTAAAAAAAGGAGATTAAACAGTAAGGCAAATGCCAAACGTTAAACCAATCCTACAGCATACTCCTTATTAAGTGAGAATTACAATAAGAAATCCATAAATCCCGGGGAGGATTGTCTAAAGTGGGTGTTTCGAACCGTTGCATCAGCAGCACTGTGTTAAATACCTTCATCCAGGGCTGCTGACATGTTCAACAAGCCGAAAACTGTGTCACTGCAGCCGCAGGTCACACAAACACAACGTATAAACTGAGGGACAGAAAAAAATACCACAAAAGAGAGCCTGGATGCTCAATTCTCCATTGAGAGTGCTTTGATAATGAAGGTCAATATGGCAACTCATTACACTGAGGGATTCAATCAAGGAGTAGCAGAATGCTTATAATGCTTCCAAGTTCAGAAAAGCACTAATATACAATGACAAACACACAACCTCATGATGCACAATGTTTACAAATACGCAATGCTATTTTGTGGGGGCTAAAGAAATATTAAATATGTCCTAAAAATAAACCAGTAAGATGCTGCTTCTTAGTCAAAACAGTCAAATTTACAGCCCTAATCACAAGGAAATAGTATTAAACAAGAACCTCTAGTCAATTGTGACAAATGCCTCAAAACATTATGCAATTCTGAGTGTCACACAGGCGAGTGGGTTTGGCAAACCACCTGCAAAAAACACACTCTTTCATCTCTCTGTCATTTAACTAACACTTGCACCAGTTTTGCACATTTGCACCAGACACTTTCTTACAATTATTCAACATCTCATAAAAAAGCACTGTGCATTTATGAAGTGTGCATCCCACAGGTGAGTGGGCTTGACAAACCACCTGTAGAAACACTCGTCTCTCTCTGTAAAAAACTACCCTTTACTCGAACACTTAATTCTCTGAGCACTCACAGTTCCTTTATATAATTAGCACTTCTTGTGTGTATTGCCTCTTATTGTTGAATCGCTGAATGCCTCAATTGTAAGTCATTTTGGACAAAGAAGTCTGCTAAATGACTGAATTTAAATATAAATGCCTGTGATCTTAATCCCATGCAAATCTGCCATGATTGTAAATTGTAGACTGATAACTCCCCACAAAAGCCAAATGATGAGTGCTGTGTTGCCAAACACAGATGTCCTGTGATAATATCAGTCTTGTGCAAATCAGCCGATTTGGCCAGGATTTACTGGGGTCATCTTTTTTTTCTTTTTCACGCATGTTTTATCCATCTTTTGCAAAGAAGTTTGAGTGTTTTGCTAGGATTGTTAGTGGAGAATAATATCAGTATAAACCATAAGCTATGCAATTTGCAGAGAGAGAAAGCTGAACACTGGATTGTGAAAATAAAAATAATGATTATATAAAGATGTCCAGCATGTATAGTTGCATGCGGACAAAAAACATTGCTGTGTTAACTATATTGGTTTCTTTTTTTAATCATCTAACCGGACCACAGATTTGCTTGACATCATAATCTAGGAGATAAGTCAATAAATTAGAGTAAAATCGCACTCTTTGCTTATCTCGTGCGAATGCGCCACACGAAATTCAGATGTGAGGGGGTAATTTCTAAATCACACAAGGCCCACAGATAATACTAATCCTATGCGAATAGGGCTTTTAAGAGCATTAAAAAAATTTAATAATATTAAAATAAGAATTTGTATTCATTTTGTCTGTTCTGTGATTCACTTTAGTAAATTGCAATGTTTAAGGAATCCATCAATTTGAATTATTTTATGATTTATTATTACTGTGAACCACATTTACTGTGTTAAAAGAACATTAAAACATGAATGTAAAATAATAATAGCTTTCTATGGGATAAACGGCATTATTTTATTGTAAAAAAGGTTGAAAAATATTTTAATTTCTATTAAGCCTAGCTCAACATATACCCTGGGGATAAACACAGCTAAACAGACACTGTAACACCAAGCAAGCCTCATGTCAAAGCCTCTTACTTCCTCAAACATACATACTCTGGTTATTAAGAGCCTTAAGGGAATTATTTACAACTCGTACATGTTGTATTCTCACAAATGTGACAATTCAAACAGTAAAGCACTACTGAAGTTACACAGCGGTCATTGAGTATATAAACAAATGTGCTTTTATCTGCAAGTAGTTTCGCTGGGACTATAGTTTTGCTTTCTTTTTGCAATGTTTCCCCTTTCTGCCTGTTCAGCATGGATGCAAAAGACTTCAACTAGCACCCATCATTCATCTTTAGAGGCGATTTGAGTTTTACTGTTTATTTTTATGAAGACATGCAAATTTGTGCCGGGAAGCAGTCGGCCTCGCACTCCACGGCATGAATTTTAATAGATTGCTTAAAAACTCAGAGCGCTCTCCACAATGCCGTTAAAAATCTGCTTCTTAGGAAGAATCTAGTTGTAAATCACAGTGACAGGGCAAGTTGTTTGACAGAGATTTGAAGGGGGGAAAAAAGTCGGCCAGCACCTGAACACCGAAGCGTTTGAATGTGTCTTTGGATACGTGAATCGCTATAACCATTTTCCACCTTTAGTCATGCTGGAACACATCATTTCAAACACGTTAGCGTAACTGCTCCCTGCCTAAACAGTTATTACAACAGCAGCGTGAAACCAGTCACAAAAGCACAGTTTACCCCATCAATCTCTGACAGAGAGCTGACAGAAACACCAGAGCACTGCCCGATTATACAAATATCTCACCCAAAACCTACTCTTGAGACCCTTGGATACTGTGAAAATTCATTGTGCGCCACCTAGCTATTAACCATCTAATCTGGCTATAATTAATCCGAGTGGGAATCTAAGACTTAGAAATTGTCATTGTTTAAAATGCGGTAAAAAGTGGTTTGGACTACTTACAGTGTAGATTTTGTATAATCCAGTCATAAAATCAAAATTTTCTGTAAAACATAAAACATCCTGCAGTTTCGGAATGACTACATCAAATGTAGTGCAGTATACCAAAATCAAATAATGATGCACTGTTATGGTGCGTTCACACCAGATGCTGATGAAACATCAAGCGCGTGTAATTTACATGTTAAGTCAATTCAAATATGCGAATAGACATCCATGGGACGAGGCAGCGTGAATGACATGATGCGAATTGAGCGTTTTGTGCGTTTGATGTGCTTAATGGATGAATCGCTATAGTTGGAAAATCTGAACTTTAGCAAACATTCGCTCCGCGTTAACCAATCAGGACTTTGCTTTTGTAGGGGCATGATTATGACGTAGTGCCTGTTGTTGGAGTCCCGAGGGGAAATCCTCCTGCCGACACCGGACAACATCTCATCAAACTGGGCTCGGCTCAGTCTGAAGCACCGCTGAAAGCTACCATCATCCAGGTATAGTTTCTGGAGGAGTTGATGAACTCAGAGCTGGGTGCACCTCTAAAAGGATCTAGTGGACTCAGACACTGCGCCGAATGAATCTACGCTGTATTTCAGCCTTCCTAAGGCACAAAGCAAAGCTACTCTCTCAATAAAATCCATGTTAGCCATTTAGCAACGAAGCTAGAGTCACCAAGCAGACAGAAGCCCTGCTCATGACGTGAACCCACGACTACTGTGAAGTGAATTTGACGCATAAATAAAGCAATTTGACATGCAAATGAAGCTAGTGAACTCAAAATGTTCGCGAATATCACGATATGTTCCTAGCGCAATTTATTTGCGATTGCCGCATCTGGTGAGAACACCACATTATACTGAATGTATAAAATATATTAAAACGTTAATATTTAAACAAAGTGTGCATGTTCTGTCTGTCTGTATGAATGAAGCAGGTTGGTTTACTACACACAAACTGAAGCAAAACACACATACTGTGGAATGTCATATTAAATGAATAAAATAAAATTGAAATAAAATAAAATGCTAGGTTTAATTCAGTTTTTGTGTTTGAGAATTTAAAAAAAATACAAAATTTCAGGGGTTCAAATTTTTATTTAGTTAAACTCTTATTAAATTGTTATTATATTTAATAAACATAGCTTAAAGATTAGTTAATCTAACAAGCCTTTTTATTTCAATTTTTTTTTTAAAGATGCAATAAGAAATATTTGAAAAACCTTTGACTGCATGTCTAATAATAATAATAATAATAATAATAATAATAATAATAATAATAATA
>CAIGQW010053321.1:1941756-1958681 GCA_903798125.1 Danio choprae
AATAATAATAATAATAATAATAATAATAATAATAATAATAATAATAAATACATTTTATTTGTATAGTACTTTTCCTACATGCATGCAACTCAAAGCGCTTCACAAACAAACTAATAATAAGAAACAACATCGATATCAGGTCAAATTAAAAAAAAAAACGAATAATCCAAAACAAATGTATACACAAATAAACAACAAATATATATACTCAGATAAATATATAACGATAGAGGGTATATCAAAAAGACCCAAGGTCTTGTTGGGTTATGAGCGTGTTTGTTTTGGTGCTTTCAAATATCAACATCATTTGGCAAAAGTTGATTAGGGCATCAAAATTAATTCCAGAAAAAAAATTAAATCTCCTCCAAAGTCAAGAGGGCGCTCTCATGCAAAACTCGATACAAATACACACAAAGAATAAACCCAGAAAATCCCCATAGCAGTTGCTGGATAAAAAAAAATAACATTTAACTGCATTCATTGATTCAATATGACTCTAATAAACACAATGACTACACAATCACCTCAGAGAAGGATTCATTTAAAACACTCGCATGAAGGTTTGAAGTGAATTTGGAGTGAATTAAATGTGAACCAGACAAGATTTCCATGTAAAAGAAGGTGGAGCCGAATCACAATCAAATGTGATGCCAGAAATCCTGATCCAATTTTTCGGTGCATTCATATTAAATTGCTGAAAACTATGTCATAAAATTAAATACAGCTTAAAAGCACACAAGCAAATGGAGCTGCAAAATTAATCAGTGAAAGAATGTGTTATTGATTCAAATACCCATGCAATCTTATTCCTAAATGTCAATGATTCGGTTATTAAACCTTTGGCAAGTATGATTACAGCAAACATTCATTCCGCTGTGATGAACTTTTTTCATAACCTTTAATACATTGCATATCTTTTTTGTTCAGCAGTCTAATCTAAATCAAGGTATCTGATGTTATAAATTAATAAAAATGAATAGTATATATACACTTTTTTTACATACATGTGCTTCTTAATACATATAAAGCAATGAAGGTGAACAAAGAAACACACAACAAGTAAAAAAAAAAAAAAAGAACTAAAAAAAAACTAAAAACAAAAAAAAAAAAAAAAAAAAAGGATCTAACAAAATCCTACAAGCACAGTAAAAGAGTTTTCATTCTCTCAGCCAAATTGCTATTTGTTTACTACTGATGTATTTTTACATGCAAGTGCGCTTAACCACTGACACAAAGTCACACACAAAGGCCAGCCACAAACATCCTTTATATGTCTGTCAGAAAAAAAAAACTTCACAGAGCATTTAGAAGAGAAAACACTGAAACCACACTTTTTTTTTTTTCTTATGGGAGGTTTCAACTCGGCAATTCTCAAACTTTCAGAAACAATTCAGGACTTATGAAAATATTTTAAAAATAGCAAAAATGTTTCAGCTCTTTCAATCTGTTCCTAATACTTTAAAACAGTGGTCCTCAACCACCAGGCCACGGACCTGTACCGGTCATTGGATCAATTGGTACCGGGCAACACAAGAAATCATTCATTATTTCCTTTTTTTATTATTTATTAGTCTAAATCTTTGATTTTGAAAATATCTTTTATTTTGAAAAATTACCGTATTCTCTCGCTTACATCTTGGACGCTTGAGCGCCCAATTTAACCCACAAGCAGCAAAATGACTAAGAAACAGATGTCTTTGGAAAGTTTCTTTGCAAAGGGGAAAATGCCCAGTGAAGGAATAGAATACACAACCCATTTATCAACAAATCAGGTGAATCCACTATGTCTGTGCAAGAAGATCAACTGCTGGAGATCGCAAATGATGGCGGCCTTTTAGGGGCTGTTCGCATATTGCATCTTTTCTAGAGTTCGCGCAAGTTTGTTATTTCCAATGGAGGTGAGCGACATCCCACCGCGAGACCCTTCACAAGAACTGACCGATCAGCTTCATACTTTGTATGGAAAATACACATTTCGGTAGACTAATTATCTCAGACAAACACAGAACACCCATTATTTTTTGTAATAAAACTTTTATCATGACAGCTTGTCATTCTATGACAAAACGATTGATGGTCACCCCCCACCCACCCCCCAGGTCGGCGGTAAAATTATGAAGCGGTGACAAAAATGTTGGTGACCGCTGCTTTAAAAAACTTCCAATAATCTATTAATCATATGCACTCAAAATACATTTAGATTTTCTTTGCTGCTTGTTTGAATGACTACTACTTCTTTTAAATAAGCTGAAACAACACAAATCTTGAGGGTTTTTTGGAACAATTTAATTGTTTTATGTTCAATTATGTTCAATCCTCTTAAATTTGTCAAAAACTAATTAACTTAACCGATCTGAGTTGAGACAACATGAATGAATAGTGTGGAACCCTGCATTTTTTACAGTGTGGACTCCTTTTTCAGTGCGTTGATGTATTTAATTTTTTTATTATTATTTTGACCACATCCAGTATAGGCTTTACTGTATGCTAAATGCTGTGCAGTAAGAAATGTCTACTTCTGTGCTCTCCATGAAATAAAAGGCAGCAGGCAGGTATGAAATGGCACCAGCAAATGACAACATTTTTGGTTTTATTCAAGTAATGAAGCACAGAACAAGCGCAAGAAATAAACTTGAAGGCATATGAAAGGCTTGATAAATATGCTATACGTTCCCGCAGATACTATGTGATGTGGCACATTACCAACAAATCAGTATAATATGTCAGCCTCCAGGTTAACGGTGCTCAAGGGAAATGCTGTCTGAGAAAAGAGCCAGTGAGGGAGCTAATGATGAACGTTACGGGATAAACATCTCGGTGTGCTGAACTGTGTGGCTGCACAGATCCGACCATGAAAAGCCACCAAATCCCTGCATTGTCAATTACCATTATCAGCATCTCTGGCTCGCGGCTCCAAGCTGCTGAACTGATCTCACGGCTGGCAGAGCGCATGCTGTGTTATACGCCTTCTCAAAAAAAAAAAGTATAAATAAAAAGCATGGCCTATTCGCTTCAGAACATTTGCGCTAAGGAACGGTTCACTCAAAACTCGAAAGAAATTCACTCAAAAGCATTTTATTCTCCCTCAATTTGCTCCAAAATATATGACCGACTTTCTTATGAGGAACACAACAGGGGAGAAATCCTGACTGTTTCTTTCAATGCAATTACACAATAAATGGTGTCCACACTTCAGAATCAAATCATTCAAAGGATAAGAGAAAAGTGGCAAATGAGACCAATATACTAGATTCCATTTTTTTTCCTCTGAAACAATACAACAGTCCTGTGTAATGAGCATCCTGAAATCCTGAAAGCTGCCATACTTTATAAACATTTAACACTCGAGCTTTGATGGCAAATAAAATCAGCTATGCAAAGAATGCAAATTGCTATTGTTAAACATCACATCTGCATTGCGTTTGTGAATACATTACAGAATAAAGCCATTAGAATTCAGTACATTTATTCAAATATGAAAAAGGGATTCAAAGAACTAAAATGATTATAAAACAGCATTAAATTTTTATTTTGTTTCTCCCACTTAAGACAACCACTTAAATGTCACACAGTATAACAAATGGGTAACACTTTAGAATAATGGTCCATTAGTTAATGCATTTACTAAAATTAAGTACGAATACTCTTGTAAAGCCTTTATTAATCATAGTTCAGCATTTACTAATGGATTATTAAAATCCAAAGTTGTGCTTGTTAAGATTAGTTAATGCACCGTGAGCTAATATGAACTAATGTTATTTAACTTAAATAACATTAACAAAGATAAACAAATACCGTAATAAACGTATTACTAATAGTTTGTTCATGTTAGTAAATACATTAACTAACATTCAAATAATGATCCATTAGTTTAAGTGTTATCAACAGGAGTGGACTTAATGATTTGGGGGCCCTAAGCAATTGCAGGTATGGGGCCCTAGCATTGAAACAAACATTCTCTTTCTCTCTTTTTTTCTCTGTAGATGAGTTTGGTTTTTTTGGGGGGGAATAAATTGCATGTAAAAGTATTTAAATAAATGTATATTAAAAAAAAGTAAATAAAATATTTAATATATTTAATATTTAAAGCATAAGTCTCAAACTCGATCCCTGGAGGGCTGCAGCTCTGCAAAGTTTTGCTCCAACTCTAATCAAACACAGCTGATCCAACTAATCAAGGTGTTCAAGACTACTAGAGAGTATTAAGCAGGTGAGAGGTGGTTGGAACTAAACATTGCGGAGCTGCGGCCCTCCAGGAATTGAGTTTGAGATTTAAAAGAAACCTTTATCTTCCTAATGTAAATGTAAATGCAATAAATTTACAAATAAGAAACTAGTTCACAAACTATGTACAGTTAATTAGTCATTTGTGTGATTAGATTTTATTAGTAATTAAAAAAAAAACAATTAAACAAATTTAATTAAAATTCAAACTAAACAAATCTTGTCTCCATTATTCATATGAATTGAATAATTGTTGTTTGTGAATTGCCGGCCGTTACTTTTCACTGGGAAATGTTATTTTATTTGAACAGGTCCTCTCTTAACAAGCTCCCAGCGCTCATCATCTGACAGGTGTTTGGGCCAGAAAGCAGGATCGCGGAGGTAGCTGCATTTCATTGTTTGTCTTATTACTACTTTCTTCCCAAATTTTGTCAAAATTTTTACTCTTTCACACTCTACCTGCCTCTACTCTGATCACTGACAGTGTCTTTGAACCGCTCACACTTTGCGTATGTGCAGTATGCAAGGAACGTTTACTCTTCTTGGGGGGCCCCCGATTTTGAAAAGAAGTAATAACGGTAAAAACTTAGCAGTTATAGAAAGATTTTACAACATATGAAAGAAAATTTATAAAAGAGCTATATGATTAATATAGGCTTCTTGACATTGGCCGGGGCCCCCTAATTCCCCAGGGTCCTAAGCGGCTGCTTACCTCGCTTATTGGTTAAGTCTGCCCCTGGTTACCAACAACTGTTAATAAATCAAAAAATAAATAAATAAAAATAATAATAAAATAACTTGTAGGCATAACATTGTAATTGTCATTTTATGTAGCCACATTGCTTCAAACCATGAGGCTTTACACATCTATAAGCAAGAATGCATAAATTATCTTAATTTATGTAATAAAATGTAGCAAAAACTAGACGACTAAGTATGCATGTTCATTCTTACATTATATCTATTACGCTGAATGATGAGAGACCATTACTTCACCCATAGTTTCACAAAAGTTCCACACAATTCCTTCATGTTGTCCCAGCACAAATCGATTGAGTTAACGTTGAGTTTTTACAAATTTAAGTGAATTCAACATGAAACAATTAGATTGTGCCAAAAACAACTTAAGAATTGTGTTGTTTCAACTCATTTTATATAAGTAGTTTGTACAAGCAGCACAAGTAATTTCTTGAAGTGTACTTGACTTGTCAGAGAAGAGCCTTTACTTGCATTTAAGTTGCTTTGTATGTATTTTAAAATCTCTTTTATCATTTTAATTTCATGCAAACACCAAAAACGAGACAAAAACACATTTACATTTCACAACAGACTGCTTAAACTGTTCTGAACATCAGCAAAACGTGGTCTAATATCAGATACTGACATGTATTAAAAGGTTATATGATAAACCAGGCTGCATTTTTGCATCTGCTGTGTTTTATCAGCCCATGTGTGTAGTGACAGTAGTGTATGACCTGTCAACTGAGCTCAGACCAGTTGCTGGAGGTGTTTCTGACATGACGCTGGATCAAATGAACGTGCTGTATTCAGTGCCTGTTTTTGGACATTGGACTTGCACTCGGCTTTATCTGATGTTGGGTAACTGAGACACTGGAGCACTCTCCTGGACTGCTAAATTAACAAAAAGCAACAAGGCTAAATGCATGTGTTGCACAGCAGGAATAAAATGTTTGCAGGGTTGCTGCTTCTACACAAACTGCACATTTACAACCTTATTAAAACACAAACATCTGGTGTAAACAACACGCGTAAATGTACATTTTAGGTGGCCAATGTATACACCGTCATTCAAAGGTTTAGCAAGATTTTATTTTGAAATGGTCATGCGTTATTTTAAGGTACAATTATTACTATTAGCAAACCATTAGCTAAGACTTTTAGCTCAATAAGCTCCCAATTTGCTACTTATTTATTAGTTAGTAGGGTTTAGTTAAAGGGTTTAAAATAAGATTATACTTTATAAGTACTAATAAACAGCTAATAGCATAATAATTGGCAGGTAATAAGCCAGCAGTTAATACAACTGGTGCTTAAACTAAAGTGTTAACAAAAATGTTTTAAACTTAGTGCCTTATGCTCACTATATCTCCATTTATTTGATTTAAATGCAGTTAAAATATTAATATATATTTACAACTTTATTTTCTGTACTGGCAAAGCTGCTCAACTGGCAAAGCTGCACATTTTTAGAAGATCACAAGACCCTTTCAATAACATTCTAATGTGCTAATATGGTGGTTATATAACTTTTGATTTGTTTTATTATGAATGAAAACAGCTGATAGCCTTAATATTTTTGTAGAAACCTGCACTGTAAAAGATGCTGGGTTCTACACAATTCCTTCATGTTGTCCCGACCCAAACTTACTAAGTGAACTTAATTGTTTTTACAAATTTAAGTGGATTGAACATAAAGTTGTCCCCCTAAAAAAACTCAAAAATTGATTCAGCTCATTTTAAATAAGCAGTTTGAACAAGCAGCCAAAATAAATTAAGTGATGATAGGATATGAAGTTTTAAAGACATTAATAATGTTACATGTAGCTTTTTATAAATCATTGCAACAAAAATGTATTAAGTTATCAGAATTTTCCACATTTTGGAATGGTAGGGCTTAAATTAAATTTAATCAAGCATTTAAAAGTCAAGTGTGCCATTTCCTTGCCACTAGCACTTAACTGCACTGTAAACCATTTTCTGTCAAACATGCAGTTGGAAAACCAATGCAATAATCTCAAAATGACCAGTACATTACTAAAATATGATCCTACTAAGCGCAGGAAGTAACCACATTGGAAAGAGCCAATACATGACACAATGCCTATAAATCTTGTTTGAGAGGCATGAATCAATAAGCATAAAACTCTGCCAATATTACAGAAAGCCAACACACATATCGAACACAGACGTTTAAGAAGATTATCAACCAGTGGAGACACTTCACATAAAAATAACACGGGTAGAAAACAATCCAAAAACGGCCGTCCTTCAAAGCATAATAACACAAGCGCTACAGAGGGAATTTTAAAAGCTCCCTCGTCTTGTTCTGGCATCTCTAGGTCAGCTCATTAAAACAGATGGGGGGTTCAGCAGTAAGTTCAGCATGAGGATGTGAAATCAAAGCCATATGTTTTGGAGCAGCATCTGCCATATTATTAAAAACACAACAGCGCCAAGACCACAGGAACATCAGTAACAATAATGCTCTGAGGGAAAAAAACTCATCCTTCCAAACTCTTTGAAGCCGAGGAGCAAAATGCCACATCCATCCAAAACGACACCATCAGTTTAAAAAAAAAGAGCTTTAAAAACTCCAACAGTTGGTGCTAAAAAGTCAATTCATTCCTATAGCAATTCTTTCTCAAAGCAGATCAAATGTGACAGCATGCGTTAAATAACATACCTGCAGTTGGGTGGAGGATCCAGAGTGATTTCTGCAAGCTCTTTCTGGATTCTGCGAGAGGGGAAAAAGAGAGAGAGGGAGAGAAAGCTGTGAGAATTGCAAGCAGCCAGGGAATTACACTGCCCTCTACCTCTGCTGCGTTTACTGCACGGCTGGCTCTCCCTTCAGCACAGCTAACATGGCTGCTTCCTCTTTGTTCTCGGAGGCATAACCCGAATCCCATAACAGGAAAACTTTGCCGCGCTCGTTTCTGCCGTTCCCTCCATCGCACACCGTTGATCTTCACCTCGGCTCAAAGCCCGCTCCCCTCAGCTCCCAGCCCACCCCTCGACGGTGCGTTTATGTCACTTTAAGCACAAAAGATTTTCTTTTAAAGCCTATATGCAAATGAGACCGAGGGAGGGAGGGGGGGTGTGCTCAAGCATATTTGACAAGAGCTTTAATGCACAGCTCTGGTGCTGTTACTAAAGCATTATCAACAGTGTGTAAAGGAGCCGGGGCAGGATTTTTGACACACATTTCTTTTTAAGAATAACGGTTTGATCTGTCATTCCACCCACATTGAGAACGTCTGTGGCGTTTAATGAGCACTGATGTAGACTAATTGGTTACCGGGTTTTTTTCAGCACAAAATTCACTATGAGAGTAGAATCTTTATGTTTACAAAAGAAACGGATCCTGGTTACAAAACAGATTTGATTCGCTTCTCTTGTTTCTCACAATAACTTTATGCAAGAGTTCTCTGCAACTTTAACTTTAAATATAAGCCAATCACACATCATCATACTGTTTCTTTGCTCACACAGTTAAGTAATTATTTAAGCTTAGTAGCTTAATGCTTTCATTCCCAACTAGGGAGCACAAAAGATTGCAAAAATAACCTTGAATGATTATAATTCTACAAAATGACATTTAATTTTAAAACAATCATCTTTACCTCTTTGCGCTGGAGGATAATTTGGCTGTTGTTTTGCTGGACAGTTTGGTGGTTTTTTTCTGCTGTTGTGGAGGCGTTGGTTGTTTTCGCTCCTCTTGTTCCTCTGGTTCTGGCACCGGGGGATCTCTCTGATCCGCATCAGAACTACCGCTGCTGGTGCTGGGACTTTCATCATCTGACCGTTGTCTTTCACTGGACATTTTCCACCTTCGTAAAGGACAACAAGAGGTTCTGAACCAGTGCTGACTGCAATCATTGGACTGCAGAAAGGTCTCCTGGGGTTTAAGCAAATCTCAAATTTGCTCAGCGGAAACCCTAACCTCAACGCTGTCTGGAACCCTAACCCTTACGTTTCTAAATACAAACATAAGCAAGTCACATTAGATGAGCTTGTCAGAAAGGTAAGCAAATATGCAGTTGACACATCATGCAAACTTCATTTAGTCTGTTTCTACAAACAGATTACTATGGCAAGCTCTTTTAGAATTTATTTCTGCATCTAGTTTTATCCATTTCACACACACACACACAATAGAATCAATTTATACTAGTAGTACTTCCTTTTTAAATGTGACCATTAGTCGGAATGGCTAGTTTATAGATTTAATTACCTTGTAAGATTTAAGATGTTATTAGTAACGATTGGAAAACACGCTAACCATTAATTACAGACCCTTTAGGGAAACTGAAATGGTTCAAGGCAACTATTTGTTTACTTTTAATGCTTTCTAATGAACAGGTACTAGTAAAACTGGAATGGGCACCAGCAACAGCTGGAATGCATACTGGTTGGAGGTAAATAGCTGATAACTGAATCACAGATTCTCATATAATTTAATTGGGAAAAAAATACGCTACTAGCAACAATGGAATAGTTACTTGTTACTACTGGAATGAATAAACATTAGCAGCTAGTCACGACTGCTATCTAATGAAGTGTGGATTACTTACATTGCTGATTAAAAGAAGTGCTGGTAAACACACACACAAAATATGTATTCGTTATTTTTCAACTGCTTGCCATAGGACTAACAATCAAAAGCAGCCATCCAGCATTTGGACTCAGCACAAGCAAACGTATGGATGATCCAATCCGATCCAATTACATCAAACTGTTGTCATTCTGAAGGACAAAACGTCCACGTTTTCACACGTTAAGCCACATACACACCAACTTAATCCATTAGCGACTGAGCTGATAGTATTTGTAAATAGCGCAGCGGCAACATTGTTGCAACCATTATGACGTTTCACATGGATCCGCGATACATTGTATCAGTTTTGCGCTTAATGTTACAAGCTGCAGCGACCATTGCACGTTCACAAAACCCTCCTCCGCGAAAAGAGCCTTGAGTTTTTTTCGCTTTCCATCTGCTGAATAGGTGCAAGTGGCCAAGCTTACGAGAGTAAACGAGAAAAACACACGGCTGTTCCAGCAGAATCTAGCGCTGAGAAGAAGGAGATCTCAAGAGCTGCAAAGCAAAGCAATAATTGCACCTATTCGCAGCATGTCCACCCCCTTCACTTTAGGAGAACAAGGCGATATCGCGAGCGGATTGCGAGGACAAAAAATCGAGTCGTTTAACGCACGCAGGGGCGAAAAGATTCAGATTGGATCTTTTAAAATCCTTTGTAAGAGGTTTGTTATGGTAGGAGGCACTCCAGTATCAGCATGGTGTACCAACTGATGCGTGAAGTCAGTTTCGAGCTCCCTTCTCTTCAGACCTGAAAATACTAAGAAAGGACGATGTTACCCCGCCTAACGTGGACTCTACGAGACCCTTAGAGCTTCTCCTTTACCTTAGACGCGGTCCTGTCCTGAACTGGGGTGGTTAGGAGTGTTAAAAATCCAGTTGAATTGGAGCCGGGAAGACGACGGGCTCCGGCCGAGCTGTGAACATTGGAGAGTAGGAAGGAGAGGAGGCGCTGCACTTTTACTCGGGGCCGACGAGTGGCGCTGTACGGCGCGTGGACATAAGCGTCTATCGCCTTGGCTGCTCTCACAAAACCTTTAAAACCAACGTGAAACTGTATCGCCTCACGATACGCTCCACCTGAGCTGGATTTGTAAGTGCATTAGCTTGCAAGCGTGTGAAGTAGACGTCGGCGGTGACCGACCGTCCTGTCGCCGAGAACGAGGGGATGTTGTGGCGTCAGGAGGAAGTTTTGACATGTTGTGAGGCTCCATGGTGAGAGCAAACAGCTCACGGAAACTTTGAGCGTGGGTGAGAAGTTTGGCTGGAATTCCAGTGCAGGTGGGAGTCCCTGTACAGCTCTGCATGACTTACACTGCATGACTTCTCTATTGTCAACTGCACCACTGTAGGACTTCTCAATAGTCAGTAGAGTGTACTTCTTAATTCTGGATGCTTTTCTCTCTTGTCTATACTGCTATGTTAAAGTATATACTGCATGACTTCTAGTCTGTTCTACATTCCGCCTTATTAGTATTATTATTAGTATTAGTATTATGAATAGCGTATATACCATTCTCAGTTCTCTCTGTTGCTTAATTTGTATATTTTCTATTACACTTTCTGATTTATAGTATAAACAGCATGTAGCCTACTGTTCTACATTATTCTTTATCATTATGAATAGTGTATATACTTTCTCTGTTGTCAGTGATTCTCAGTTCTCTCTGTTGCTTAAACTTTAGATTTTCTATTACACTTTCTGTTTCATAGTGTATACTGCATGACTTCTAGTCTGTTCTACATTATTAAAATGGAAAGTCTGTATAGTATAATATCTCCATAGTCCGTAGTGTACTTCTCGCTTCTCTGTTGCTATTTTATTGTCTACAACATTCTTCTACCACATACTTCTAGTTTTTTTACATTCTGTTTGACACTAATACACTCTCTATATAATATGTACTGAATGACTTCTTTATAGTTTTTATATACTTTATATACTTTCGTGTTGTTTAAGTTTTCTGTACTAAATTCTGCATGAGTTCTAGTCTATAGTACATTCTGCTTTTATAATGTTTGATCTCTAAACTGTAACACTTGTTTCTCTTGTCTATAATAATTGATGCTTTATTAATGACTTCTAGACTGCTCTACATTCTGCATTATTATAATGAATATTCTATATACTGCAGTATATTTCCTCTATATTTAATATGCTCAGTCCTATATGCTATTTTAATTGTCTATAACACTTTCTACATTATAGTGTGTTCTTCATGACTAGTCTTTATTACACTCTGCCTTAAAACAATGCATAGTCAATACAGTTTGTCTACATGCTGTTTTACTTCTCTTTAAGTCTACTTATCTTTATAGTGTATACTTCTTGTCTAGTACATTCTGCTTGACACTAATACACAATCTATATAATATTTACTGTATGATTATGTATAGTCAGTAGAATATACTTAATAAATTCTACATGCAAGTCTATAGTACATTCTGCCTTACAATGCATAATTTTGCATTCATTTTGGCACTTTTTTATTCTGATTTCTGCTTTATTTCTCTATAGATTCATTGTTTTCTGCCATAAATCATAGTCTGCATGACTTCTTATCTACATTTTACTTTGAGATAATTTTTCTATGGCTTATCTTTTTATACTCTAATTTTAGCAAAACCTTTTCTCATTCCTTCTTTTTAAATTATTAAAATTATTGTATTTGTATATATCACATACTGATTGCTTGACTATATTCTGCTTTATTGTATGTTCTGTGCAACCTGTTGTGTGTTACAACTACTACCCTTCACTTTTCTCGACGTTAGCATCACAACTTTTTTGTCTGTAATGCTTAAGTAAATAAAAATGTAGCCTATTGTTCAATTACTACTTTTCCATAGTGTACAGTATACTCCCTATAGTCTATGTAACGTTCTGCTCTATCATGACTTGGTAGTCTTTAGTCACCTAAAAATTATATATTTAGTTCAGATTGTACGTAGTGTATGGGTTCAGAATTTTTTCGTCTACAGTCTGTACTTCTATGATTAATACTGTGACTAAGATGACATAAAGTGTCTATCAATGAGGGTCTATCAATGAAGATTTTGCTAAATTGTTTATTTGAAAGTTGCTGACACTTAAGAGGGATAAAGAAAATTATTAGAGCATAAATGTGAGACGTGTGAATTTAAATAGATATTAAGCTCAATAAGCTGTGAAAATGAACTCGGTGGGCAGATACACACACACATACTTTTGCCTGGACATTCAGGATTAAAGTGACAGCAGCCTAATAAACATGCTGTCTGTGTCATCAATGTTAATTTTGTGCTGCTCTCGACTGAATCACTTGTGTATCCCTTTTTAGAATCTATTTGCATTTAATTCATACAGTGCGTGAAGCTTAGGCAGTTATGTGTTATTTCAGTTATAATTCAGTTTCTGTAGTATTTCTTAAATAAGCCATCTCTAGCTATTTTAATTTGTATCTTTATTCTTTTGTATTCAATTTTTGTGTAATTTACTTATTTATATAAAATAAGGTTTCCCATATCATGAAGTGTGTGTGTGTGTGTGTGTGTGTGTGTGTGTGTGTGTGTGTGTGTGTGTGTGTGTGTGTGTGTGTGTGTGTGTGTGTGTGTGTGTGTGTGTGTGTGTGTGTGTGTGTGTGTGTGTGTGTGGGGGTGTGTGTGGGTGTGTGTGGGTGTGTGTACGTACACTTAGTGCATTATATCCTAGCAAGACTTATAGTATAAACTTAATTGTTCCAAAGTGTATATACGTTTCTATTAGGGCTGCACGATATTAGAAAAATCGGACATATCTACGATATTTAGCGATAACAGATGGCTTAAATAGCTCTATTTGGGGGGTAAATCATTCATTTAGATTGATTTAGATTAATTTAGATTGAGATAAAAGCTAAATAAACAGTGCTTTATGGTTTTCCTGAGATTCAAACAGTATTCCATTGCAGAAATTGAATAACGAAATGTTAAATAATACTGTATAGTCTACAAATGGACCTTTTTTTTGTGCCCAAATGCTTTAAACTATTAAAAACCCGCACTTAAAACACATGCAAATGATGTTTATACTTTGCAATGACTCTACAAATCTCATGTATTCTTTATTGTCAATCAACTATAATCCCAACTCAACTGCTGCGATGTGACTATTGCGGACACACACACACATTGCGATATCGATGCTGAAACAATATGTTGTGCAGCCCTTGTTTCTATAGTGAATAATTTATTGCTTTATAGTTCAATATTAGTGTTATGACTTTGCGTTATAGTACATACTGCTAAAAATGACATTTAGTTCTTTGAAATCGGTTGTAGGCCACTGAAATGCTATGGTTTTTTGACTTTGGACAGACTTTGTTTTGGGAGAATATTCTGAAATGTTGTATTGTGGTGCATGACTTTTCTATGTGTACAGTGTTCGTAGAGTCTTCTTTCCTTCAATGACAATTTATTTTATATAGCACAATAAAAAACAAACCAAGTTGACCAATGTGCTTCACAATAACTAAAAACCACAAACAATAAGTAAGTCAATGACAAAAACAAGTAAAAACAAATACAGAGAATAAAAGAAAAAAACGAATAGGTATAATTAACACAGGGTGGCGCGGTGGCACAGTGGGTAGCGCTGTCGCCTCACAGCAAGAAGGTCACTGATTTAAGCCTCGGCTGGGTCAGTTGGCATTTCTGTGTGGAGTTTGCATGTTCTCCCCGTGTTCGCATAGGTTTTCTCTGGGTGCTCCGGTTTCCCCCACAGTCCAGAGAGGTGCTGTAGGTGAATTGGGTAAGCTAAATTGTCCGTAGTGTATGTGTGTGAATAAAGTGTATGGGTGTTTCCCAGTGATGGGTTGCAGCTGGAAGGGCATCCGCTGCGTAAAACCTATGCTGGATAAGTTGTCTGTTCATTCCGCTGTGGCGACCCCAGATTAATAAAGGGACTAAGCCGAAAAGAAAATGAATGAATGAATGAATGAATGAATAATTAACACAATCTACAGTCTATGCTCCATTTGCATTTTATGAAAGCTCAACTTTTTTGAATTGTATATAATCTCTGTAGCTATATTTGAGGCAATCCTATGTAGACAATTGTTTCTGTTTTTGTTGTAATAAATGATTTGACATGTTAAGGAACATTGGCCAATTATTTCCCTTGCTTAGGTTGTTAGTCATGCTTCCCCTGAAACCTTTAAAAATAGCTCTGAGGTTGCATGTGTGTTTCTGTACAGTAAGGCCACTCATCCATTTCCAGAAAAAGTGCACAATTTATTCTATTACTAGTGGCCTCACAGGAAGATTAACCAAGAAGTAGTCTGTTGAAAATGTTCGCTTTTAGTCTGCCAAATCTGATATACCTCTATTTTGCAGATGACATTTTTCAAGTTCCTCGAATAGGTTAAGTGCGCGTTGATAATCATCTAGACACAAATTTGCCTTGGACTAGAAAATGTCTAGCATGTTTGCGAATGACACTTGGTTATCAATGCCACATTTTCTTGTGTGGTTTCAAGTGTCCAAATGCTTTTTGAGAGCTTGTGAGATCTGTGAACTCTATTGTTCATTGTCAGTGGACTGAGATGTTAATCTCCGTATCATTTGTATGGCACACAGCGACTCGGTTTCAGTTTCGCCTGCTTTGAAATGTTAGATTAAAGAACACTTTTGAAGCAAATGATGTCACGCTCCACTAAACTAAAGCGCTGTGATGAGAGCGGCACAGTCGTTTGTTTTTTTTTGTCTGCTACAAGACCGTCACTCTAAGCACATTCTAAGTGATAATCTCCAGGTGAGAAGGAAGCGTGGCAGGTTTAGGAGGCTGTATTAGTTTTTTTTCTTCTTTTTTTTTTTTTCCTGAATCTTGGCAGCATGATGTGTGCGGGTGTCTTACTTCTGGTGCTTATCGTGTGTGACAGCGCATTGACAGCAGGGGGAAGGAAAAGAAAACAGAACAGTGTGGGTTTGTGCTTACCGCTGGATGTCAAAAAAAAATGACATACAGGAGCTCGGAGTGAAAATACAAAAGCTATGATATCAATCAAATATAAAAGGAGAGATAAAACGCTTTAGACGGCTTGTGAGGACAGGAATGTTGATATTAAAGAAGCAACAGATTAGATTTGACTCCTATCTAAACAGAAATTATGACCTTGGAAAATGTGGGAAAGTTTGGCACAAAAAAAAAAATTCCAAAGCTGTATAGCTGGCTTTCTTTCGTAGAATATAAAAGGACTTGCTTAGCAGGATTTTCAAGCCGCTGTTTCATTATAAGAATGGATGGGAGTCAAAGACTTGGGAATGTCAGTGAAGTGTGTTATGTGTAAAGTAGAAGTGATTAATGAAGCTGTTTTTGTGAATGTAAAAGCTCTGCAAAGATTCAGAGATCAAAATACATGATAAATAGACGTATTTCCTAAACAGAAGGAACTGATTCTCAGTGATGGGAATAACGGCGCTATAAATAAACAGCGTTACTAACGGCGATACTTTTTTCAGTAACGAGTAATCAAACGAATTACTGTTTCCCAGTTTCAACGCCGTTACTGACAATAAAATGTGCGTTCGTTACTATAATTGAGAACACTGAAGCGCTTTTCATGCGAGCAGTTTCTCTCTCAGCCATAGTACCACTCTTTCTCTGGTGTGTGTGTGTGTGTGTGTGTGTGTGTGTGTTCATGTGTTCGGGGCTGGGGCGGAACACGTAACCAACCAGTGATGATGATTGGTGTGTTTGAGAATGTGATGATTGGATTAGATGCGTGTCAGTGGCGCACTCCATCGACCAGGCATCAGAACAATGGCAAATCCAACAAGTTCAAAGGTAGCGTTTGCTAACTGGAAATATAAGCACTACTTTTCCCTCGTTGAGGTGAAAGACAATAATGTTTATGTATCGTGCAACTTATGCCCAGGAAAAAAAGAGACTTTCTGCGTCTGTGACAAGTAATTTTAATCCAATGAAGCACTTCATGTCGCACCACAAAATTAGTGGCTACGCAGGTGATAACGTGAGCTCTGCTACCAAAGGAGGAGATGAAGCCACTACATCAAAGCAAATAAAACTTAATTTTTCTCCACCGCAAACACTTACTACTCAGACAGAATTAAACAAAATAATATCTAGATAGGCAGCACGGTGGCGGAGTGGATAGCACATTCGCCTCACAGCAAGAAGGTCGCTGGTTCGAGCCCCGGCTAAGTCAGTTTGGCATTTCTGTGTAGAGTTTGCATGTTCTCCCCATGTTTGCGTGGGTTTCCTCCGGGTGCTTCGGTTTCCCCCACAATTCCAAAGACATGTGGTACAGGTGAATTGGGTAAGCTAAATTGTCTGTAGTGTATGAGTGTGTGTGTGTGTGTGTGTGTGTGTGTGTGTGTGTGTGTGTGT
>CAIGQW010053321.1:1958781-1968961 GCA_903798125.1 Danio choprae
GTGTGTGTGTGTGTGTGTGTGTGTGTGTGTGTGTGTGTGAATGAGTGAGTGTGTATGGATGTTTCCCAGAGATGGGTTGCGGCTGGAAGAGCATCCGCTGCGTAATACATATGCTGGATAAGTTGGCGGTTCATTCTGCTGTGGCGACCCCAGATTAATAAAGGGACTAAGCCGAAAAGAAAATGAATGAATATCTAGATATATAGTTGAGGACATGCTGTTGTTGTCTCTCACATTGTCCAATATTAAAATAGTGTAGATTAGTGTACAATGTTTTATATTTATTTTATAGTCATTTGACAATTTTTTTTTTTTTTTTAAGTAACACAATAGTTACTTTCACTGGTAATTAGTTACTTTAATAATTATGTAACTCAGTTACTATTTGAGAGAAGTAACTATAACTAATTACTTTTTTAAAGGAACATGCCCAACACTGCCTCGTTTAAGATTAATGCCTGAAATGAGTTGTCAGTAATTCCCATTTTCTGCTACAAATTTGCATAATGTTATATTTCACTAAGAATCGAGTACTATTTTATATATTTTTTGTCTTATCTGATAACATACATTTATACACTCCATCCAGATCTCTTAGATCCTGCAACCTTGGGTTTCTGTCTGTTCGCGGATCAAGGTTGAAACACAGCGGAGACCATGCTTTTGCGATAACCGGCTCAAAACTCTGGAACAGTTTACCAGTATCGATTCGAATGGTGTCATGGTTTGGTGTCAACTCAAAACACATCATTTTAATGTGTGAGTCTAGTTGATCTGTTTGAGTATATCTTATTGATGTATTCTTAGCATTTTGTACTTTATTCTTTTGTATCTAAGTCACTTGTATAGCTCTTTGGTCAGCCCTGGGTTTTATAAATAAAGAATGATTTAATGAATGACATGGATTTTGTATGTTTGCATGCATGTCTGTATATTTGTGTGTCCTGTTGAGAGTTCCTGCATTCATTTTAGAGTTATGTTTTAGAGTTATGCATCTAGCTGAACTAAAATAACCATGTCATGTTGCATGTTGGTTATAAAAGGATCATGAAACCTTCTTTAAATTCAAGTCTACCTCAGAATTCCATTTGAAATCAAAATGCACCATGTTTATTTTGCTAGCGCACATTGTTATACCTTAGGTGAACATTTAATCTGTCCAACTTCATCAACAGAAACCACAATGTTTGTTTTGGTAGTCTTCAGTCAAAGTCTGAAGAAACAAAGAATGACAGATTCAGCTAAAATCTTCTTGAATGTTCTACCGAGGGAAAAGAAAATCACCTGCATCTTAGACTGCCCTAGGGTGAGTAAATTAATAGCACATTATAATTTGTTAGTGAACAATTCCTTTAATATGCCCATGTGAACACTTCCTTGTGATAACGTTTTGGCGTGCGTTTGTGTGTGTGTGTACAGGTTTACCTATACTTCTGAGGACTCAATTGTCCTCACTTATATCATGAGATATCCAAATGTCCCACAAGTGAGGACATTTCACTGGTCCTCACTAATTATAAGTGCTTATAAATCTATTTTCTAATGATGTGCTCTTGTTTCTGTGAGGATAGGGTTAGAGTAAGGGTAAAGTTAGACAAGAGACATTATCATTAACCTGATATAAAAACAATGGAAGTCAGTGTAATGTCCTCACTAAGATAGCGAAACAAACCTGTGTGTGTGTGCGCGCCAGAAAAATAATGTGGGATGTAATCTAATCTATTGTGAATTGACAAGAGCGGACACGATCAGTGAATTATGGGCAGTCTTGGAAGGTGCATTAGGAACGTAAAAAGAAGTCAATACTTTAAGTACATGAATTATGATCATTTCATTTCCTTTTCTGTCTATGTTTATTGCACAAGATGGCCTATAAATGCCATGTTGCATTGAGAGGCTGTTTCTTACTGAATATACTCATGTGTGCAAAACAATGTATGGAATGACATACACAGGAAAGAGAGAGCATTGGGACAGACAATAATAGTGCCTATAACAAGGGAGCAGTTATGGATATTGTGCCTGCCAAGAAAAAAATAGACGTTAGACTTTTTTTTTTGTTTTCCCCTTGTTTTTTTGTCTTGTCTTGTCTACAATATGTGTGAAATATATTGTATACAAATATGTGGAAATATGTGTTCAGCCAATATTTTTGTAAAACTGCAAAAAAAATGTTTTACTTCAACATACAGTAAGTTTGACTGCATAGTAACTGAAACTAAAAGACAGGCGCCGCACCAGCTGCACTGTAAATAAGTTGATGCGGCAAAAACAGACACTGATTGCCGTGCCGGATTTTGGAACTGGTTTGTATCTTCATAGAAAACAAAATGTTTTGAAATCTAGTAATGGAGAGGCATGGCGCTTCCGGCGTCCAGTCTGCAATGTGCACAGATATGGATATTGGTTTTTAAAGTGGTAACTATTCATTCTTAGTACATTCTTAGGAGTTGCCACAGCTGAATGAACCACCAACTTATCCAGCATATGTTTTACACAGCGGATGCCCTTCCAGCTGCAACCCACTACCGGGAAACATCCATACACACTCATTCACACACATGCACTATGGCCAATTTAGTTTATTCAATTCACCTACAGCGCATGTCTTTGAATTATGTCCACACAGAAATGCCAACTGACCCAGCCGGGACTCGAACCAGCGACTTTCTTGCTGTGAGGCGACAGCACTAGTCAGCAATAATCCAATCAGATTGATCCAAGCCTACAATAAATAGACTGATTTCACCCTACTGCCTTATCTTCATTTTGGAAGAATCCCCTCTTCCACCCCATCTCCTCCTTTTCCTCCTTTACCAGGGGGAGCTCTCGAGACCTACCTGATCTCAGACCCCCTTACATGCTAACTGACCAGGTGGGAGCCCTGGGCTCAATTATCTCAGAGCTCAGAGTTCTCTCCCTGGACAGCATGCCAAACCTGCTAATAGCATCAAGCAATATCTAAGTGTGAACTCTTGAAAGATGCAAAATAATCACAAAATTTGAAGATGAATAGTGAGACAGCCACATTTCTGTGATGAAAAAGGCAAAACTAGACAATGAAAACCCAGAATTGTAAAATATGCATTAAGAAATTGGACTTTCCTCACAATTTTTGTTTTTCAGTTTTGCTGTTTGAATAAAAAAGCCATTGTTTCTTTATTACTTTTTTTTATCCTGTGGCAGAAGCACATTTCCATAACCAACACACAACACCGCCTCCGCTAAAATCCACCTTTTATGCCTTTAAGGTTAAAACAAGAGTACATTTTGGAATTGCTTTTAACCCAAAATGATTGTGCTCTTGAATATTAATGAGCTGCTAATTAGGCTGTCAGCATACAGAGGCAGAAATAGACATTAATATTTAATGGCACAGCCGGTTGCTGTTCCTTTTGCTGTGAAGTTTTGCTGCTTCATGACTGCGATAGCAAAAAAGCACTGTATTTTGAAAGCCAGCTTTAAAACATGCATTTCGGCTGACTCACTGTGTGTAGCATTTATACATATTCAATGTAGTGTTGGAGAAAAGCCTCTATAACCAATTCAATTAGTATTGTTTATAGACCTGTTTCCTGCAGCAACAGAGTGTTTTGCTCCAGCTTTTTGTGTGCGGAGCAGCTGTGTGCAATGTGCTGTGCTTTTCCTGACCTCACAGATTTATTTTTTTTCCATACTCATGGCTGTAGATGTGCTGAAGAGCAATTCTGAGGACTTGCTCAAGTGTAAGAGAGCCGCCAGTGAGGGTTTTACAGTGACCCTGCTTGAATAGGAGCTTGTGTGAACTTATGAATGCATACGTGATGTCAGAGGGAGGAACTGCACAACAGTCTCTACAATACAGCTTATTGGCACTGGCCCAAAATATGGAAATTTGCAGTATGGAATAATGTACATGTATACATTTTGAACATCTATTTGAATGAAATAAACAAACCAAAAAATATTTTTCATTCATTTTCTTTTTGGCTTAGTCCCTTTATTAATCTGGGGTCGCCACAGCGGAATGAACTACCAATTTATCCAGCATATGTTTTTACGCAGCGAATGCCCTTCCAGCTGCAACCCATCACTGGGAAACATCCATACACACCCATTTACACTCATACACTATGGACAATTTAGCTTACCCAATTCACCTGTACTGCATGTCTTTGGACTGTGGGGTAAACCGGAGCACCCGGAGGAAACCCACGCAAACACAGGGAGAACATGCAAACTCCACACAGAAATGCCAACTGACCCAGCCGGGGCTCAAACCAGCGACCTTCTTGCTGTGAGGCAATTGTACTACCCACTGCGCCACTGTGCTGCCCCCCAAAAATATTTTGAAATGTATTAAATATAATAAATACTAATAATATTTTGATTAAATACAATACTATAATTTTAAATATAAATATTTATTTTAATTAAAATATTGTTGTGAAAATTAAAAATACACACTTCTATATAACATGCACGCATGTGCACACACACACACACACACACACATTTGTGTATTAAATGTATTTTCAAATGATAGAATTGTTTACTTAAAATGTTGTAATTTTGACAATTTATTTAAACAAAAATCGATATTGTGGTTCAAATCAAATGAAAACAAACTTATTTAATTTAAAATAAATATGTTATTATAATTTTTATTGTTATTTAATTTATTAGTAATAAAATGTACATTTAAATGTTACTAAATTATTTGTTTTAAAAGTATTAAATCAATTATTATTGTTTGTTTTTATTGCATTCAATAATGCTTAATTTATCATTTTAATAGGTTCTGTCTCTCTCATTTGTGTCTGTACTTTGTGTGTACTTGTCAAAATATAAATAAATAATATGAATGAGCCATCTTGGAAAACATAAGGAAACATATGGATAATGATGATTAAACAGGAATCTCTTCTCTTGGTGTGTTATGCTAATTATTAACCACAGACACACCCTCTCTCATTTACATTAACAGGCAATGAAGGTGTTTGTGATCATACTTTAATTTTCTGCAGCTGACGGAGAGCAATAGTTGCATCTGACTCTAAAAGAAAAACTTTATGTGAAAGTATTTTGTTATGCATGACATCACAGCATACCCAACATGCACCTGGTTGTGATTGTTATGCGTAGACCTTGCTAATCACAAACAGGCCTTCTGTGTCAACCTTATAAATAAAGCATTAAGGCAGGCATGCAGGCTACAACACTGCTTTTTCATCATGCACAGCAATTTTGCTTTTCAAAATGTTTTTTTTTTCAGTCTAACGTAAAGAAAATATGCAAAATAGACATTTTTATTATTACAATATTGAATAACAGCCCGTTAACTGTTTTCTTAAATATGTTTTCTCCTTTATTGAGCCATAGATTTTCACTTTAGAAGCACTCTATACACTTCAGTTTGATTCATATCTGTATGAATCTTTTACACAGGGATATGTTTATGCAGTATATGTGATATTGATATTATGCAGTGATGTTATGTAACATATTATTCCACAAAAAAATATTTTTTACTTTATTTTTCTGGCTGTTTACATGAATTTTCAGAATTATACAACAATAAAAGGAGAATTACAAAATCCAATGTTAAGGGCACGCCAAACCAACAGGCAGAGATAATGACACTTTTATGCTGGTTTCACACCAAACAGGGAATTAAGACTGCATTCCAGTCCAAATTTTGATGCCTTTCACTCACTAATGTCCCTCCATCTCATTCCCTTGGATGTAAGTTATTGATTATGTCACACAAGTGTCCACTACTGGCAGAACATATGAATGGGTTTAAATGGAATGCTCTAAACCAGTGGTGTTCAACCCTGTTCCAGGAGATATACCTGCTTCCTGCAGAGTTCAGCTGCAACCTTGATCAAACACACCTGTCTTTAACCATAAAGTGATTCTTCAGATCCTACTTAGTTGGTTTAGATGTGTTTGATCAGGGTTGGAGCTGAACTCAGCAGGAAAGTATATCTCCTGTTGAGCACCCCTGCCCTGAACACTTGAGCACTTAGGAACTACACTTTTGTGACATCACAATCACATTGCATTCTGGGACATATAGGTGCTGAAATGAACACATGAAGCCGACCGGCTCCCTTGATCAAATTCGAGGAATCGAGGGTATGTCCTTCGTTCACTTGATGAAGTGGAACTCACTTCAAAATGCCATTGGTGATTCCCCTGAGGGGGAACAAAGGAAAGGAAAGTTCATGAGTGCATTTCTATAAGTGGATAGGAACGTAGCCTAAGTATTTTCGCAAGTAAAAAACATACAAGTCAATGCAAATGTGAGAACAGATGTGGGTTACTGTCCTCGTGGTGTGAAAGACATCATGAGGCAAAAACTCCAGTTAGTGTCCACACGACCACACTATACCCAGAGTTTCGGAAAGTCTTTACCCTGGCCGGAATTTTCAGAAAGTTTGGCTTTCAGCCCGTCCGCACGAACATGGGCATTTCCAAAACTGCCTTTTTTCTATGCAGTTTTGCTGTTTGTCCACACAAAAATGCAGGGTCACGGGACTGAAACCAAAACTTTCTGAAAAACCCCACATTCGCGGCAAATGCATCACATTTTTCATGTCATTCGCCCGTGCGATGATAATCCGCATCTGTTCTCATGTCTGCATTGATTTGTATGCAATTTACTCGTGCAAATACATAATTCCCTGTTTAGTGTGAACCCAGCATAAAAGTTTCATTATCACCGCCTTTTGGTTCGGCGTGTCCTTAACATGTGTGTTTTTGTGTTTTCATGTGGACGGAGATTTTTTTTATAAACTAAAGGGATGAAAACCCCGTTAATAAAAATAACCGTGTACGTGTGGACATGGCCTGCCAACCTGATTTCACCAAGTAGGACATGTTTCTGGATTACCATCTATGCTGATTCTGGAACAACATTCCAATCAGCCAATTTGAATTAAAGGATACGTTTACAGTTTATGTTAAGTTTAGGCTTACGGTTAGGCACTTCTACATGAATGTTATTCAACTGTTATTCTCCTCTGATTTGGGGATAATTTACGGTTATGGTTGGGTTTAGGAATATGGAATAGGCATGGATTATATTTTCAAACAAAAATTATGTTTAAGGATCAACATAGAGGTTAATCCAGAATCGCATCGTACTTGACAAAATCATGTACGTGTGGACATGTCCTCAGTCACCCTATACTCCGTTTGTGTGTGGACAAACAGCAAAACCACATAGGAAAAACCTTAGTTTTAAAAATACCCGTGTTCGTGTGGACAGGGCTTCAAATGACCCCTCTCTGATCTATTTCTATGTACATTCGCTGTACTCACTTACTGATTTTGTAAACAAGATTGGTAACAGGTCATTAATATATTGTCTTCTCTGTCTGTTCAGACTGCATCAGACTTGAGAGTGTGTGTAGGTTTGTGTTTTCAGTGTTGTGTAAATGTGCATGGAAATGTGCCAGACACTTGCAGTAGAGATAAGGCCTCATTGATTGATGGCATTCCAGTGAATGGTGCTCTGTAAGCAGTGGAAGAAGGAAAAAAAAACTGTCTTTATTTTCAGCTGAAAACCACATACTGCCTCATCTGTCGCAAGGTACTGTTTTGATGTTTGTGTTTTCATTCAGCGGTCACAGAAACGGTTGAATAAGGAATGCAATGTTGGTCGTTTTGTCTATTCTCAACTGAATAAAGCAGTGTTCTTCTGGGAGAGGAGTGGTAGAACGCAACACCTCTGTTTTTAAATATGGCTCAATGTACATAAGTGTCAGACAGACAATTTTAAGTCCTCCACTTTGTCTCTTGAGCCATAATCTCTTCTTCTTCTTCTTTAGATGGTGGTGTATAAAAACATTTGAGACTATAGTGTGCAACATTGACTAAAATTGACCTCTTGATATGTTTGGGAGGGTTTTATAGTGACAATTCAACACTTTTCTGAGTGTTTTTGGGCTGGTTTAGGCCTTTCATGAATTAAATAAATGTCAATGGCAGTAAGTTGTAGCACGTTGCTCTCTCAGTAAGGGATTCATTTGAATTATTAATTTAAAACATTCATTTTAATCCCCAATTCATTTGTGACTTTGGACCACAAAGCCAGAGATAATTGACCTTTTTTTTCTTTTTCTTTTTTTAGATTTAGACATACATTGAATGCTGTATAATAAGTATGAAACTCTGGAATCTGAGGTTTCAAAGCAAAATTTAAAACTGAGCAAATGAAATGTTTAAAGAGGTGTCTTCTGGAATCTTTTTAGAATATTTATCAGTTTATATTTATCAAACGGAAACAACTTATATGACTTTTATCAGTGTTGTTGTTATTTGTATTTATTTATTTATTTATTTATTATACAGGGAATGATTAAGAAACTGTTATGATTGTAAATTATATATTGAATATTTAGTACAAGTGTTGCCATGAATATAGCCAATACTGCTGATATAGCATTAAAACAAACAAACAAACAAATAAATAAATAAATAAATAAATGCATACTGAGAAAATCATCTTTAAATTTGTCCAAATTAAATGCAATGCATATTACTACTTAAACATTGTGGGTTTTGACTTATTTACAGTAGGAAAATGACTAAATATCTCAATGTAACATGCATCTTTACTTAATATTATAATTATTTTTGGCATAAAATAATTGATTCTTTGATTGAATTGATTGATGAAATGTATTTTTGACTATATATCTCTGCAAAATAAGATTTTTGTGGTCCAGGCTCACATATATAGGTCTTTATGGATGAATCATTGGCTCAAATGCTCTGTTTAAAAATCAATAGCAAGATCTTATAAATATATATAAATAAATAAACCATACATGGATATTTAATGTTTTCCTAAATTGAATGAAAGGGGCATTTAAAGTAATAGTCTTTTCACTTTTAGACTTTCAAGACATGTGTTTGCTTTTGCAAAGTGAGTGACACACTCAGTGTCAGCTCACACATCTTTAAAAGAGCAATTCTCATATTATGGTAGATGACACATTTTGCAAACCGCTGCTTGAGTCCTCTGAAGTGTGTCGGATGAGTCATGATTGGGTTGGTTAGCGTGGGCCAGGTAACACCTGCTGGATGAAAAAACATGTTACGCAATTGACAGCCATTCAAAAGTAGCCATGACTTCTGATTAGATGATATTCTGATTTACAGTTGAAGTCAAAATGATTAGCCCTCCTGTGAATTCTTTTCTTTTTAAAATATTTCCCAAATGATATTTAACAGAGCAAGGAATTTCTCACAGTATTTCCTATAATATTTTTTCTTCTGAATAAAGTCTTATTTGTTTTATTTCGGCTAGAATGAAAGCGGTTTTTAATTTTTTAAAAAACATTTTAAGGTCAATATTATTAGCCCCCTTAAGCAATATTCTTTTTTCGATTGCCTACAGAACAAACCATCGTTATACAATAACTTGCCTAATTTACCTAGTTGTGCCTTTAAATGCCACAACAAGCTGAATCCTAGTATCTTAAAAATATCTAGTATAATATTATGTACTGTCATCATGGCAAAGGTAAAAGAAATCAGTTATTACAAATTAGTTATTAAAACTATTATGTTTATAAATGTGTGAAAAAAAATCTTTCCATTAAACAGAAATTGAGTAAAAATTGGGCTAATAATTCAGGAAGAATGCCAGTTTAGTAACCTTGTTTTGTGCTTTTATCATTAATACTTTTGAAAAATATGTCTGTTTAATTCATTTGTAGTTCCGGCAAAATTTCAAGATTTCTTAGAGACTATTTTAATACCATTTTATTTTATGCAATTGTAGTTTTATTTAAATTACTGAAAACTATTTTACAGTATATGGAAACTGTTTGAAACATTGTTTCATTAAAAACAAACTTAAATTCACCTGCAAACTTCATGTAGCTTTTCTCTTTCACTCTTTACTTGTGTTACATATTTGGCGAGTGTTAAATGTAGGCCTTGTGTGGGCACAATTAATACATATTTGGACACAAAACATTTGTGGAACAACAAATAAAATATTCCTCACACCTTTGCTTTGGTGCTCAGAATGACTCGACAAATGTTCTGTACAGTTATTAATGGATTTTAATGACTGTGAAGTGTTTGAAGTAGTAAAAACCAACAGTTTCACTGCAATTGGTAACTTTGTTTTCTACATAAAATAGTTACGTTTCCTCATGAGATCAATATCTTTGTTTTC
>CAIGQW010053321.1:1968971-1984191 GCA_903798125.1 Danio choprae
TACATAAAATAGTTACGTTTCCTCATGAGATCAATATCTTTGTTTTCTAGATCATAACCAAGAAGTGTCCTGTGTGTTTCTCTTTTCATCAGAGAACAGAAAGAACAGAACAAACTCTTATAGTAGCAAAATTGGAGGAGTGCGTTAAAATAAGAGCCTTCACAAATCTGCCATGTGAAAGTCTTTGAATCCTGCACTGTCAGTCACCGGTGATACTCAACGATTTGGGAAGTGCTTTACAATGATTGAGTGGAAAGCTGATCTGGGGGGTGCCGTCCAGGAGTGTTTTCTAGTCTTTTATTTGCCTCTGGCGTGATGCTTTAACATGTCGCTGAACTGGAATCCTCAACACCCCCTCCTCTCGCTCCTCTTTCTTTTCGGCACCTCCACCGGCTCCATTGTCGCCTGACAGTACAATTGCTACGCTGCCACCGGCTGGGTGTTCAAATGGAAATCGACTGAATTAATATTGTTACTTATGAATGCTGAAGAATTCCACACCTTTGCTGCTTTGCAATGACAAACGGGGATATACTGAGCATGCTGTAGCGTTTACTATGATATGTGGCACTGTAGCTTCAGATATGCTCATGTGTTTGCCTCTATAGATGTTAAGGAGAATGCAGTTTGAGTCAGTTCGGTTGTGCACAATTAACTTGTATTGTTGTGTCATTGTGGTGGTATTTAACCTTAGTATAGGTTTAGGAGTTAGTTGGGTAACTTTTTTTGGCGATCTTTTTGGCTATTTCACCATTTTCTTTTATGAATTGGTTTACCAAATAATTACAGGACCTTCAGGAAGAAAAAAAAGTAGTAGTTATACATGATTTGTGAATGGGCTTCCATTTTCGAAAGGCTCTAAATGTTTAAAGTTTAATTCTTAAAACAGATTTAACATTCTTTAATCCATAATGAAGGGCTTTAAGTTTACTTGATTGGGACACATTACCTATTAGAAAGTGTCCAGGTTCTAGTTTTGGCTAGAACTAAAGATCATTCATCAAGACAGACTTTGCATGGTGGCTTGACAAATTATACCTTTTTTTGCAATCATTTTAGCTGTTACATTTTGCCAAAAAGGTGTGTTTTATAAAAATGTTATAATTTCACCATTTTCTTTTATGAATCTGTTTTACAAATACAAAAATTTGCACAACAAAAGTCATACTTGGTTTGTTAGCAGGACAAAAAACAAGGATTTGACACTGATTTGCATTTGTTGCGTGTTTTTTAATGTCATGCTTTGTCAAGTTGATGTCGTTTTGACATCAAGGTTCCCGGTGCATTGGAATCAGACTCATTAGAATCATGTCTCAAATCGATCTTAAACCAATGCCTTTATTAACTCTGTGTCTATAAATCCTTTAAATACTTGCAATCCTAAACTGATAATTTAAGTTCAAGGGAATGATGTTTCCCACACAAATCACCACACACAACAGAGTATTTTGTAAGTAGGGCTTTTATAGAAACTGGAACTTATCATTTCAGACAGACTGGGAACAAAAGTACTGCAATAATGTAAAGTAATGGCTAATATTGTAAGAATATCTTGATATTTTGCTGGAATTTTCAAGCATGTGCTTGAAACTTAAAATGAGATGCATCAAACAGCCCGGGTAATAACAAATTATGATTGAACAGCAAATCATTCATTCATTCATTCATTTTCATTTCGGCTTAGTCCCTTTATTAATCTGGGGTCGCCACAGCGGAATGAACCGCCAACTTATCCAGCATATGTTTCACGCAGCGCATGCCCTTCCAGCTGCAACCCATCTCTGGGAAACATCCATACACACCCATTCACACTCATACACTACAGACAATTTAGTCCACCCAATTCACCTATACCGCATGTCTTTGGACTTGTGGGGGAAACCGGAGCACCCAGAGGAAACCCACGCCAACACAGGGAGAACATGCAAACTCCACACAGAAACGCCAACTGACCCAGCCGAGGCTCGAACCAGCGACCTTCTTGCTGTGAGGCAAATGTGCTACCCACTGCACCACTGTGAGGCCCGAACAGCAAATCATGTTGTACATAATTTAATTTGATCTTCACATAAAATCCCTGAAGAAAATTTAGTTATGTTAGCAAAGACAAAATTGACACTGTAGAAGACAATAGATTTCTTGCACAAGTTTCATGCATGCCATCACTGCTCTATTCCTTTATTTGGGGATTTTTCAAAGTTAATAACACAGATTGACTTTGTAAAATAAAACATAAACGCATACACAGTATATAAACATTTATTTATTATTTATTTAATTAGAAAAAGAAAGGAGATACAATATAACCAATGAAAAAAAGCAATGTTAATTGTAAGCATGCAAATCATGTGGTACTGTGTTTATATATAATTCAATGATCAACCTTCTCCAATTGTACACAGTTGTAAACGTCTGAGAACCATAGTCCAATTAATCCATCAATGTCTGTTTTCCATTTCAAAGTGATATACGTTTTTTTTTAGCTACAATCAATAACATTTTAGCAATCCCTGCTCTTCCTTGAAAGAGTCTCAGAGATTTCTTGTAGTTCGGACACATTTTAGATCATAGCATTTGTGTGAAATCAAGCTTGTGTAGCCAGAAACATTCATACTCATAGCTTCACAGAGTATCGTTTGAGTCACAGAGTCTGATGTTGATCAGTGTTTTTATGCATGTTCTCTGTCAGGGTTTAGCTGTGTGCAACGCTGGTTTGTGATGACTGTGGGATGTCGGCGCTGGTTATTTTTGTTGGCCTGTTCCGGCATTTCAGGAGGCGTCCCCAAGGCCAGAGACAGACAGACAGAGCGAGCCGACTGCAGCCCCTCTCCGTATGGAAGAGCAGCTGTATTATTCAGCTCCCACAAAGTGAAGTGCAGCCCCTCCTTTCTGACTGCTCACTGGCAGAGTTTGTTTTTAATCACTGCAATCTGCGGCCACTTCTTCCCTGGCTCCCCTGATGGGTAATAGAATATAATGGTGGGCTGATTCTAGGCTTGGCGTGGCTAGCAACATTTTTTTTTTTTTGAGATTTAGCTCGCTCAGCCATGAACTGTAGGTTTTCCACTTTTATAGCTTGGTTCTTTTGTGCTTTTCACTCCTTCGCTTTATTTTTTTCCGCTGTGGAAAAAGTTCTGCTTAAACCAGTATGAACTTCCAGGGCTGGTGTATTCTGGTTAGTCCGGTAAATATGTTAAAGCAGTGCAGCTGGTTAACAAATAGCACACTTAGCTTCTGGAATCTGATGTATTTCCTGCAGGAAATGGTAATGAGGGAGCACTGTATTCATAAGGAATTGATTCATTACTTGTGATGTATTTAATCCATAATGAAGCACTTTATCTGTTGGAGCTGTGGTGAAAATTCGTTTGAGAAATCAGTTCTGCATCAGATTTTCAAAATGCATGGCTATTATTGAAAGGATTCTGAGCTTAGCTTTTAACAGCAGATGGTGCTTTTCAATCAGTCGAGCTCTACTTGCATCTAATTTCTTACAGATACCACTCGAACCTAAAATAATCAAGTTGTAGAGAGCTGTGTTTGTATTAATCTCACAACATAAAAGCCAATTTGCAGGAGTCTTCCTCAGGGCATTTGAGTTTACAGTTAAAAACTAGCCTGGAGGACCATCTTTTGGTAAAAACTAAACTCAGAATCAATCCAAGAGAGAATAGCCATGCATTTTGATCATCTCAGAATCGATTTCTCTAATATTTTTTCATCACAGCTCTATTGCCTGCAAGGAATTTACTCGATTATGACACATTACCTATTAAAATGTGGCCAGTGTTCAGATGATTTTTCAGGACAAACTTTTCATAGTGATTTGACAAAGTATTTACCTTTTTTTTCATCATTATTGGTCTTTACTCCACTCTCCTGTCTTAATTTTTGTTACGACCTCAATTTAATTGACGTTGTTACGTTTAATTTTTAGGCGTCAATTTAATGACGTTTGGACATCAAGGTAGTCAATTGACATCAAATCATTTAGCATTTTTGACATTTTTAACATTTTGTTAACGTTTTGACATACAGTTTGAAGTAAAAATTTTTAGCCCTCCTATTTTTCCTTTTTCAAATATTTTCCCAATGATGTTTAACAGAGCAAGGAATTTTTCTCAGTATACTAGTTCCTATAATATTTTTTCTTCTGGAGAAAGAAGATTTGTTTTATTTTGGATAGAAATAAAGCAGTTTGTAATTTTTTATAAAACATTTTAAGGTGAATATTATTAGCCCTCTTAAGTAATATTGTTTTTGATTGTCTACAAAACAAACCATCATTATACAATGATTTGCCTTATTATCCTAACTTGACTAGTTACCCTAATTAACCTAAGCCTTTAAATTGCACTTTAAGCTGAATAATAACGTCTTGAAAAATATCTAGTAAAATATTTTGTACTGTCATCATGGCAAAGAAAAAAGAAATCAGTTTTTTAGAAATTAGTTATTAAAACTACTTAGAAATGTGTTGGAACAATCTTCTTTCCGTTAAACAGAAATTGGGGAAAAAATATACAGCCGGGTTAATAATTCTGACTTAAACTGTAAAGGTGTCTGCTGGGAATGATTTTTTCACCATGAAACCTCTTTAAAAATACACAAGCTCCAGCCTGTATTGTGCACGCCATCCCTAATAACATTATAACACAATAAAACATGAGTATCTTTTTCTCCTCTAGTTCTGCCGGATGAGATCTTTGCGATGATGTATCCCTCAAGGTCAGTATGGCAGAGGTGAAGACTCTCTTGAGGAGCCGCTTTTCCTCTGGGTGTCTGGAAAAAAAAGCATCCCTCCATTGTTTTCCCTTTTTCTGTCGAACGCAGTGCAGTGCCGTTTCACAATCATTTAAGCAAGATGACGATTATAACAGATTACCCGTTCAGAAGCACGGCTCACCACAGAGATACAAGCCACTTAGATCACAGATTTACACAAAAGATCCTGTGCTGCGACCCAAGGGATGCTTCAAAACAAATGGCATTTCTTGAACACAACAAACATATTTGCACTCGGCGCTTTTAAATCTCGCATGAGTGCGATTTTGAGTAAGAAATGGGCGTACGCTGTGATGGGTGTGTTTTCTTTGTTGTCTTTAGTGTGTCTAGGGACATTACTTCCAGTTTCTGCTGCTGGGGCCTGGGGCTAAAAGAGGGATTATAGGATATACACAAAGACAGCTGATTCTGTGTTTCATCACAGCAGTCTTTCTTCATTCCCTTTGTCTTTCTTTGTGCCGTTGATACATTCATTTGAATACACACTCAATTATGGAGAGCCGATAAATTGATATTGTGCTTCCAGTAGTGTCAACTTTGGATTGGTAGTTCATTTTGTAGGTCAGAGGAAAGTTTTAATGATGAAAAGGTTTAATTTTGCATAGTTATAGAAGCATGGCTTGCATAAAACTTAAGCATATCTTGTAAATATAAAAGAATTTGGGATTTATAGCTTCTTGAGTTATAGGGTGTGTTTTAATAGGATTTATTAGAAGTATTGTTTCAGATTTTTAGTTTTTTAGGGTTGTCACGATACTGGAATTCATTACCAAATGGTACTGACATTTTTAAAACGTCCATTTCCCGCTAACATTTGAATGCTGTTGAGCGCATTCTTAAACAGCGCTGATTTACCATTGTGTTCACGTGCTCAGCAGAAATGACTGTGATTGGTCAAGTAGGTCATCAGTTCACCAAACTCAACGCTGTTTACTGAGTGTAACCACAGATACAGGGACACTAGAGTGTTTTAAAGTTAAGTCGATCAGCTGGTTTGTCTATAAGCTGACATACAAGCAATCCGCTGAAGAATTGTGTCTTTATGTCAGCTTATAGACAAACCAGCTGATCGACTTAACTTTAAAACACTCCAGTGTCCCTGTATCTGTGGTTACACTCAGTAAACAGCGCTGAGTTCGGTTCGGTGAACTGATGACCTTCACGGCCAATCACAGTCATTTCTGTTGAGCACGTGAACACAATGGCAAATCAGTGCTGTTCAACAGCGCTCAAATGTTAGCGGGAAATGAACATTTTTAAAATGCTAGTATCAATTGGTACCAAATTCCAGTATCGTGACAAACCTATTTTATATTAATATTTTTTAAACTGTTATACATTTTTAGGTTTTAGTCATTTTGGTATGACTATGAATCTTTTCAAATCTTGTTGAGACATTGCGATATATTTTGTTCACACAAGTGAACACATTATTTACTAAAATCTGAAAAACGAGCTAAAACAGATCAGCATTTTGTCATCTTCCGCTCTGTCGTAGCTCTTAAATCCTATTTGATTTAATGATTGTTATTTTTGCATCAAACTTGACATCACTGAAGCCATTGTAGGCCACAGAGAAAATGTGGGGTTTGAAATGACATGTGAGTGAGTAAATAATGACAAACTGTCCTTTTTTTCATTCAGACTCATTGCTGTCTAACGGATGTTCTCTGACATTGTTGCTCAAAAAAACGGAAAATGTATGCTTAAACAATGTTGAGTATAGACAATAGAAATTCACACAGACCTGCAAAAACTACTTAAATGTTGTATTATGTATGTCAGGCCAAATTAAACAACACTGGCATTGCACATGCAGTCCTGTTGGCCATAATTTTTCATTAATGATTAATTGATCTGACACAGACGAGAAGATATAAGAGAACAAACTCATATTTATTTATTTTTTTTTTTTTGCACACAAAATTGTTTATGGATCTCTGAAATCTCAGAAGAATGTTTTGACAATATGTTTTAAGTTTCTTTTACGGACTTCTCTGAGCATCTTCTAAGCATGATGAAAAAGCTCTCAGATTTAGATCTAAAATATCTTAATGTGTGTTCTGAAGATGAATGGAGGTCTCCGGCGATTGTAACAACATAATTAATAACAGAATTTTCATTTTCAGGTAAACTTATCCTTTTAAAACAGACCATTTCAGAAAGAAAGTCAAAATGACGGTTTCAAATACTTGATTCTTGAAATACTTAATTTTTTTATTGAAAGCATATTTATTAAAAGCGCATAAATAGTCAACCCAGGCTCATTCTGAAAACGAATCGCTATATTTCTGGAGAGCGCCAAATACGTCCCAAGAGCTAAGTTTTTTTGCCGTTTTTGTTTAAGCGAATCCACCAGAGGCCACTATGTACGCTCTTTCAGATCTCAAATTTCTATTGCGAGTGCCATTCGTGCCTGCTGTTCTCACGTAAATCCACAAGAGGCCACTGTCGACTGACTGAATGGCTGACGGATCGACTGACCCACCCTCCTCCTTCCCTAAACCTAACCAATAGTGTTTTCAATAGCACAGATTGACCCGCCCACCCACTTCCCTAAACCTAACCGACAGTTTTTTAAAGCAATCCAGAAAAAGAAAACCTCTTGCCTGATTTTTACCATGTTTTTAGATTTTACCATATTCTCACCCTGTTATTTACTAGTTTATTTTATTTTTTGGCTTCTGTTTCTGTCTTACCCGCTTTCTGGAACTGTTCTTTGCCGGACTCGAACCAGTTGTCGTGGTCAACTCCTCTCTGCGTCTCAAGTCCGCAGTTAACCCAAGATAACCATCAAGGAACATATTAAAATACAAAAATCTTTGTCACAAAGCCCTTTTATCAAGCAACTCATTTTTATATCCTTGAAGTTAACTTGTGTGTTATCAGAAGCATCAACCAGACTTTGAGACTTGTTTTACCTGTAACTTTCATAAGAGTTGACGCAATGCAGCGTCCAGCAGTTCTGTGAACTGTAGATCAAACCGCAGAGCCAGAGATTTGTGAGCCGGCTGGTGGTTAACGGCTGCTTCCTGTGGTCAGAGCTGTGGTGCTGCTGCATTAAAGAGGCATGTGATGGAGCAGGGAGATGGTTTGTGTCAGCCGCGCACCAGGGGGAATCCACACTAATGTGGGTGGTGACAAACAGCAGCAAGATTTGTGGGGGAAATCCTGTGGCATTTATGTAATATGTAGTGTTTGCAGAATGTGAGCTGACAAGCTAGCATGTTTTTTTTTTTTTCAGTGAAGCAGAAATAATTTTCAGGCAGCTATTAAAATAGTGGCTCAAATCTTTTTCTGGAGTGTGAGAAAAATGTGGTTTAATAGAGCAGGGGCTGCATCTTTGCACGATAACACATCTTGCTGTTTAATGCAGTCTTAAGGAGGAATTTAATAAGAATTAACGCTAACACCTTAAAATAATAGTCCATTAGCGAATGTTAGTTAATGTATTTACTAACATGAACAAACTATTTGTAATACATTTATTATTGTATTTATTCATCTTAGTTAACGTTCATTCATTCATTCATTTTCATTTCGGCTTAGTCCCTTTATTAATCTGGGGTCACCACAGCGGAATGAACCGCCAACTTATCCAGCATATGTTTTACGCAGCGAACCAGTGACCTTCTTGCTGTGAGGCGATCATGCTACCCACTGCACCACCGTGAGGTTAGTTAACGTTACCTAATGTTATTTGTTAAATGACGTTAGTTCATATTAACTCACAGTGCATTAACTAATGTTAACAAGCACTTTAGATTTTAGTAATGCATTAATAAATGCTTTACAGGATTATTCACACTTAAATGTCAGTAAATACATTAACTAATATCAGACCATTTATCTAAAGTGTTACCAAATAAATATCATGTATCCACTGATAGTGCCAATAATACACTCCCAAGTCATTCCAACAGTTATGTTTTCTTTTCTTCCCCGAACAACAGCATTTGATGTGAAATGCAATGTTTGAGTTAGTAATGCTGTGAAATTTTTGAATGCGGAAACTGGTGGTGTTTGATTGTTCGTTTATTTTATTTATTTATTTTTTGTATACCATGAGGACTTATTTCAAAATTTATGTCAGGTTTGTGTCCTAAAAGAGAATCCAAAATTGCTGCCTTCATTTACATACCTGTTCCAAAACTGTTTGAGTTGTTTTCCCATTGAACACAAATGCAGGCTTTTTGAAAGTGCTGTAAACCAGTAGCCGTTGACTTCCATGGTATTTTTTGATTGTCAAATGGCTGCCATTTTCCAACATTCTTCAAAATATATTCTTTTTGTGTTAGGTTTTTACCGGAATATAACATATCGGGACACATTGCATACTGTACATAAAATACCTTAGGATTGTCATCAGGATTGTTATTAACTGATCGTGATGAATAGTTTGTATTGGCTGCAAAAGTACTGATTGAAGCATTATCAATTGAAATGTTCATTTCTGTGTTTTGGTTAATCACAATTTTGGCGCATCACTATTGTCTGCACTGCAAAACAAATGCTTGTATTACTTACTTTTTTTGTCTTTTTTTATGGTATTAATATCTAATTATTCTTGAATAAAGAAGCATTTTTAGATAAGCAAATAATATTGTCTTGCAAGCAAAAGAATCTACCAGTGGGGTAAGCAAAATAACCTTGTTTTTCCTTTTGACATAAGATTATTTTGCTTACCCCATTGGCGGATTCTTTCGATTGTTTTAAAGAAAAACTTACTTGATTTTTGTATATATTATTTCTTAAAACTAGACAATGTTTTGCTGAATGGGTGTGTGTGGATGTTTCCCAGAGATGGGTTGCAGCTGGAAGGGCATCCGCTGCGTAAAACATATGCTGGATAAATTGGCGGTTCATTCCGCTGTGGCGACCCCAGATTAATAAAGGGACTAAGCCGAAATGAAAATGAATGAATGAATATGTTTTGCTTGTGTAGAAAATGTTTCCTGATGTAAGAATTTTTAGAAATTTAGACTAGAAACAAGTCAAAAAATCTAGTAAGAAAAGTATTTTTTGCAGTGGAGCACCTCTTATTTTGAGTTAGTTAATACTGCCAATTGTAGGTGAATTTACAGTTTAACCTAAGGAGCAGGTATGATGTATATTAAAAAAAAAAACAGGAGTCAAAAATACAACTAATTAAAGGTTTACTGAAGTAAATTCTTTGCAGTTTCATCAGCAGAAGATGCTGCAGTTTCATCAGCAGAAGATGCTTCACTCTCAATGGAGCTCATAGGCTGCTCCGCAGGCAGTCTCAAATTAACAGCAATTATACTCTTACTAACAGAAGGTCACAAACCAAGTCATTCCTGTAGGTACAGAAAGATTCCAGTTGGTTAAAGCAGATAAACTTAGACAATTTTCACATATAGATGCAACATTTAAAGCATGTCTTAATTACTATTTAAATGACACTCAAGACTCTATATATCTGCTCATCCAGCATCAAACTGTCAGAGATGTCCAAAACATCTTGGGAATAGCCGGTCACATTTCTGACACCTTTTCCAGAAAACAGTCACGCACACATACACTGAAAATGCACAGCCGCTTCAAGGCTGGTTAACTCCTATCATGCTTGTTTCTCAAAAAAAAAAAATAATAATAAAATAAATAGTCAATGTCTCTCAGAGAATGAGAACAGTGTTCTAAACCTAATTTATTAAATGCTGGATTACTGGATTGCTCAAAAAGGATATATGTGAATGGATCCAGACCATGGATCCAGATCCCACTCCACTTCACAAGCTCCACAAAACGTTATCCAAGACATATGATAGCTTTATATTTAGTGATCTCAAATATAGGTCTACACATAGTCAGCACAACACGCTGTGAAAACGGTAGCAAGATATTCATTATTCTTCTAACTGCCTTGTAAAGCCAACACTGAATAAGTCTTGAAGATATTGCAGACTTCAGTATGGAAGGACTGGGATCTGTCAGTTTATCATTTAATGATGGCTCTCCATTACTGCTGGATGGCATCATGTCTTCTGACATCTCATACATGAATGTGGTGCTGCATGCATAAAATATGCATGCTCATGTGATTTGCATGCTTATATTGTGAGATACCGGTATTTCTCGATGCATTCATTCGCTCAATTTGTTTCATTCAGACTGCAGCTGACCTCAGGACCTCATGAATACCTGATTGATGGCCTTTTACATCAACCATGCATTATATGCAGAAGAGATGCACTCGATAGTCCTCTTGAAAACTCAGCTTCTACAGTGGCTATTCTACCAGTTCAAGTAAGAATGCGTTTGACTAGCTGGTTAACAAGGCATAGTTTCAGTCAGGGTGTAGAACGGGTCATAGTACAGAATCATTCCTTATTAGGATATTAAAATATATTTTATTTGAAGTTGACAATGGGATTTATCTTGTCTTGTCTTGGTTCACACTAAATGCGGAGCACTGCATTCTTTGCTCTTGTTTACTTGTGGGGTAGATTTCACTTTAAGCATATTTTCCACTCAAAATTAATTATTGGAGTCTGTACGGAAGACACAATTGAGACAAATTTCACACATTCACAGCAAATGTGTTGTGCATTCAGCATCATTTGTGTCATCCAAGGGAAATTTGCCTACACTGAAAAAAAATCTCACTGCCTTATTTCTTTAAGTTGAATCGAATGAACTTTTCTAGTCATCCCAACGTGCATCCATCAAACTGACCAAAAATATTAGGTTCATTTACAAATTACTATTTACTAACTTACAAATGAGTTGAAACCTGATTATCTTATAAAAATAAGTAAAAGTAACAAAATTGTTGTCATGACTTCTTGTAATATAATTTTTTACAGTGTATATTCTGGTGCAGTGGGTAGCACAATCGCCTCACAGCAAGAAGGTCGCTGGTTCGAGCCTCGGCTGGGTCATTTGGCATTTCTATGTGGAGTTTGCATGTTCTTCCCGTGTTCGTGTAGGTTTCCTCTGGGTGCTCCGGTTTCCTCCACAAGTCCAAAGACATGCACTATAGGTGAATTGGGTGAGCTACATTGTCTGTATTGTATGTGTGTGAATGAGTGTGTGTGGATGTTTCCCAGTGATGGGTTGCGGCTGGAAGGGCATCCGCTGCGTAAAACATATGCTTAATAAAGGGACAGATTAATAAAGGGACTAAGCCGAAAAGAAAATGAATGAATGAACAGTGTATATTCATGCATTGCCTTTATACGTAATCTACGTGCACATATGCATAATTTCATTTTGGCGTGAATCCAGCATTAGACTTGAGCGTGGCCTTTGACACACTCGATCATACTATTTTGTTAGAATGCCTTGAATGAAAAGTGGTGTGTTGGGCTATGGTGTGGCTTTTGGTTCATTTCATTTTTACCTGGTGGGTAGAGTTTTCATTGGAATAATTGTTCTTCAGCAGCTCCTGTAAGTTACTGGGTACCACAGGGCTCTGTTTTAAGACCACTGTGTTTCACTCTTTAAATGATTACACTGGGATCTGTATTTCTTAAATTTGCCATTTCGAATCATAGTTATGCTGATGACACACAGTTGTACCTTCCTTTTAAAGCAGGAAATAATGCTACTGAAAATTCCTTGTTGAATTGCCTTGAGGGTGTGACGTGATGGATGAACTGTAATGTTTCATTGTTAAATGAAAAAAGACTGAAATTGAAAATTGAACTTATATACAGTTGAAGTCAAGATTATTAGCACTCCTGTATACTGCATACTCTATGTTGCAACTAGTACAACATGAGTAACCCTCAAGAAACATATTAAAATACAAAAATTTATGTCACAAAGCTCGGTTATCAAGCAGCTAATTTTTTTATCCTCGAAGTTAACTTTTGTGTTATCAGAAGCATCAACCAGACTTTGAGACTTGTTTCACCTGTAACTTTCATAAGAGTTGACGCAATGATGTGTAATGTATACTCCTCAGTTTCCTGTAATATCTTTTCTTCTGGAGAAAGTCTTACTTGTTTTATTTCAGCTAGAATAACATTTCTAAAATCATTTTAAGGTCAATATTATTAGCCCCCTTAAGCAGTATTTTATTTTCGATTGTCAACAGAACAACCTATTATTATACAGTGACTTGCCTAATTAACCTAATTAACCTAGTTAAGCCTTTAAATTGCACTTTAAGATGAATACTAGCATCTTGAAAAAATTAAATGTCTGTCATCATTCATTCATTCATTCATTCATTCATTGTCTTTTCGGCTTAGTCCCTTTATTAATCTGGGGTCTCCACAGCGGAATGAACCGCCAACTTATCCAGCATATGTTTTACGCAGCGGATACCCTTCCAACTGCAACCCATCACTGGGAAACATCCATACACACTCATTCACAAACACTACACACAATTTAGCTCACCCAATTCACCTATACCAGCATGTCTTTGGACTTGTGAGGGAAACCGGAGCACCCAGAGGAAACCCACGCAAACAAGGGGAGAACATGCAAACTCCACACAGAAACGCCAACTGACCCAGCCGAGGCTCGAACCAACGACCTTCTTGCTGGGAGGCGACTGTGCTACCCACTGCGCCACCGCGTCACCTATCTGTCATCATGGCAAAGATAAAAGAAATCAGTTATTAGAAATTAGTTATTAATACTAGGATGTTTAGAAATGTGTTGAAAATTGTTTTTCTTTCTGTTAAAAAGAAATTGGGGAAAATATACAAGGGGGCTAATAATTCAGGAGGGCTAATAATTCTCACTTCAAATGTACATATAACTCTCCCAATCTTACGTTAGTTGTGCTATCCTCTTCTCAGATTATGCACACATTTCTGTTTGAGCTGATTAGTGCAGTAGCCAATCAGAGGCATTTGGATTAGTCACTGCTGAAAACTATACAGTTCAGTGCAAAGTTCTTTTATTTTTTCCTTTTATTATAACAGCATTTATATTTTAGCAGCAGCACTATGAAAGGGATTGAATTTAAAAGCCAAACCTCTCAGTGAAAGCTTTATCATGCTGACAGTGTATTGTTAGACACTATAAACCAAGTAAACTCTCTCCTAGTCTCAGTTTTCATCCCCTTTACAGCGCCGCTTCTACAGCTATCAAACACAGCATACTGTAACAAATCCACCACCTGCAACAGTCAATTTCAAGACAATTACTGCCAGACCGCTGTGAGCTATCATTCATAAAGGTCTCCATATTTTGTGTGCGCTATGATGGTTTTGTTCATCGTGTTAACTTCTGCTCAATTCTTTCTCATTACATGATTTTTGTAGTTTGAAGATGATGTCACAGTTTTAATAATTTGAGCAAGGGTTGTTTATTATTAAATGTTGTTAGTATAATCTTAAAAAAAAACATGATGGGAATTTGGAGAAGGAAAAAAATTGTATAACATTAAGTGAAAGTGAAGAAATAAAGACAGCCCCAAAATATAGTGGGCTTTATAGTTATAGTAGTTGCTGGTGCCCTACCCACACCTGCAACTTCCATGATGGACGTCCAGCTTCTCCAGCCCCGGCGCCTAGACTGCAGCTCCACACAGGAATTTTGGCCAGAAGAAAAATGACCGTGCCTATTATAGCCTGGCTTCTCTCGAGGTTTTTTTTTTCCTTCACTTCGTCAATTGGTGAAGTTTTTTCCTCGCCACTGTTGCCACTGGCTTGCTCGGATGGATACTTGTGGAGCTGCGCTTCGGTGGATTTGCTCTCAGTATTTGAACTTTCAAGCGGTGAAACTTAAACCACACTGAACTGAACTGAACTAAACTGAACTTCAACTCTGAAATCTGGACTTTACTAGAACATGTTAAGCTGCTTTGACACAATCTACATTGTAAAAAGCGCTATATAAATAAACTTGAATTGAATTGAATTGAATATTATTCAGTTCAATTCATCTTTATTTCTATAGCGCTTTTACAATGTAGACTGTGTCAAAGCAGCTTAACATAGAAGTTCTAGTAGATTGAAACTGTGTCAGTCCAGTTTTTAGAGTTTAAATTCAGTTTAGTTCAGTTCAGTGTGGTTTAAATTTCACTGCTGGAAGTCCAAACATTAAAGAGCAAATCCATCGATGTGCAGCTCCACAAGTCCCAAACCAAGCAAGCCAGTGGTGAGGAACAAACTTCACCAATAGAAAAAAGTGAAGGAAAAACAAAAGCCTTGAGAGAAACCAGGCTCAGTTGGGCACGGCCATTTCTCCTCTGGCCAAACTTCCTGGGCGGAGCTGCAGGCTAAATTCCGGAGGCTGGAGAACACTGGACGTCCATCGTACCTTAGTTAATTGTATAAATTGTAATATTATAGTTTAGCTGGTTTTCAGGGGTCGCCACAGTGGAATGAGCCGCCAACTTATCCAGCATATGTTTTACACAGCGGATACCAGCTGCAAACCAGCACTAGGAAACATCCATACATACTCATTCACACACACACACACACACACACACACACACACACACACA
>CAIGQW010053321.1:1984291-1997235 GCA_903798125.1 Danio choprae
ACACACACACACTATGGCCAATTTAGCTTACCCAATTCACCTATAGCGCATGTCTTTGGACTTGTGGGGGAAAGCAGAGCACTCGGAGGAAACCCATGCCAGCACAGGGAGAACATGTGAACTTCACACAGAAATGCCAACTGGCCCAGCCGGGACTCGAACCAGCGACCTTCTTGCTGTGAGGCACCAGTGCTAACCACTGAGCCACTGTGTCGCCCCATATAAAATACAATAGTATCTTGATTTTTTTTTATTATTATAAATGTTTTTGCATTTAATGAAAGTTTTTTTTTTTGCATATACATTTTAGATACAGGGGCTGCACGTTGTAAGATACAGTAGCACGATCACCTCACAGCAAGAAGGTGGGTCAGTTGGCATTTCTGTGTGGAGTTTGCATGTTCTCCCTGTGTTCGCATGGGTTTCCTCTGGGTGCTCCGGTTTCTCCCACAAGTCCAAAGACATGCGCTATAGGTAAATTGGGTCAGCTAAATTGTCTGTAGTGTATGTGTCTGGATGAGTGTGTGTGGATGTTTCCCAGTGATTGGTTGCAGCTGGAAGGGCATCCGCTGCGTAAAATATATGCTGGATAAGTAGGCGGTTTATTCCGCTGTGGTGACCCCAGATTAATAAAGGGACTAAGGCGAAAAGAAAATGAATGAATGAATTTTAGATGCATCTATTGTTTCAAGAGTGTTTCAGACTAGAAAGTCAGATTTTAGTCCAAGATTTTTCACTTGGAAGTGAACTAAATGTCAGTGTTGTTAGTAAACTGAATAGGGATGTTTCATAAGATTTATGTTTGTAGCTACATGTTTTATCCATGATTGACCTATAACTTTAAATGGCACAAAATAATAAAAGACCGTTCAGAAATTTGATGCTCTTTTGTACATTATCTCCATTTAGTGATGTCATGTTCTGGGAAAACTGAAATTGTGTGGTGGACATCCATCACAGTAACTTTTATTTCCTAGTTTTGTATCAGAAATTATTCATTTACAAATTAAGCACTGATTTCACCCCTAAAATGTTGATGGCATTGGATGTGTGGAAACTTACTGCTACATAAAAAATAAGTCAATTTCTTTTAACTTGTAATCATAACTGGAGCCAGCCAGGACATTGTGCGTGCCGTTCACACATTATTGATCCTCCATCATTTTTAAAAGATCATCGCCTCCACCACATTCTGACAGATGAATGAACGCTCCACTAAAAGGTTTCTTACGGTGAGCTGCGGATCACTTTATCGACATCCGTGAGGAATGAGACGCCCAATATCAGCACGATGTAGTTCATTTAAAAGAAATTTAGACTCCCGACAAGATCCTCTACAGACCGTTGAGGATAAAAGCATCTCGTTTCAGCTACTTGTGCTATGCCCTAAAAGTATCTTCTGTTATTTTAAAGAAAAAGTACATACTTTTGAATGTGTAAAAGAAGAGTCGACAAGCTACTTCATCATTAAAACGCTATTACCGTTGCTTAGTTACACACCCTGTCAATCGTCTTGTCACATCTTCTTTTATAATTAATTTGTCATCATATTAAAAGTGAAGTAGCATGAAGGAGATGAAATATAATGCGAATGACTTGAAAGAAATGTATTTTTCCCTCAGGTTAGATATTAATCTTTAATCACTCAAACCCTTTAAGCCTCTCCGCTTAACTAAATGCATTGCAGATTTACCATATTTGTGTTGTTGTTGTTGTTTTTTTTACCTGTGTTTACCTGGCAATATTAGCCATTAGAGTTCTAGCTGTGATCTGCTCTACATACTCATTCATACTGGAAATAAATGACAATCCGGGTAATTTTGGAATAGCCAATTAAGCATATTACAATATGGGACACACAAATACAGAGTTTTTTTTTTTTTTCGAATAGTGTTTAGAATGGATTATATGCCAATTGGGACGCACTAATTATTTTTCTCTATTGGAGATGATGTAGCACATTAATCTGCCATTTGCTGGTCTTTCAGGGAGAGAGATCTCCTCATGATTTACATGCATAATTGACCAATGAATTTATTTATTTTTATTTTTTTCAAGTTAGATGTAATGTGGAAGGCATGACATTAAAGGGGTGGTCTACTACGATATCATATTTTAAACTTTAGTTGATGTGTGTTGTAGCTGTGTAAACATAAACAACATCTCTGAATGTAATACTCTCAAAGTTCAATGCAAAGGGCAAAAGTTAGCTTAGCAAAGCGTACATCGAATGAATTTGGTGACTATAAAAAACACATCCGGGCTAGTGAGATCACAAGGGCTTCTGGTTACGTGCATTCACCTTGCGCACACACCCTGCGCAGCGAAGGGGCGTGGCCAGAGGCACTGCAGTGAAAGCTAAAATGCCATCAAAATGCTGCTATTTCCACAGAGCTCATTCTGTTTCTGTATTTGGGCTTCCAAAGGACACGACACAAAGAAAGAAGTGCTTACAGTTTAATTTTAATTATGTTACAGAGAATTACAAAAAAAAAAGATATAGCGCTTGCTTTTGACAAAGGAGAACTTCTAGAATCAGTCCTAGTTCAGTGCTGAATATATGTGTTTTAAAGAGCAGGCGTGAGGCTCAGCTGTGTGCTGTTCATTTCTGTCTGATTCAGGCAGCTAACGCTGCTAACAGCTGGAAATATGACATTCGTTTTCATGTTAGCTGAGTAGCTGTATATAATCTATAAAGTAAGATATATGAAAAAATAACGTGATTTTCTACAAGTGAAGCATGAGCACACATTGCTTTGCATCTTATAAACACAACCAAGCCTTAAAAATATACTGTAGGCCACCCCTTTAAAGCTTTAAAGGCATAGTTCACCTACAATTGAAAATTGTACTAATCCTTCACTTGTTCCAAACCTGTTTGAGTTTCTTTCTTCTGTTGAACACAAAGAAAAATGTAGTGATAATAATGATAAAAATATACAAATAAAAAACAGGCATTGACTTCTAAAGCATACTATGGATGTCAATAGTTGATATATATATTTTTCCAATATTCTTCGGATTGTCTTGTTTTGGGTTCAAAAGAAAAAAAGGAATTCATAAAAAGTTTGGATCTACTCGAGTTTGCGTAAATGGTGAGGAAATTGTCAATTTTTACTATCCTTTTTAACTATCCCAGTTTACTATATTTACCTTCGGCCCACAACTCTCAATCAAGTATGGTTTTTGGTCCATCATAAGAAAATGTTTGGGCACCTCTGCTCTATATCCCCTATAATACCACTCAGATCATTAGGATCAAGTAAATTAGAAATTCCAAGAGTTCAGTCAAAGTAGGGTAAATCGACCTTCAGCTACTTGTTCCCTGCTGCTGGAATCAGCTTCCAGAAACGATCAGATGTGCTCCAACATTAGGTACATTCAAATCAATACTTAAAACATCTGTTTAGCTGTGCCTTTACTGAATAAGCACTGTGCTACGTCCCACAGAGCGCACTATTATGTCTTTCTTTTATTTTTCATTCCTTTAAAACCTGTTTTAACACATTTTAATCTGTTCTTAATCATTTTTATTCTTGTTTATTTAAAGCACTTTGAATTACCATTGTGTATGAAACGTGCTATATAAATAAACTTGCCTTGCCTATAGACCGTTGAGGATGTGTTAAGTGTGTCAGCAAAGGCAAACAACCACCAAATTAATTTCCCTTTGAAAAGTGTCTGTCATTACCGCCCCATTGGCCAGGTCAAGCCCAGGGTTGCCCTGTCAGCTTGTTGAAGCTGTGGGAGAAGAGGTTAAACAGGCATTTCCAATAAGCCGCCTGCTCGATGGGTCCTCTGCTTTTAATGGGCATTCACAGGACACGAGTCAATGTCACTCAACATCAGCACACTCAGATGCATTCAGATATGGCACTCAGGGGCTAATTGATTATCATCCAGCGAGCTATTAAAAAGATATTTTCCCTGCTGCGACGCTGTGGCTTTAAGCAAATGGAGCGCAGTGTGGTTAAAGCGCTGTTTGATTGTTTTATTGTGGTGTTGTCAGCCCACAGGCCAGTGCTGGAGAGTAAAAGCTATCGCTTAACTATCATTTTCAGTTGATCTGTGGTTTTTGGTGTAGTGATTTTGATAGTGATGCTTTATGCAGCAGTTAGTGGTGTGGCATGACTAAACAACACTGTTTCTCTTGCAAATGTATGCTGTGTGCAATTTTTGCATTCGAATTGATGTAAACAGAATGTAAATTGGTGTGTTTAAGGATAGTGTTAACATCCTTACATTAATACTGATGTGATTATTAGAAAGGAGCTTGAAATTATATGGGTGAGCAACACTGTAAAGCAGGAGTTTTCAACCTTTTAGGACAGACACCACCCCAAGTTTGTCGAATTTTACTCGCGTCCAATACCCCAGTTTGTCACGGGGGCATGAATGAAATGTTCATGAGTGAAAGTGAAACTGCCAGTTAAGGTCGAAAAATTAAAGATGAAACAACCAAAATTACATGAAACTCTGCAGGAATAGTGGATAGCCTGGTGGCGCAACATTCAAAAAGCAGTTCACGTAAACACCCTAATTATATTATTGTGTTATTCAGATTAAGGCGAATAACTAGATTACTGATGTCTATGTAAGCGTAGTCGGTAGTGTCTTCAAAGTAAGTGAGAGATCCAGAAGGGCATCCTGCTGATTTGATTCAGGGGGCTCACCGGTTTTACTTTCGTTCACTGTCATTAATTTTAAAAAGCCCCCGCTCCATTTTATTTGTATATATTTTACTTTAACACATTAACTCTACAAGTCTATGTAACATCTGGTGGACAGGTGACGATAACATGAGGAGACGGTACACGGACTTAAATAATAAACGGATTTATTTATACAAGACTTACGGGTAACATGCAGATGGGATAAGGACGACAGGACGAGACAACCATACGAATCAAAATACCAGACAACACTGGACACAGACGAAAGGGTATAAATGGTAAAGGGGATGATTAGGCTAATGACACAAGAGGGAAGAGTACAGGTGCAACAGATGAACAATGACGGTGGCGGGAGAAAGACAAAGGAATCACATGACAAAACAAATGACACGTGGACGAACACTGACAGTCTACAAGTGCCCCCACCCCCCCTCTCTTAATAGGTGCTGGTACAAACCCCTGTTGTAAAGAATAGCAGTAAATCAGCAGTGCTTTTGAATTACATTATGGGACCTTGATCATTCTTCTAACAACTTTTAACCTTGAGAAGGTTGAAAAAGTGACTTCATTCATTCATTCATTTTCATTTCAGCTTAGTCCCTTTATTAATCTGGGGTCGCCACAGCGGAATGAACCGCCAACTTATCCAGCATATGTTTTACGCAGCGGATGCCCTTCCAGCTACAACCCATCTCAGGGAAACATCCATACACACCCATTCACACTCATACACTATGGACAATTTAGTCTACCCAATTCACCTTTACCGCATGTCTTTGGACATGTGGGGGAAACCGGAGCACCCGGAGGAAACCCACGCCAACACAGGGAGAACATGCAAACTCCACACAGAAACGCCAACTGACCTAGCCGAGGCTCGAACCAGCGACCTTCTTGCTGTGAGGCGAACGTGCTACCCACTGCGCCACTGTGAGGCCCAAAGTGACTTTTGTTAGCATTTTTAATGTTAGCATTTTTTATTTGTCTGGGTTGGTGTTGTATATTACAGTACAAAAACCTTGTAATAATCTGCCAGTACATTTTCTGTTATTTTACAGGCTTTTTTCTCTATATATTATTTCTTATACATTATATTATTTCAAACTAATAAAATGTCAATAAAAGTCACTTTGTTAAACCGTAGAGTTGAATTTTTAACATAGAAAGTGGACAGAGCAGAGATCAAGGGCCCATAATGCAATGCACAACCTTAAATAAACGGAAAACACTTGTGAATCACAAAATACAGACACTGTTAATTAACAGATTTTTTTTTATACAGTGAAGTGTTTCTAGCCTTTGTGTAAAGAATAATACATTTTAGCAAGTTAGTTCATTTGAGACAATAGACCCTTTTCACATTTCCGGGTTTCTCAGCATTGAAGTCAGAGCACAGTGAATGTTGAGTACAACAAATAATTTTTTTACAATCCTATTTGCTGAAATTATAAAAGAAAAACTCCACGATGATGTTATCAAGACTTTCAGAAAAAGGAAAACAATAGTGTGAGACTGATGACGGCAGCCAGAAGAGAAAATAATGTCAAATTTACTCTCAGCCTCATAGACACTGCATTAAAAACACCTCACATAAGCGGTAATTCGTTTTTTTTGTAATTTGATGCAAAGATGATATGATACATACATAAATGCATATAAATGTTCATACGTTTTTTTCAAAATCAAAGTATTCAAAACTTTCAAGGATTTAAGATTATGATGACCGTTGAATGCGTCATAACAGTCTTGTGAAAAGAGTCCATTTGTTCATATACAGTGCTCAGCATATATGAGAACACCCCACACAATTCTCTCATTTAAATGAATATTTACTATAGGATGCTTTACAATATTATATTTGTGCATATACATTAGTTTAGTCAGTACTGAAGCCAAATCTGGAGCTAATCTAACAAAATAACTTACAATAATGGTTAAAAAATTAGTCGCCCGAATTTATGTTAGAGAAAAATATTAAATAACATTTTCAAAAATAGCAAAAATCAAGAGAAACAAAAAATATATACAATTTTGTTGAAATGTTGTAGTTTGTAATTTGTTTTTGCAATATTTTGCATGAATTTACATGTATTATCTTTCCATTTCTAAAGATGTTCTGTGACTAAAATATTATTTTAATAAATATATCTAATATATATATTTAATATATATTTTATATATATATATATATATATATATATATATATATATGTGTGTGTGTTTAATAAATCTGTTTTGTTCAAATGCGCCAATATATTTTACCTATATTTATTTTTAAAATGGGGTGTACTCATATATGCTGAGAACTGTATAATGAATGCAAAAAACCCTTGAAAATTCCCAGTATCAGTTATATGTTTGAGAAAAAATGTCATTTTAATTTTATTCTGTAAACTGCTAAAGAGCATTTTTTTTTATAAAATAATTGTAAAGAATAAATTAAAAGTGCAGTGTTTTCAGACATTTCTATTATTGTTTAGACAATATTATTGTTAGTCATTGTTTTAACATTACAAATCATGTTACTGAATGCATACTTTATTAACTAAGAGGTCATAACCAGCATATTTAGAACCAGAATCATTTAATGGTGTGTGAAAAGACTCCATTTTACATATTTATACTTTGCCACTATCCTTCAGACCCCTACTTTTACCCAAAGGTTAGCAAGAAGTGTTTAAAGGCACAATATGTTATTTTCACAGCTAGAGGACACGTATTCACAACAAACAATGGTGTAGTTTGATGACGCAGTGACTCGGTGTGGAACTTCTGCAGAAATCGTGTTGGTGGATGAGCTTAAGTATTCAAACCTTATTAGCATGGTAGTATGAAGCAAAGTAAGGCTGAAAGCTATTGAAATGAGATGAGGCACTGAAGAAAATGCTGATGGGAGACGAGCACAATGTGGCACGAAAGCAGCAGAGCTTTTATTATGCCACAGACTACCGCATCTGGGCTTTGATGGAAAGAAGCAGCATTTTTTATCATACTAAATACAATTTAAGGTTTTGTTATAATGCTGCACTGTGCAGTTTAACAAAACGCATAACATAATAAAGCGTGTTTGGTGTTTTCCCTTAAAAAATCAAGGGCATGTGATGTCATTAGTGTGTGGTCATGACATGGTTTAGGTCACTAGTTAAGATTGCTTACTTCTCTGGATTGTAACATTCTTTGAAACATTTGGAATAATATAAATACATAAGTCAACCTCACAGCAAGAAGGTCACTGGTTCGAGCCCTGCTGGGTCAGTTAGCATTTCTGTGTGGAGTTTGCATGTTCTCCCCGTGTTGGCGTGGGTTTCCTCCGGTCTCCCCCACAGTCCAAAGACATGCGCTATTGGTGAATTTAATAAGCTAAGTAGTCTGTAGTGTATGTGTGTGAATGCGAGACTGTATGGGTTTTTCCCAGTGCTGGGTTGCAGCTGGAAGGGCATCCGCTGCGTAAAACGTGCTGGATTAGTTGGCGGTTCATTCCGCTGTGGTAACCCCTGAATAATAAAGAGACTAAGCCGAAAAGAAAATGAATGAATGAAATACATAAGTCAGCAAAAATATAGCACGACCCTACTGGTTTCTACTGGATATTGTGCCTTTAACATGGCCACTACATGTACTTGCAGTACTACAGTTCTTGCATTTAACAGGCTATTAATAATAAATGAATAATAATAATACATTTATTTATTAAATATTAGATATTTATTAGATTTATTTATTTAGTAATAATATGTGCTTCTAGTTGAATGTGTGTGTATGTAACCAACACTCTCGGCATGTGCTGCAGTTTGTCCAGTTTCCCATTCTACAAGGTTCAGCACTGCAACACCATCAGCTCTGATGTTACAACACGACTTTAAAGATGAGCTTGCATATTCATTCACGGAAAGAGCTGTCGACACAGCACACACCTGCAGCCCTTAAATCAAGCTCTCGCGCCCAGGGCCAATGCTGAAATTTAGATTTCAGCGTGGAATGACAGAGAGATAAAAAGCTTTTGGAAACAGTCAATTGAAAAGGGACCGCACAGCACCATCAGCAGAAAAATTAGCAACAGGAGGCCATGGAAATGATAGCTGTGTCCCTCTCCCACGCACATGATTGAGCCGCTGGACCTAAATGCACTCTAAAAATACACCCAGCAGAAAATGACAGCGCTGGCGCTTCTCAGATTGCACTCGAGGAGGATTCCTGCACCTTGGGCTGGACTGTCCCTCTCTGTGTGTCTTATCTAATGGTGCTGTAAGGACACTGCTGGGTGCCATTAGCAGGGACAGACTAGGACACAATCACACACAAATTCAGCCAATTTTTATTTTATTTAAATATGCAAAACAGGCTCATTGGAAATAGGCCTACTGCAAAAACACTTCAACATATAATATAAAGTGCATTTGACTGCAGTTTCTTGGGAAAATTGGGAAAAACACTGCTACGGGGCAGTGTGATGACAACAACTTTTGTTCCTTTCACACTAATGATATTGGTAAGGATAGGTCTGGAGCACTCAACCACCATACAAGGTGTGTGGACAAAATGCAGCTATAGTAAAAACAGGGAACACTTGTATTAAAAGGAGAAACTTTAATGAAATGACATAAATGCCAATGCGTTTTAGCTTGAAAGTCTTCCTCAGGGCACAAAAACACATCACATACAAATATTTGTGAAGGGATCTTCATCTTAGAACATCTAATTAAACACTAATGATATTTACTGGGGCAAACTGTCGACGATTATTTTCATGCAGTTGTTTGCACAACACCAAAGCAAAAATACCACAAAACAATTAATGATTTTCTGGTGTGGTCAGTTTGCTCGGTAGTTCACTTTGTAGGGTGTTGTACTTGTGATGTGTTTGGATTCAGTGAAACACGGTTCCACAAAATACAGTAAAAGCAATTTAGCAAAACAAATTGGTCACAGTGCATTTTTCTGTTAGATTTGCTTTTAAAAACACTAGGTTGGGTTTAGGGAAGTGTTTAGGTCAGTGATTCGCTGGATCTGTACGAAAAGCCCCACCTTCTCATGGACATGTTCAAGAAAGATGTGTATCTGTAACACAACAAAACATATTTCAGTATTAAGTAACATTAGCAAAAATGTAGACAGTGCCCTTTAGTGGACTTCATATTGCTATATAATGTTTTGCATTTAAAAAAATCACTTTTTCACATTGTCTTGCTTAAAGAGACCTATTATGCAAAAAAATCACTTTAATATGGGGTTTAGACACAGTTGTGAGGCAACTGTCTGTATAAGTATAACCTGTCGAGTATAACCAGCCTCTAATGGTAAATATGTATTACTTTTATGTTTTTTCTAATCACAATTCATAAAAACAGTCTACAGAAACACTTTGATTGACATTCTCTCTTTGTATATGTCATCAGAGGAGAGAAGCCTTGACCATTAGCATAGGACATTAGTCTTGTTTTGAATCTGCCACTATGCTGACACATAGGCATTTGTAGCACCACTCTCTTTTGAAAAGAAGGCTGGAAGCACAATCTCATTTGAATTTAAAGCATCAGAAAATGGCACAATTAGCATCAAAGCCTAAAAGGGGCAGTTTTAAAGAGTAATAAAACATTATTTGTGGGGTATTTTGAGCTGAAACTTCACATAAACACTCTAGGGACATCAGAGACTTATTTTTCATCTTGTAAAAAGGGGCATAATAGGTCCCCTTTAAGTCGACATTATGAAATGTAAAATTCAGAGCAATTGCTTGTTTTATTAATGTTGTATCATTTTGTTTAATCCTACTTCTTTTCACAGCACCGTACGACAGAATTTCACATACTCAATCTATTGTGGCTTTAGTTTTCTAACCAGGGACTCGATTATAGCACTTATATACAGAAAATTATGTTCCCTTTTAAATAATAATTGTGATAACTTTAATAAAATGAATATATAATGAATTAATTATTATTAGCACTGTCGCTTCACAGCAAGAAGGTCGCTGGTTCAAGGCACGGCTGGGCCAGTTGGCATTTCTCTGTGGAGTTTGCATGTTCTCCCTGTGTTCGCGTGGATTACGTCTGGATGCTACGTTTTCCCCCACAGTCCAAAGAAATGCGCTGTAGGTAAATTGTATTAAGTGATTTGACCATAGTGTATGAGTGCGTGTGTGAATGCGAGAGTGTATGGGTGTTTCCCAGTACTGGGTTGCAGCTGGAAGGGCATCAGCTGTGTAAAACATTCTGCTGTGGCAACCTCTGATAAATAAGGGACTAAGCCGAAGGAAAATGAATGAATGAATGAATTAAGAAATGTCGTATTATTGGATTTGGGACAAGCTTCCAGCATTTTTAAACCATAGGAAAAAACAACAGAACTGGTTTCAGATCAGCATTAAAAGCTGCTTTAATCAACGCCTTCAGCTTGAGGATTCTGTCCCGGTGGGCTCTGCTGATCTGAGAGAGCTTTGGGTGAGTGTGGTTAAGACCTGCAATCTAGTAATGTGAATGTTCCTGCATGTCTCAGTACCTCCATTAGTCATAATGAGGTTCAGCCACTGCCACTAATGACAGGCTGTTCCCGAGCGCAGTACAGCACACTGAGCGGCTGAGAGGCAGCGGCTGCAGGCCTCTCTCTGCTTCCTAATTGATGGATTTTTCTGATTCTGCACATTTATTTGCCTCTGATTTTTCTTTTTTTCTTTTTTGTGGATTTAAGCTTGTCTGTGCCATTTACCTTACTATTAATTTGGCCTCAGATATGCGGCCCAGCAGTTAATCACAGTGAAAATGTTACTCTCATTTGCAAATTCTGTGAATGATAAAGATGTGTTGAGTTTCAGAGGGTTTCTTTTATAATGGAAATGTGTCAGTGTCAGGGATTTTTTTTTTTAAGTAATCCATTTTCTTTTTAAATAATCTATTTAGTGAACCCGATGTGTGTTGTTGGTATTATTATTTAATGCTTTCTAAAAAAAAAAAAAAAAAAAGGCCAAGGCTGCATTTAGTTGATCTAAAATACAATTAGATCAATTCAACTGAAAAAACAATTAATATATTCATTAGATTTTTTTTAAATGTAATTTGTTTCTCAGAAGTCAAAGCTGGGTTTAAGCATCATGTTTTCTGTCACATGACCCTTCCGAAATCATTCAAATACCAAATAATCAGTCAAATAAAATATGATACTGATAAAGATTAAGATCATTAATTATAATTAAAATAGTTGAAAACAGTTGTGTAACTTATTTCAGGATTCTCTGAAGAATAGAAACTATTGAAAGAATAGAAAGAAAACGGCATTTATCTGAAATAGAAAGCTTTTGTAACATTCATTCATTCATTTACATTATGGGACCTTGATCATTCTTCTAACAACTTTTAACCTTGAGAAGGTTGAAAAAGTGACTTCATTCATTCATTAATTTTCATTTCAGCTTAGTCCCTTTATTAATCTGGGGTCGCCACAGCGGAATGAACCGCCAACTTATCCAGCATATGTTTTACGCAGCGGATGCCCTTCCAGCTGCAACCCATCTCTGGGAAACATCCATACACACCCATTCACACTCATGCACTACGGACAATTTAGCTTACCCAATTCACCTATAGCGCATGTCTTTGGACTTGTGGGGGAAACCGGAGCACCCGGAGGAAACCCACGCCAACACAGGGAGAACATGCAAACTCCACACAGAAACGCCAACTGACCCAGCCGAGGCTCGAACCAGCGATCAGCGACCTTCTTGCTGTGAGGTGAACGTGCTACCCACTGCGCCACTTTGAGGCCCTTGTAACATTCATTCATTCATTTTCCTTCGGCTTAGTCCCTTTATTTATCAGGGGTCGCCACAGCAGAATGAACCGCCAACTTATCCAGCATATGTTTTACACAGCGGATGCCCTTCCAGCTGCAACCCAGTACTGGGAAACATCCATACACACTCATCCACACACATACTGTACATTACGGCCAATTTAGTTTAACCAGTTCACCTATAGCGCATGTATTTGGACTGTGGGGGAACGCAGAGGAAAACCACACGAACACGGGGAGAAAATGCAAACTCCACACAACATGGAGCCAACAAGTTGCCCGCTTTTGTAACAGTATACTGTAAATGGCCTTCTTTAGTGACACTTTGGTAAATGTAACATACACTTTATTGTAAATGTCATGTATTTTTGAAATGTTGAATTAGCAGGAATGTATTGAATTTGAACAATGCAGGTTAACTGACCAGAAATTTATAAAATGTGCAATTTTGAAAAAAGTGTTCAGAAGCACAACTATGTACACACA
>CAIGQW010053321.1:2003693-2020671 GCA_903798125.1 Danio choprae
ATCCATCCATCCATCCATCCATCCATCCATCCATCCATCCATCCATCAAGAATTTAAATGAAGTAATTTATTGATATGATTACTGAATAACTAATATAATAAAGTACATCGTTAATTTATATGTAATATTTGTTATTTTAATTGTTCTATCATTCATTTTTTGTCTATGATCTATCACTATTATCTATCACTTATTTAACATTATTATAATTATTATGCAACTTCAATTGTACAGTACATATGTATTTGTATATAATACAACTGTACATAATAAGAATCTAAGTAGTCAGCTTTATATATATATATATATATATATATATATATATATATATATATATATATATATATATATCAAACATTTTTTTTTTATATATGGGGTTTAGTGGCATTAAGAAATTGATAAGACCTGGTGGTGTGGATATCTCATTTGCACTAATAAAGCCAGCCTTTTTTCCTCCAGGTTTTACGGCAGCACAGTTTTATCTTATCTCAGCTGGTTTAGTGAGAGCGTTGAGTCCAATATGAGCTTGTTTCTCGGTCAGGGGTCTGCATGATGTCAGGCTCTTTTGTGTGCTTGAGGTGCTGTGGGCAGCGTGTGTTTCTGCAGAGCTAATGAAAACTGAAGCAGACCTGTGAAGAGGTGGATTACAGCAGGAGGACACACAGATGCTCTCTGACTGTCAAAATTGCAACGACCCCGACCAGAGACAAAATGCCCTCCAAACACGCTATAACTTCATCTTCTGTGCATTAATATTAAATTTCATATGGAAAATCTTTCTGCGGCCTCACGGTGGTGCAGTGGATAGCACGTTCGCCTCACAGCAAGAAGGTCGCTGGTTCGAGCCTCGGCTGGGTCAGTTGGCGTTTCTGTGTGGAGTTTGCATGTTCTCCCCGTGTTGGCGTGGGTTTCCTCCGGGTGCTCCGGTTTACCCCACAGTCCAAAGACATGCGGTACAGGTGAATTGGGTAAGCTAAATTGTCCGTAGTGTATGAGTGTGAATGGGTGTGTATGGATGTTTCCCAGAGATGGGTTGCAGCTGGAAGGGCATCCGCTGCGTAAAACATATGCTGGATAAGTTGGCGGTTCATTCCGCTGTGGCGACCCAAGATTAATAAAGGGACTAAGCCGAAATTAAAAAAAAATAAATGAATGAATGAATGAAATCTTTCTGCTCAGATCATGCGGTTAGCTGATTTCCATTTTTGTATATACTTACACCTTAGTATCTCTTACACTGTAAAAAATGATCGCTGACTTTAATGTATTAATTCAAATTAACATTTTTAGTCATCTCAACTTGCATAAATCAAACTGAATCAAAATATTAAGTTAAACTGTGTAACTTAAAAAATTTATCAAGTTAAAGCAACATAAAAGTATTTGTTGTCTTGACTTTTTGTCATTACATTTTTTACAGTGTACTAAAGTACTAAAGTCCTTTTGATTATTATTTGCGCGGTACGGTGGCTCAGTGGTTAGCACTGTCACCTCACAGCAAGAAGGTCGCTGGTTCGAGTCCCGGCTGGGCCAGTTGGCATTACTGTGTGGAGTTTTGATGTTCTCCCAGTGTTTGTGTGCATTTCCTCCGTGTGCTCCGGTTTCGGTTTTGGCGGAATGAACCGCCAACTTATCCAGCATATGTTTTACGGGATGCCCTTCCAGCTGCAACCCATCACTGGGAAACACCCATACACTCTCATTCACACACATTCTGTACACTATGGCCAATTTAGCTTACCCAATTCACCTATAGCGCATGTCTTTGGACTGTGGGGGAAACCGGAGCACCCAGAGAAAACCCACGCCAACACTGGGAGAACATGCAAACTCCACACAGAAATGCCAACTGACCCAGCCGAGGCTCAAACCAGTGATCTTCTTGCTGTGAGGCGACAGCACTAGCCACTGCGCCACCCCCAATTATGACAATAGCATTTATAATATAAGAAAATAATAAAGTACTATTCCATAAAAAGGAATTGTCAATTTTGATTTCATAATGGATTGTCCAATGATATTTCACAAAAATTCATGAAATAAAAATTAAATAAAATAAAAACTTTTTGATTTAGTGGATAATTTGTATGAATTTGTATATGATCTCACTCATACAATTTAGTAATATCCGCTGTGGTGGTGACGTATTGAAGACTTTTTCCAGGTCCATGGTGTACACAACAGTCTCTGGACTTACTGTATCACAGACACCAATATTTCCCGATTCGCGTGACGTCACACTTAACAAGCGGATTTGCTCATACTCTAATGACAGTTGGGTTTAGGAATGGGATTTAGGGATTGGGTTTAGGGTTTGGTGGCACACCTCCTTTTTAATTCTTTACATTTTCCGTACGACTGAACAAATTAGCCACTAAACTAGATTTTTGGGAAACCTACCCTCTTTTTGACTTCGGAGTCAGCTTGCGAGCCTGTTTAAAGTGATGTCAGTGTTTGCGGTAGGTGTGTAGAGATTGATCAGTGGGTTTTATCTTCAGTGTGCTGTGGTCTGATGTAGCTACTTCATCAGTAAAGCTGTGTGTGTTTGTATGCAGCAGGAACAAACACTCGACACTGAAGTGTCAGGGGGATAAATGTGGATCACTGCCTGGCTTTACAACAGACTGGACACCTTCCAATAACTCAACCACTGATATCGCCACTTAGTTATGACAGCCTGTCATGTGATGTCAGATTGTAAAAATTGCTTAAATGGTTTAATGACATCTGAGGAGCCGCGCTATGTCCATCTCGTCTCTCTTTCTCTCTGTCTGTCGCTGCCTTCATCACCCCATTTCTCATCCTTCTCTCTCTCTTTCTCTCTGGTTGGTTTTGACCTGATTACGCTGATGAAGTGATGAGTGTGTGGAGGGTGGCTTTTATAGACTTGAGTTAAGATGGAAATTTGACATTTCTGTTCACAATTAATTGCTTTATTTGATAGTTTACTGCTATTTTGGACATTGCTCTCAATAATTAATCATATCTGTTAAATTAAAGTATAAAAATGCTGATAATTTGGTCCAAATGGTTGTTATTTTAATAATAAAGTCATCTTCATTTAAACTGTTTATAGCATAAGATTGTTTTAAGGAAGCTTTACAGTTATACAACTGACAATACTAATTAATGATATTTCAAATTGAATGTAATGCAGATTATAACTATTATAAAATAGTTTTGATAATTGTTATAATCTCCATTGTGGGTGCCACGGTGGCACAGTGGGTAGCGCTGTTGCCTCACAGCAAGAAGGTCGTGGGTTTCCTCCGGGTGCTCCGGTTTCCCCCACAAGTCCAAAGACATGCACTATAGGTGAATTGGGTAAGCTAAATTGTCCGTATGTGTATGTGTGTGAATGAGAGTGTATGGGTGTTTCCCATTGATGAGTTGCAGCTGGAAGGGCATCCGCTGCGTAAAACATATGCTGGATAAGTTGTTTATTCCGCTGTGGCGACCCCAGATTAATAAAGGGACTAAGCCGAAAAGAAAATGAATGAATGAATAATCTTCATTGTGTTAAATCTGGATTTGTGATAATTTTTATTTTTCAGTTCATTCATTCATTCATTTTCATTTCGGCTTAGTCCCTTTATTAATCTGGGGTCGCCACAGCGGAATGAACCGCCAACTTATTCAGCATATGTTTTACGCAGCGGATGCCCTTCCAGCTGCAACCCATCTGTGGGAAACATCCATTTACACCCATTCACACTCATACACTACGGACAATTTAGCTTACCCAATTCACCTGTACCGCATGTCTTTGACCTTGTTGGGGAAACTGGAGCACCCGGAGGAAACCCAAGCCAACACAGGGAGAACATGCAAACTCCACACAGAAACGCCAACTGATCCAGCCGATGCTCGAACCAGCGACCTTCTTGCTGTGAGGCGAACGTGCTATCCACTGCGCCACCGTGAGGCTATTTTTCAGTTTATTATTGTAAGTTTATTTTTATTTTTTTTTCATACAGTTTTAAAGTTTTTTACATTTACATTTATTTACTAGTATGCAGACCCTAAAATAGCATGGTGATGCTGGCAAAAATATGAGATATGATATTACATTTTAATGCTTTTCAGTTCCTTTGTGAATGAATGTTATGGCATTTGTTGCCTTTGCAATTGATTCTTCATGAAGCATGGATTACTTGTGCTTTCTCTGATTATTCATTCATTCATTTTCTTTTCGGCTTAGTCACTTTATTAATCTGAGGTCGCCACAGCGGAATGAACCGCCAACTTATCCAGCATATATTTTATGCAGCAGATGCCCTTCCAGCTGCAACCCATCACTGGGAAACATCCATACACACCCATTCACACTCATACACTACGGACAATTTAGCTTACCCAATTCACCTATACTGCATGTCTTTGGACTTGTGGGGGAAACCGAAGCACCCGGAGGAAACCCACGCAAACACGGGGAGAACATGCAAACTCCACACAGAAATGTCAACTGACCCAGCCGGGGCTCGAACCAGCGACCTTCTTGCTGTGAGGCGATTGTGCTACCCACTGCGCCACCATGCTGCCCTTCCCTGATTATATTTTATATATTTATTGTTATTTATTTATTATTTTGATCATTGTAAATATTAAATTCTTAGTAAATATATTAGTAAATAGTTGATAAATAATGATTTTTTTGTATTTGCTAGTTAATATTAAGTAGTTGTATTTAGTTGTTGGAAACAGTAATTCATTACACTCAATTCAAAACACACTGTAAAAATATCTGCTAATTAACAGTTTCCGTATTTTGTGATTCACAAGGGTTTTCCTTTTATTTACGGTTGTGAATTGCATTATGGGATGTAGATCTCTGCTCTGTCGACTTTTGATGTTGAAAATTCAACTCTACAGTTTAACAAAGTGACTTTTATAATGACATTTTAGTAGTTTGAAATAATATAACGTATAATAAATAATATATAGAGAGAGTCTGTAAAATAGGAAAAAATGTCAGTTTATTACAACACTGAAAACCCTAATAAGTTGACTGAACTAAATTATTAAATAGTAAATTTAATTTTTAGTCTCCCAAAACTTACATATTTAAGTTGATTTAACTGACCTATTCAAAACCGGCATGTTAAATCATCTTAAATGTGCAAGTTTTGGGAGACTCCATTACTCCATTACTGAGGCAACGAGTTTACTCAATTAATTTAGTTCAGTCAACTTATTAGGGTTTTCAGTGAAGGCTTCTGTACTGTAATATACAACACCAACACAGTCAATCACTTTAAACTAATAAAAATGTTAATAAAAGTCACTTTCAAGGAACTATCAATGTTGATCGTTGGTGGAAGAAAGATCAAGGTCCCATAATGTAATTCAAAAACATAAATAAATAAATGGAAAAAAATAAAAACATGAATCACAAAATAAGGAAAACTGCTAATGTATGGATATTTTTATAATAAATAGTAACAATTAATAATAATAGTAACGTTTGTGAATCAAACTGCACAGTTTACGCTGTCCGTTTTCTGTCATGGTAAAATGTTTAAAAATAAAAAACACGATAAACAGATAAATTGGAATGTCATATAGCTGTGTTTTATAACTGCTTGTTGAAATAAACTATCTAAACTAGGCTTAACCCAAAACATTTATAACCAGAATAAATGTATTTTAGTTCCCCCAAATCCCTGCAATTTAACAATATCCAGGACAGAAACAAGAATGAGGATTATTACTATACATAAACAGAATCCATAGTGGCATTTACAGTAGCCTACTAGAAACAACACTTGTATTCGTATTTTAAATAATCTAAAGTGAAACAAAATAACTTAACATGTAGGAAATGCACTATCCTGTGTGTTTTGCCTGGTGTTCTGACATGAATTTCAGCATATAAATTGTTTTGGAATACAAATCGCAGCACATCATTTCAGTTCATAATCTGGAATATACAATACAGTTTAAGTCAAAATTATTAGCCCTCCTGTGAATTTATTTATTTATTTATTTCAAATATTTCCCAAATGATGTTTAACAGAGCAAGGGATTTTTCACAGTATTTCCTATAATATTTGTTCTTCTGGAGAAAGTCTTTGTTTTATTTCAGCTGGAATAAAAGCAGTTTTTATTTTTTTCAAAAACATTTTAAGGTCAATATTATTAGCCCCCTTAAGCAGTTTTTTTTTCAACTGTCTTCAGAACAAACTACTGTTATACAATGATTTGCCTAATTACCCTAACTTGCCTAATTAACCTAATTAATCTAGTTAAGCGGGCCTCATGGTGTCGCAGTGGGTAGCACGATTGCCTCACAACGAGAAGGTCGCTGGTTCGAGCCTCAGCTGAGTCAGTTGGCATTTCTGTGTGGAGTTTGCATGTTCTCCTCGTGTTGGCGTGGGTTTCCTCCGGGTGCTCCGGTTTCCCCCACAAGTCCAAAGACATGCGGTATAGGTGAATTGGGTAAGTTAAATTGTCTGTAGTGTATGTGTGTGAATAGGTGTGTATGGATGTTTCCCAGTGATGGGTTGCAGCTGGAAGGGCATCCGCTGCGTAGAACATGTGCTGGATAAGTTGGCGGTTCATTCCGCTGTGGCGACCCCAGATTAATAAAGGGACTAAGCCAAAAAAAAAATGACTGAATGAATGTAGTTAAGCCTTTAAATGTCACTTTAAGCTGAATACTAGTATCTTGAAAAATATCTAGCAAAATATTATGTAGTGTCATCATGGCAAAGATAAATGAATACAGTTATTAGAAATGAGTTATTTCAAATATTATGTTTAGAAATGTGTTGAGCAAATCCTCTTGCCATTAAACAGATATTGGGGAAAAATATTCAGGGGGGCTAATAATTCTGACTTCGACTGTATTTTAAGGTCTTGCTTTTTTTTGACCACTCATGGCTCACAGAAATCATTTGAATGTAAAACTGGTTTGATTGCAGTCAGTGACACTCAGACTCAGATTGATGTCTTTGGCTCTGTTTCTTTTGTTCCACCACCAGCAGTTTTTCAGCTCTTCACAGCTCAACACTTTCCAGACTGATTGGACATCCTCCATGCCTAATGGCTGCCGGCGCTCCATTCATACGAGGTGTTTCCGTGAACGGCCTTTCGCGAGAATCCATCAGGAAAATCCCAAAACAAGGCCCATTGTGTGGCGGCCCCTCGCGGCCGGTGTAATTTGAACGGACAGCGTCGTGAATGAGCTCCATTCTGCCGCAGCCGCTTTCATTTGGCCGTGATGAATAGCGCTCTGTGCCCCAGGAGAGCGCTCAGGATCACGGCCGGCCAGCAGAGGGCTTTCCGTGCCGTTACAGGTTATTAATCGCCGGCTCGCTTCCCTCCGGTGCTTCTTGCCAGAGATGGAGGACTTGACACGGCCAGAGGTGCCATGCTAGAGGAGGGCATCGCAGGCCTTCACATTCAGCACTGAACAAAAGGCTGTCTTGTGATGGATTGGCAGAGATTTCCCCCACCCCCCCTTCGGTCTCCGCAGGCTCTTCTACCAAGTTCTGTAGTAGCCTAATGTTCTTCGCTTGTTAGTGCACCACAGTTTTCCTGGCTGCTGGCAGCTGTCATTTCTGCTAAGAGTGTTTTAGTTTATTGTTTTAAGAGTGTTTTAGTAGCATAATGTTCTTCCCTTGTTAGTGTGCCACAGTTTCCTGGCTACTGGCTGCTGTCATTTCTGCTAAGAGTGTTTTAGTTTAGTGTTTTAAGAGTGTTTTAGTAGTGTAATGTTCTTCCCTTGTTAGTGCGGCTTGTTTTCTGCTTAATTATGTTTTAGTTTAGTGTTTTGAGTGTTTTAGTAGTCTAATGTTCTTCCCTTTGTAGTGCGCCATAGTTTCCTGACTGCTGGCTGCTGTCATTTCTGCTAAGAGTGTTTTAGTTTAGTGTTTTAGTAGCCTAACGATATTCTTCCCTTGTTAGTGCGCCACAGTTTCCTGTCATTTCTGCTGTAGTGGAGAATGCAGAGCAAGATCAGGTGCTTAGAAGTGATTCGTTTAGTTTATGAGTTATTGGTGTTTTTTGAGATGAATGGAATATGTTGCTTCTTTGTGGAATATATTGATCCTTTTATCACTTCCAGTGTTAGAGAATGTTTTCTGAACGTTCTATTTAAGAGTGTCAGATAGAAAAGAAGGGAAATGAAGAGTTGAGATGCAAAATCATCTGAAATGTTCTTCTAAAAATTAGCATTTTTGTGTGTAGGTTCATTCATTCATTTTCTTTTCAGCTTAGTCCCTTTGATAATCTGGGGTCACCACAGCGGAATGAACCGCCAACTTATCCAGCATATGTTTTTACGCAGCGGATGCCCTTCCAGCTGCAACCCATCACTGGGAAACATCCACACACACTCATTCACACACATACACTACGGACAATTTAGCAGAAATGCCAACTGACCCAGCCGAGGCTTGAACCAGCAACCTTCTTGCTGTGAGGCGATTGTGCTACCCACTGCACCACCGTGCTGCCTGTGTGTAGGTTTAGAATTTTATTTTTTAATGGCAAATAATAGGTTCCTTTCATTTCCTTTAAAGTGAAATAAATGAACATAAACATATGAGGGGACCTCACGGTGGCGCAGTGGGTAGCACGTTCGCCTCACAGCAAGAAGGTCGCTGGTTCAAGCCTCGGCTGGGTCATTTGGCGTTTCTGTGTGGACTTTGCATGTTCTCCCCGTGTTGGCGTGGGTTTCCTCTGGGTGCAAAGTCCAAAAGTCCAAAGACATGCGCTATAGGTGAATTGGGTAGGCTAAATTGTCCGTGTGTGAATGAGTGTGTATGGATGTTTCCCAGTGATGGGTTGCAGCTGGAAGGGCATCCGCTGTGTAAAACATATGCTGGATAAGTTGGCGGTTCATTCCGCTGTGGCGACCCCAGATTAATAAAGGGACTAAGCCGAAATGAAAATGAATGAATGAACATATGAGGCTGATAAAAATGCTCATTTTAGAAGAAACTTTCAGGCAGCACTTTTTTGCATCTGAACTCTTCAAATATAGATCAAATGTATTTTTATTTGGTTTAGTGATTGCTTTATCATTTATCATTATTTATTTACTATTATTATTTAATTACTTAAATGTGCCTATTTTTTTAATTAATTTTGGTTACACTATTGCATTTTTGTACTATCTAATGTTAGTTTAAAGTTCACCATTTTCATAGCTCAAAGTTCATAGCTTTTACTGTTTTTTAACACTAAATTACACACACAGACACATACATAATTTTTATTAATTTCTGTTTATATACATACAAATACACACAGTATACACATAAATACACTCTTTTGTGTTGGATCTAATTAATTGTGATTTATAATTTGACAGCACTAAAAAATACTGATTAAATTCAGTTCAGATTAATATTGTAGTATTATAAACATCATAATATTTTTTTAAACAGCTTTGTTTCAGCTAATAGTATAAGTTGAGGCAAAACTAGTTGACCAACCATTGGTTAAGTGGAAGTATTCAGTTTTTTCAGTTCCATTTTAAAACAGAAATTGCTATAATGTTTATTAAATGTGATGTATTTTAGTTGGCTTTTCTTTTATGTCAAAGAATCATTAAATAAAGATCTTCATTCATTCATTCATTTTCATTTCGGCTTAGTCCCATCACTGGGAAACATCCACACACTCTCATTCACACTCGTACACTACGGACAATTTAGCTTACCCAATTGTGTATCGCATGTCTTTGGACTTGTGGGGGAAACCGGAGCACCCGGAGGAAACCCACTCCACTCAGGAAACCGAGCACCCGGAGGAAACTCCACTCAGAAACGTCAACTGACCCAGCCGAGGCTCGAACCAGCGACCTTCTTGCTGTGAGGCGAACGTGCTACCCACTGCGCCACCATGAGGCCCCCAATAAAGATCTTCCTCCCCAAATTTTCTAACATTTCCCCAGACTTTTTTGAACTCTCAATTGACACATTTTCAAAAAATTTTATCTCGGTTAAATATTGGCCTATCCTAACAAACCCACAATGGAAAGTTTATTTATTCAGTTTCCGATGCTATCTCAGGTAGCACTTTAAAACAGGGGTGGGCAAACTTAGTCCTGGAGGGCCGGAGTCCTGCACAGTTTAGCTAATCAAACACACCTGCTTATAGATTTCTAGTGATCTTGAAGACACTGATTAGCATATTCAGGTGTGTTAAAGCCTGCAGGACACTGACCCTCCAGGACCGAGTTTACCCACCCCTGCTTTAAAATAATGATCCATTAGTTCATGTTGGTTAATGTATTTACTAACATGAACAAACAATTAGTTATTTAAGTTAGTTCATGTTAACTCACTGTGCATTAACAAATGTTACCAAGCACAATGTTGGATTTTACTGATGCATTAGTAAATGTTGAAGTATGATTAATTAATGCTTTATAAGATTATTCATTCATTCATTTTCATTTCGTCTTAGTCCCTTTATTAATCTGGGGTCACCACATCGGAATGAACCGCCAACTTATCCAGCATATGTTTTTACATAGCGGATGCCCTTCCAGCTGCAACCCATCACTGGAAAACACCCATACACTTACATTCACACACATACACTATGGCTAATTTAGCTTACCCAATTCACCTGTACCGCATGTCTTTGGACTTGTGGGGGAAACCGCAGCACCCGGAGGAAACCCACGCAAACACGGGGAGAACATGCAAACTCCACACAGATATGCCAACTGACCCAGCCGAGGGTCGAACCAGCGACCTTCTTGCTGTGAGGCGAGAGCGCTACCCACTGCGACACCCTGCTGCCCCGCTTTATAAGATTATTAAAACGTAATGTTAGTGAATGCATGAACTACTGGACTATTATTCTAAAGTGTTACCCTTAAGTCTGGTTTTGTGGTCCAGGGTCACAAATGGCCATCAAAAGGTTAAAGACGAGGCATCAGTATTTGTTGCTCTTTTAAAGACGTGAGCTTGCCAGTTTTCCTGTGGTTCTCTTCTGCTGTTCTGCTCACTGATCTGAGGCCTGCGGTGGCTGCGAGTGTTCAGTGGAGCACAGAGGTTTCAGACTGAAGAATGTGGGTCATGTTTGAGTGGTCTCGTGCGCTGAACCCCATCTTCCCATAAAGTCTTTATGCAATCCATCTGCGGCTGTCAAAAGGAAGCCTGAGCATTTTGTTTGTCTCTGCGCCGCCACCAATTACTCTGCGTCGTCCCTCAGGGAGCCTCCATTAAACCTGCCTCTCAGATCTTACACAAAGCCAATTTGTCTCAGTGTTTTAAAGTCCCGAGTTTCACCGCGGCTCTGCTTTCTGAGTGGAGTGGATGTTATCAGGCTGCTTTCTTCTTGTTTCGTGTCTCAGTCTTGGCTGATATGAGTGATTCTCCGGGGTTCAGTTGTGCTGGTGTGTGTGTGTGTGTGTGTGTGTGTGTGTGTGTGTGTGAGAGAGAGGGAGTGTGTTTAACTCTGCAGCGCCGCATGGCATACACATTGATTTCTCCATTCAGCAGTACTCACACGTTTATTTGGACCTGGTAGCCTTACACTCAAACTAATATTTTTAAAATAAGCTGAATCAACACAATTCTTGATTTTTTTGTTTTTGGGACAACCTAATTGTTTTATGTTAAATCTACTTAAATTTGTAAAAACAATTAAGTTAACTTAATCGATTTGTGTTTGGGCAACATGAAGGAATCATGTGGAACCCAGCATTATTTACAGTGTATGGTACACTTGAATGTTATTTGCTGCTTGTTCAAACTGCTTATTTAAAATGAGCTGAAACAGCACACATCTTGAGATGGTTTGGGGGGGACAACCTAACTGTTTTATGTTAAATCCACTTCAATTTTAAGTTAACTCAATCGATTTGTGTTAGAACAACATGAATACATTCTGCGGAACCCTGCATTTTTTTTACAGTGTAACACTATTTACCTTCATTTGTATCCACCTTTTTCTGCACATTGCTGCTGCCTTTCAAAGTATGGGTTGTGCTTCCAGTTTGGGAAACTTCAATTGTAAATTACTTAAAATAATTAATTAAAAAAAAATACATAATATATAAATCAGGGGTGCCCAATCCTGTTTCTGGAGATCTACCTTCCTGCAGAGTTCAGCTGCTACCTTGATCAAACACACCTGTCTGTAATTACCAAGTGCGCCTTCAGATCTGACTTAGTTGTCTTAGTTGTGTTTGATCAGGGTTGGAGCTAAAACTCTGCAGGAAGGTAGATCTCCAGGACTTGGATTGGGCACCCCTGATATAAATAATTTTAAATACACTCACTCACTCATTTCCTTTTCGGCTTAGTCCCTTTATTAATCTGGGGTCGCCACATCGGAATGAACCGCCAACTTATCCAGCATATGTTTTACACAGCGGATGCCCTTCCAGCTGCAACCCATCACTGGGAAACATCCATACACACTCATTCACACACATACACTACGGACGATTTAGCTTACCCAATTTGCCTATACTGCATGTCTTTGGACTTGTGGGGGAAACCGGAGCACCCGGAGGAAACCCAAGTGAACACGGGGAGAACAGAAATGCCAACTGACCCAGCTGGGGCTAGAACCAGCGACCTTCTTGCTTTGAGGCGATTGTGCTACCCACTGCGCCACCATGCTGCCCAATTTAAAAAACATTTTTATTCTTTTCAGATATTTCCAAAGTGATGTTTAACTTGGCAATCTTCTTTTTTAATTAACTGCATTAATTAAATACACATATTATATGTAATAAATAAATATCTTCTTTTTGACAGGTTAATCTGTCCATGCTAAAATGGTTTCATTTTGGTTTAGACATAAATCACAATCCCAGCTGAAATTGATTTATTCAGCAGTGCTCACGTTTATTTAGACCTCCTAGCCATATGGTAACATTTTTTTCTACATAAACTGTTTTTTATTGGGGGGGTTTCTGAACATGGCTGCTGCGTTTCAAAGTATGGTTTGCACTTTCAGTTTGAGGAACTTCCACTGTAAATTGCTTCAACTATTATGGTTTTTTTTCTAATTTAAAATACATTTTTATTCTTTTTCAGATATTTCCAAAGTGATGTTTAACTAGCCAATCATGTTTTACTTGGCAATCTTCTTTTTTTAATTAACTGCATTCATTAAATATACATATTACATGTAATAAATAAATATCACTTTTTAACAGGTTAATCCGTCCATGCTAAAATGGTTTCATTTTGGTTTAAACATAAATTAAAAAACTTATCCAGCATATGTTTTACACAGCGGATGCCCTTCCAGCTGCAACCCATCACTGGGAAACATCCATACACACTCATTCACACACATACACTACGGACGATTTAGCGTACCCAACTCCTATGGCGCATGTCTTTGGACTTGTGGGGGAAACCGGAGCACCCGGAGAAAACCCACGCGAACACGGAGAGAACAAGCAAACTCCACACAGAAATGTCAACTGACCCAGCCGAGGCTCAAACCAGCGACCTTCTTGCTGTGAGGCGAATGTGCTAACCACTGCACCACCGCGTCGCCTGCTCTAAGTCAATTAAAATTAAAAACACTACTGAATAGTCACTAAACACTGCGCAGAAAAATAGAAAACACAATGCTCAGGACATGAAGCGGGAGAAATAAAAGCTTATTGTTCACTGTAAGCTAAATGCATGTTGCAAAACAAAGAAAACCTGTGCATTTAGCACTTGTACAAAAAGACAAAACAGAAATCTTGTGCATTTACAAGTAGCACTTGTAAAAACAAACAGAAATCTTATTCCCATGTAAAAATAAAGTACAAAATACCATGGACAAGAACATGGTCAATCACAGTAGTGCTGATTTCTTCAGACCACCTCGACCACCTCTCACACAAACTTTTCCTCTCAGATTTCTATCCATTGTAGGGCCTCACAAACAAGCGCTCTCTGAACTGGCTTACTGTATATGTTCCCTCACATCATTAGCCACAAGTGTGATCAGTTTGGAGTTGTTGTGTTCAAGTGGTGACACCTGTGCTTTAATTGTGTTTGACTTTTGTCACTTGTGCTCACCATTATACAGCACTGGTGCATCACAATGAAAATATGTTGGCAAGTTGTGTCTAAACAGGTGAAAAGTGCTTATGGTTTTGCCATAAGGGTGATTGATTCAATCAGTGGGTTTGGTTCGGACAATAGGGTTTAGTGTTTTAGCAATTGAGAAAAACTGTAAACAGTTCAATATATTCAAACAATAATGAATAATTTACAGGAGGGCTAATAATTATGTTTTCAACTCTACATGTAGTGGAATGTTTAGCTTTGTGCTTTATTTTATATCCTTTATGAAAATATTGTTACACTTGGTATTTTAATGTGACATTAGTATCCCAAGCTTGTCTCACGAAATGAAAATGAGGTCTTGAATGTCAGTTTTATATTTAATTCAAAGAGATATAGATCATGTAGAAAGAGACTGTGTGTGTTTAATCTGCGTGTTGTTTACCTCTGCAGCACTGCAGGCTTCTGCATGACACACACGTTGATTTCTGTAGCAGTAATCACACATTTATTTAGACCTGTAGCCTTAAGGCAGGATCATTAACTTCACTTTTATACCATTCATCACTATAACAACACTGCAACTTTAATATGTTGTTGGAGATAAAAGAGCAGTCTTTCATGAAAAGCAATAAACCATTAATTTGCAGAAATAATATCTGATTTAAAGTTTTTCATTCATTCATTCATTTTCCTTCGGTTTAGTCCCTTTATTCATCAGGGGTCGCCACAGCGGAATGAACCGCCAACTTATCTAGCATATGTTTTACACAGCGGATGCCCTTCCAGCTGCAACCCAGTATTGAGAAACATCCATATACACTCATCTAGACACATGCACTACGGCCAATTTAGTTTATTCAATTCACCTATAGCGCATGTCTTTGGACTGTGGAAGAAACCGGAGCACCCGGAGGAAACCCACGACAACCGGGGGAGAACATGCAAACTCCATAGAGAAACGCCACCTGACCCAGCCGGGACTCGAACTAGCAACCTTCTTGCTGTGAGGTGACAGGAAGGAGTTGGAACAGATCTTTTAATCCCAGTTTCTTTGCAAATCCTGTTCTGTGTACATGTTTATACAGTACACGTTACTACAGAGACATGTTAACACGCTAATGTCAATCAATTCGATGGGCGGGGAAAACCGCATTCCTACGTCACATTGCAGTGGGCCTCAAAACCACTTGGATTTGGATTCTGCAGGTCAATCATTAAAATTGGTTGGGTTTAGGGAAGGAGGGTGGGTCAGTCGATCGGTTAGTCAGACATTCAGTCAGTCAAACAGTCAGTCAACTGCGGCCTCTGGTGGGTTAACGCGAGAACGGCAGGCGCGAATGGCACTCGCGGAGGGAAATTTAAGATCTCTGGTGGATTCGGAAAAACAAAAACTGCAAAAAACGTGTTGCTGTAAATGTATCCAGAGGTACATTTTCACAATGAGCCTGGATTGAGTTTCGTTTATTACTCACTAGAGCTGCTGTAATGGTTGGTGATTTCACCTGTCAGTTACTGTGCAGGCCAGAGGTCAGAGTTTTCTGCTTCCCTACTGAGCTTCATGTCATTGGAGACAGTTTTCCATTGATGGCTTGAAATAAATGTGGAATGCAAGCAGTCTAAAGACTCTGGCCAGTGTTACCCATTTTGTCTTGAACATGCACCATTTAGGGATCTAATATGAATTGCCTTTCAAAATGGCACAATCTTTCTCCAAATGCCCGATCTGATCTTCTGGTTTAGTGCAGTTTTTGGGAGTCAGTACACAGCTTTTTATCAGTCTGTCGGGAAACAGTCATGTTTACAAGTTCCCAGGCAGTAAACGCTTCCAGGAAAGAACAACTAGCATTTGCCAAAGTCTGCGGCATCAAACCTCTTGACTCAAAGATTTGTTTGAGACACTTAGCTGAAAGTAAACATGGGTCTTCAGTGCAGCTTTGGCTGTGTTTGGATGGAATATCAGCTCCTGTTTACTCATAACTGCACAGTGTATACTGTAGACTGCCTACAATTACTTAAAAATAGCAGCCGAAAGGCGTTATTTCTTGGTAAATGCTTGCAGTGCTGTGTGCTACATTATTGTTACATGGCTCTACACATTGCCTTGTCAACATCACTTTTAGTTGATTGCTATTATTTGGGCATGTGTGCTGATTTTTTATTTTTATTTTTTCTGTAGTGTATTTTTACAGAATATAGGCTAATATGTATTAATTAATTACAGCATAGCATTTATTTTAATTTTTTCCTAGTGTAAAAGACTTTATTAATACCCTTTCCCCCCAAAAAAGAAAATAATTATTAATAATAATAATAATAATAATTATTATTATTAATATTTAAATAAAAGTGTGGTGGGGGGGATCTTGATATATTTAATGTATTTATTTATTTTGTTTTTTAATTAACTGCATTCTATTTTTACAGAATATAGGCTAATATTGTAGGACATAGACCAGTTACTGTGAGTAAAGTAAGCAGTTTATTGAATTTGGTGGCGGATGAATAGTATGACCAAACAAAATCTATTGCAGCTTGGAAATGGAGATGTGGATCAGATGATATGGAGGGACCGGAGGATGAAGGTAGAACCAGGTTCGCGGAGGGAATTGGGAGACAGACAGGACACGAGACCAGGAGGGAATCACACAAGGAAGAAGAGAGAAGAGGAACACTGGAGATAACAGGGAAACAAGACAGGTATACTTTTCAGAAATGCTAGATATCACTGACCGTGAGAGTTTGTCCTTCTGTCTAATAACGAGGCCAGACACTGAGTGATCTGAGGTGCAGGTATTTATGGGGCTGGAGTGAATGGCTGGGATTGACGTGCAGGTGCGGGGCTAATCAAAACTTAGGTGAGGGTGATCGGAGTGAATGGGGTGACTGTGAGCGGGGAGAACCTGGCCTGGCTGTTACAAATGTGTATAAATAAAAATAAAATTATTATTATTATTATTATTATTATTATTATTATTATTATTATTAT
>CAIGQW010053321.1:2046199-2072251 GCA_903798125.1 Danio choprae
CTGAAAACATAGGCCTATATACATTTCTGGAGATCATGACGCTACGGGGCGGTATGACGCCGGTCCTTTTCTCGCTTACTAGATGACCGGCTTTTCCACATTTGTGCAGGTGGAGTAGAAGATTAGTTCCTTTTTCGAGTCTTCCATCGGGTTTGAGTCGTTCGTTCATCACATGAAAGACAGAAGCCAATCATATGCATTTAGAGCCAGAAAGATTTGATCCGTTCGTTTCTGAAGCCCTCGGGTTTGAGTCATCTCTCTTTACATGCTGTCATAAGATGAATGAACAACTCAAAAACCAGAAGACTCGAAAGGTGAACTAATCATGGCTCCTTTCGGCTCAGACTGTGTGCATTGGTTAAGCTTATATTGGACTGTCAGTGTCACGTGAACGAACTATTCAAATTTGAAGACCTGTCAGAAGAGGTGAGCTGACATAATCATAGACAAAAGACCAGGTAAACTATAAATGATTATTTTCTCTTTCTTATAGCATTCTAGTTATGACTTGATTATAGTGTGATCATCATTTGGTGCAGTTGTAGATGAGTTTAGAAGCAACTCGTAACATTTTAATAATATTTGGCAAATTGAATGAAATGACTCGAAAAAAGATTCGTTCATCTTAATGAACGAGACTCAAAGGTCCGAGTCAGTAAAATGATCCGAACTTTCCATCACTAGTTTAGGGAAGTGGGTGTGCATGTTTTTTAAACACTATCGGTTGGGTTTAGGGAAAGAGGAGGGTGGGCCAGTCGATCAATCGACGGCGACCGCTGGTGGATTTACGCGAGAAGAGCAGGCATGAATAGCACCTACGAGAGAAATTTGAGATCTCAAAAATCATACACTGAGGAAATGTATATAGGGTACGTGGATATTCATAGTGTCATCCAACTTACATCCTTGCTTCATTAAAACTGTATTGATTCAATGATCCCCATCATATTACACAAATCCTGTTGTTTCTGACAGTGGTTTTTCTAATAACTGAATGAAGCGTGAGGGATTGAGCTGTTTCAGTGGGAAAACAGTGTCAGCCTTGCTCAGCGATTTCCTTCAAGTCAGCTCGTCGGCCACATTCATCTATCAGCCTGAGTCGTCATAAGTGGATTAAACATTCTGTTCCAAGTCATTAACGCTATTATTCAAAACTAATGAAATCTATAGGCAGATTACTGTAATGCTTCTGAATTTACTGACATGAAATAAACCCCTGTCACATCCGCTCAGAGGGAGAAAGCTAAAGCGGCAGCCCTGTCTGTCATCTTAATTATGCTGATGGATAGTAATGCACTTTGAGTGTGGATGCTGTGTCGGTTAAGACTAAAAGCAATTACTCCATGCTTATTTATGAAGTTGATATTGATGAGGATGCTTACTGTATGTAACGAGTAGACGACAAAGTTAAAATTACCTCTGTCACGGATAATTGCTCGCCGGACACTTTTAACAGATTGTAAATTGCCACTTGGTTTGCTACAAGTTGAAAATGGGGGGGGGGGGGGTTTAACCTTTAAAAGTACAATCCATAACAATAGATTTGTGACTGAGAACATTCATATGCTCATTAAGTCATAAATATAATATAAGTGCGGATTTACATAACTCCAGTAGTATTGCAGAAATATAATGAAAACGTTCCGGACACCTGTATAAGATGCAATGAGTTTAAAGGTACATTATATCACTGCATTTGGGAGTGTGGTAAAATTAGACATTTTTGGAAAGAAGTGAAAGGGATGATAGAGAAGATGCTTTGTGTCAATATTCCACTGTCACCTCTGATTTTTTATTTTCATTCATACCCTAAGGAAATCAAGATTAAAAAGACTGAACGTATATTTATAAATATATGTATTCTTCAAGCTAAACGGAGTATTTCTTTAAATTGGAAAAATGTGTGTACACCAAGACATGGTTACAAACATGACAATGGAAAGAACAACCTTTATATTAAGAGATAAATACAAGATTTTTGAGAGAGTTTAGGGACATTTCAAACTGTTCCTAAAATGTGGTGAGGTGTGAAGTTAAAATACAATAAAGATATTAAAATAATAATAATAATAATAATAATAATAATAATAAAGTTATATGCTGGAATACCAAAGTAGAATAGATCCTTTATTGTAAGTATACCATTAAAACACAGAATCTGACTTTTTCTACTGTAGGTATACTATTAAAAACACACATGGTAAATAAGCTGAATTTAAACAAATAAAGTTGAACATTATCTCATTTAATTTGTTTGTTTAAATTCAGCCCATATAAATTGTTTACAACCACTTACCTTAAACAAATTTAGTAAATCCAATTAATAATTTTTTTTCAGTGTAGGTATACTATTAAACCACAGAAAATGGCCACTTTTATACTGTAGGTATACCATTAAACACACAGAATAGGACTATTTTTTACTGTAGATATTAAAAACACACAGTCTGCCTAGGTTTACCATTACAAACACAGAAAATAACAATTTTTAATTAAAAAAAACTAAATTAGTAGATAATATTTAGGTTTTTTACAGTGGTGGATGTATGCTGGAATACCAGAGTAAAATAGATTTTCTTTTTACTGTAGGTATACCATTAAAACACAGAATCTGACTTTTATTTTACTGTAGATATACTATTAAAAACACAATCTGACTAGGTTTACCATTACAAACACAGAAAATGGCCACTTTTATACTGTAGGTATACCATTAAACACACAGAAAAAAGCTGAAAATATTTAGTTTTTTTAGTTATACCATCAAAAAACATTTCTTCTTTTTTTTTTACCATGAGCACACCGTGAAAAAAAATATCTGTTTTTAATTTTACTGCCGGCCTCACGGTGGCGCAGTGGGTAGCACGTTCGCCTCACAGCAAGAAGGTCGCTGGTTTGAGCCTTGGCTGGGTCAGTTGGCATTTCTGTGTGGAGTTTGCATGTTCTCCCCGTGTTGGCGTGGGTTTCCTCTGGGTGCTCCGGTTTCCCCCACAAGTCCAAAGACATGCGGTATAGGTGAATTGGATAAGCTAAATTGTCCATAGTGTATGAGTGTGAATGGGTGTGTGTGGATGTTTCCCAGAGATGGGTTGCAGCTGGAAGGGCATCCGCTGCGTAAAACATATGCTGGTTAAGTTGGCGGTTCATTCCGCTGTGGCGACCCGAGATTATTAAAGGGACTAAGCCTAAATGAAAATGAATGAATGAATAATTTTACTGCCAGTTTTTTTTTTTACGGATATTTTTAGAGTGTATTATGAATAAAAACTCATGCACAAAACAGCACAGCAATTTAGTTCATATTTTTAGCAATAAATGATAAATATAGCTGTTAGTAATCATTAATCAACAATCACCTCACAGCAAGAAGGTCGCTGGTTCGAGCCTCGGCTGGGTCAGTTGGCGTTTCTGTGTGGAGTTTGCATGTTCTCCCCGTGTTGGTGTAGGTTTCCTCCGGGTGCTCCGATTTCCCCCACAAGTCCAAAAACATGCGCTATGGGTGAATTGGGTAAGCTAAATTGTCCGTAGTGCATGTTTGTGAAAGAGTGTGTATGGATGTTTCCCAATGATGGGTTGCCGCTGCATAAAACGTGCTGGATAAGTTGGCGGTTCATTCCGCTGTGGCGACTCCAGATTAATAAAGGGACTAAGCCGAAAAGAAAATGAACGAATGAATGTATTTATCCCCCTGTATTTGGTTCAGTTCTTTGTCTGGTATTGTATCGTACACCTTGATGTCCTGCTTGAGTTTGCTGTTCCTGGTTTTGTACTTAGGGGCTTTTTTCTAAATAAATAAGTGTTTTTTTTATAATCTCCGAGTCTCCAACGTCTGAGTGAGCCAACATATTCTTTTATATATGTTTTTTCTTTATTTTTTACTATATGCTTATATATATATATGCTATATGCATATATTTTACTGTATGCTCTATGTTTTTACATATAGTGACAAAAGTGTAATGATTTAAAACAATTAATGCCCATCACTGATGCTTTAATTGAATCTAAGTCTATTAAAAGGATTTTTGATCAAATTATTCTTGTGCTAAATATGCCTTGGTCAATAATTTTGGTATATAATATTTTGTTATATATTTTAGTGGGTGTCTGAATTGATTTGGTTGTTTGTTTATTTGTTTTTGTTTATTTATTTGATTTATTTATTTATTTAATTTTAAAACATATAACAGCAAACACAGATTTTTGACAATCACTTCAAGTCAAGTCAAGTCATGCTTTATTGTCATTCCGCTACATGTGTGGACATACAGAGGAATGAAATGTCGTGTCTCGCAGGACAACAGTGCTACATGGATTAATCATAAATACAAACACAACACTGGACATAAGAGCTATTATAAAAAACCTATGCATAACTAACATATATTATAAAATAGAATAAAATACTTAAACTATACACATAAGACAGGCTAGTACTTTTTCATGAGACTGAACAATGTTGTGCAGGATATTGTGCAAAAAAATGGTATTTAAGGTTGAAGCAAGCAGTGCAACATGATTGTGGTACATTTATAGTAAACATTGTTTTCCTTATTGAGTCCTTGTTAGGTGGAGTTTAGATAAAGTGTCAGGTGCATAAGAGAGAAGAGTGTTTCTACTGGTTTCTACAAGCCCACTCACCTGAATGAAGCACAATTTAAAATGCACAGTGTTTCCAAGAGACATGGAGTGATGCATGGGGAGGTTTCAGAGGGGAGTAAGTTGACTGGAGTTGAGGGCTCTAACAGCCTGTGGGAAGAAGCTGTTAAGTAGTCTAGCTGAGCAGGCTTTAATACTTCGAAAGTGTTAAATTTAAGATGCTAATAATAATATTTTGTAGTTCAACAAGGTAGCTGCTAAGGTAGAACTGATTAGTATTTTTGTTAAAGCTGGGATTAATGCAGACTGTTCTACTGTATTATACTGTAAGATGCTGTTGATAGTAAGCAGGAGTTCAGCTCCTCCGTTTCTCTCCTCATCACTGAAAAAAAATTATTTAAAGATGATTCCTTAGATTTACTTAATTTTTTCAAGGTAAGTGGTTGTAAACCATTTATTTAGGCTGAATTAAAACAAACAAATTAAGTTGAACATTAACAAATTATTATTATTATTATTTTTTTAGTTCAACCCATATAAATTGTTTGCAACAATTTTGCAGAAATATTTATTTTCAGTGTTCTCCTTGTGCATAAATGTCAAAAGCATGTTTTACTTGCTTCTCAAGCTATTTGTTGATTGGTTTTGACTCACGCCAGCCAGCATATGTTTTGGTAGTGGAGGAGCCTCGAGTGACCCTTCAGAAACAGATCTGTGTGTGCTTTTTCTCATGTGTCAGGGTTTGAAATGACAGGACCCCCATCAACCTGCTCTCTTAACCTCAGTTCTTCAGCCTGATGGTTCACGGTGACCTCTGGGTCACGAATACAGAGTGTTTTCATTCCATTCAAACCCAGCATTACAGATACATGGACAAAAACCAAGTTCTTCAGGCATTCAGGACACTCAAGGGGCCTGTTGAATGAAGAGCAGAAAAGCATAGTTCAGGGACAAACCATGATAACATGTGATTAGGTTCCATTTGATGAGATTAAACTCATTTACTTGTACGAGCCAAGATGGAGTGCTCTAATCAGCCCAATATCTTTTAATATAAGATATCCACACACAAAAAAATGAGGAAGACGACAGCATTTTTCATATTTAACTAATTCCCTAAAGGAAAAAAAATGGAAAGATCAGAAAAAGATCTCATTATTTATTCACCCTCAAGTCATCCTAAGTGTATACTGGATGCCTTTCTTCAGAATCAGATGTGGATGCTTGCCATGTGTTAATACTAGAACATATTTTGTGATTCATTTTTAATTTTCCCCATTTATTTCTTTAATTCTATTATGAGACCTCAACCTCCAACAACTTTTAACCTTGAAAAAAAGTGACTTTAATGAATATTTTTATAGATAAAGTGATATATTGTCTGAGTTGGTGTTGCATATTACAGTACAAAAACCTTGTAATAAACTGCCAGTACATTTTCTGTTATATTACAGACTTTTTGTCTCTATATATTATTTCTTATACTTTGTATTATTTAAATTTACCAAAATATCAATAAAAGTCCCTTTGTTAGAGTTGAATTGTCAACATCAAAAGTCGACACTGCGGAGAAAAAGGTCCCATAATGCAATTCACAACCATAGATATACGGAAAACACTTGTGAATCACAAAATGCGGAAACTGTTCATTAACAGATATTTTTTACAGTGTACAGAGGCACTGTTTTTTTAAATGTTGTATTTTAGTAACTTTATTAAAATAAACCCATATAACTATAGTACCCTGACTTTTCCTAAATGTGTATATATTTAAATCTAGCATTGTTATTTTATTAAAATTACTAAAGAGTTCTGAGTATTTCTACTGGGCCTTTACTGAGTGAGCACTGTGCTACATCTGACAGATCGCACTATTATGTCTTTTCTTTTTCGTTCTTTTAAAACCTGTTTAACATACTTTAATCTGTTTTATCTGTTTTTAATCCTTTTTATTCTCTTATACTTTTTTCTAATACTGGTTTGATTTTCTTATACTTGTCTCTTTCATTCCTGTTTATGTAAAGCACTTTGAATTACCATTGTGTATGAAATGTGCTATATAAATACACTTGCCTTGCCTTGCCTTGCCTTGGGGGACTGGAACGACAGGAAGGTGAGTAATTAATAACAGCATTTAAATTTCTATTTGAACTAACCCTTAAATGTGTTGTTTTTCCTTCTATGAGTATCAGTAAATGTTTCCACCTCTTGTAATAGTTTAAAATGAGTCTCTCAGTTATCCTTGCTGTGAAAAGATGGATCTCAAAATCATACAGTAACTGTTGGAAAGGGGTTAAATATGCAGAAAGTGCTGGAAAGGAACATAAATGCGCAGAACCTGAAGGAAGAACAGCAGGTGGGAAACAAACAACTATCACAAACCATAAAAACAGTGCAGGTAAAGACAGACAATGGAAAAGACTCAATGGTATGAACATTTTTGATTTTGTCTTGTGGAGAATATTATGTGGAATAGGGCAGTAATAAATAATAAAAAAAATAACATGCAGTTTTTATAATTACCCTTATTTTGTTCAAACTTAGAAATGTTCCCATATCCTGAAGATCTGTAAATGTGTTTCTGTTGTTTACATTAATTGCCTATTACAGCTTGTCTTAATGTTTCATTTAAATGAAATGAAATTTTGAAGTAATCTAAGACGCTTTTCAGATATGATTGTAATATTATTGTATTTAAAATGCAATAATAAGTTACATGTACAGTATGTTGCTTAAAGTAATAAATAAATAAAACCAATCTTATTAGAAAAAGCAACACTTTAACATTAACCGGCTTAATAAGAACTGTCTAAAATGACAGAACAAATCTTTCAGAACGAAACAAATCTTTGAGAAACATTCATTCATTCATTCATTTTCATTTCGGCTTAGTCCCTTTATTAATCTGGGGTTAGGAATGAACCGCCAACTTATCCAGCATACGTTTTACACAGCGGATGCCCTTCCAGCTGCAACCCATCACTGGGAAACATCCACACACACACTCATTCACACACAAACACTACGGACAATTTAGCTTACCCAATTCACCTATACCGCATGTCTTTGGACTTGTGGGGGAAACCGGAGCACCCGGAGGAAACCCAAGCAAACACGGGGAGAACATGCAAACTCCACACAGAAATGCCAACTGACCCAGCCGAGGCTCGAACCAGCGACCTTCTTGCTGTGAGGCGATAGTGCTTCCCACTGCGCCACCGTGAGGCCCCTCTTTGAGAGTGCAATTATATTATTTTATTTGAAATAAATTGTATTGAATTTTAAAACATTTTTATTACATTTTTAATTTAATTAAATGTAATTTTCATTTTATTTTTGCCCCGCTTCTCAACTTTGCTCTTGGTGGATCTCATGAGATTGGCAGTCTGTAAAGTCAATTCAGATTTTGATTATTTGATTATTTTGAATGTTACAAAAACTAGACAAATGTTTAATAAATGCTGCTTCGTTTAACAAAACAAAAAACAAAAAGAACAAGAGAAGTCAGTTTTGATTTCATGGTGACTTTAACCATGTTAATAAGTGGCTCATTACATTAGTTTGTCACATTTCCCTCTCTCTGAATCTCCCCGAGCACACACTCTGAATTAAACATTAACATAATGGGCCGTTTTAATTATTTATGCTGAATTTCAAATTGTGTTTGGTGTCATGAGCAATATAGGTGTCAGGCGAGTGTCTGTTGTGGTATTAAAGCAGTGCTGTCATCTAACCTGCCTTTGACAGGCAAGGCTGTGCTGCCTGAGCAGACATGAATAGACATTTATATCTGTGCGAAAAAGCTAAATGCATCTGAACACACAATGCGGATAAGAGAAGTCTCATGGGCTTAACCGCAAAGATGATACTCCCTCCAGAAAAAAAAGCATTGCAGGATGACACCACAAATTGTGTTAAATCATGTTTAATGAAAAGGTACCTCCGCAAGGCAGTCAAGTTAGATTACATAATTATAGGAAACTGGGGCATCGGCACAGCAGCGCCAACACACACGGCTTTACCAGGAGACAAACACCTCAGGGGATGAAAGGCCCAGAAAACAAACAATGATTTATCATCCTCACTCAATATTGCTTTTCTTCTCTCGCCTTAGCAGATTTTCATTAATAATCAACATGAAGTCAAAACTGACCCTATTTGCTGTCTTAATAAATGTCTCTGGTCTCGTTGTGCACAATTTGTTGGTTAAAAACAAAGTCTTACTATTCTTTCATCAACTGAAATTGCTTCGGCCTCTGCAGCAGCTTTTCTTTTGTGGGAAACATCAAGAAAATCCGTCATTTGGCCTCTAATCGCTTCTCCATTCTTTAAAGTAGACTCCACTTCTGAAATCACAATCAATTTTTGATGGGTAAAGTCGAGTCCAACCCTACAATTTTTCTGATTATTTTTCTTTCAGTCAGAAATGTCTATCTAGTTGCTGTATGTGAAACTGCTAAGCAATTGGGAGAGAAATTAATGGTTTTATTCATTCATTCATTCATTTTCTTTTCGGCTTAGTCCCTTTATTAATCTGGGGTCGCCACAGCGGAATGAACCACCAACTTATCCAGCATATGTTTTACGCAGCGGATGCCCTTCCAGCTGCAACCCATCACTGGGAAATACCCATACACTTCCATACACACACATACACTATGGACAATTTAGCTTACCCAATTCATGTCTTTGGACTTGTGGGGGAAACCGGAGCACCCAGAGGAAACCCACTCAAACACGGGGAGAACATGCAAACTCCACACAGAAATGCCAACTGACCCAGCCGAGGCTCGAACCAGTGACCTTCTTGCTGTGAGGCGAGAGCGCTACCCACTGCGCCACCGTGCTGGTTTTATTCTGTAAATGGGCATTAAATGATCAACACTTATAATAAAGATTTCTGCGTTGTTCTGTTCATTGAACTTTTCGGTAACACTTTACAATAACAGTATATGAATAATGCGGTGTTAATATGTAAACTAAACATGACTTTATTATGAACTAATGAGGAGTTAATGCATGCGCTAATCATAAACTAACTTTACCTAAACATGACTCACATGAGTTCATGTGTGAATAACAGCAACCTTAATTACTTGTAAGTACATGCTTGTTTGTTAATTAATGATTTAATTACCATGTGTCAGTGTTCGTCCGCGTCATCGTTTGCTGTTGTCACGTGCCTTCTTTGTCTTTCTCCCGCCACCGTCATTGTTAATCTGTTCCACCTGTGTTCATCCCTTCTGTGTCATCAGTGTAATCAATCCTTCATCCATTTATACCCTTTCGTCTGTGTCCATTGTTGGCCGGTATTTTGGTTCGTCTGCTTCGTGTGGTTGTCTCGTCCTGTCTTCCCGCATCCAGTATCTGTTCCCCTTAAGTGTTTAATAAATCCGTTTTGTAATGTTTCTCCTTCTCCGTCTCGTTCTGTCACCATCCGCCACCACGGCGCTACACCATGTTAGTTCATGCTTAATTTACCCATCATGAACTCATGACATGTTAATGTATATTTATATCACGGCTTTACTTGGAGGGGCACATCATCATTAACCCAGTCTTAACAACTCATGACCTCCTTATGCACATCCGGCTAGTGTGTTTACACTGAATAACAATAGAAAAGTGTTCTGTCGACATCAAATGAACAGTTTAAACACAGGAGTTCATGAGTAGTTAAGGATGAGTTAATGGTGATGTGCCCCTCCAAGTAAAGTCACGACATAACTATACATTAACAGCTCATGAGTTCATGTTGGTTACATTTAGCTTAAACTTAAATGTCAATTAATTCATTAATTAACAACATGTACTAACAAGTAATTAAGGTAGACAGTATTCACACATGAACTCATGTGAGTCATGTTAAAGTTAGTTCATGATTAGCGCATGCATTAGCTCATCATTAATTCATAATAAAGTAATGTTTAGTGTATATATTAATACATTATTATTCATGTACTGTTATTGTAAAGTGTTACCAACTTTTCATCAATCCAAAATCATGCACACAAATTTCATGGATATCACAAAAATACATAACAGTTCTGTAAACAAGCAACTTGTGCTTTTGGTTTATCTGTGAAGTTTTGGCTTCAGCTTGTGGAAGCCAGCTGTTTCAATAGGAATTCATATGATTAGGATGGAAAAGTTTATCACACCGATTTGGCTTGTGTTCAAGTTGGTCATGCATTATTCACGGTATTGAATATCTTCTGTTTGAGTTGTTCTTTACACGTGAATACTTTTAACAATGGACACCGTGCATTTTTGCACACAAAATGCCACTGAGACGTCATTAATGTGACAATAGCTTAATGGCTGAAGGACATTCAGCTGTGTATGGAATACACTTTGTATTATATTAAAAGCAAAAAGGAGTTTTATTTCACATTAGTGCCATATTTTATTTCAAATACTGTACATACAGTTATGTGGTGAGCATATGAGCCTTAAAACATGGTAACATTTTACAGAGTAAAACCTATAACCTTTAACCTTTTAGTAAAACCTTTCACATTTGATTCCTAGGAAATACATGTGTAAATAAAATAGTTACCTAGAAATTCAGTAGCCTTGGATAAAATGAAAAATGTTTTGACGTTAATAAGGCTTTAATAAGGCCATTTCAACAGCCATCTGCCAGTTTTATGACATGGTGCTGCTAGACCTGCCATTTCTTAAACATACTGAGTGCATTAGTGCCACTTTAACAGCAGTGCTAGATCTGTGAGTATTTCCCATTCGTTTTTTACATAGGTATTCAAATAAATCAATGAACAACAACAAGAAATCATCACATCATTATTAGTCATGAACCAAACCAACAGCTACAGGTACAGTATGGGGAATCACAACATTGCAAACTTCTGATAAAAACATTATCCATCCATCCATCCATCCATCCATCCACATTGTCTATTTTACTTGATAATGTCATATGCAGTACTTCATAGGACTAGATGAGGCAATTTCCCATTGGAGAATTTAAATAGAGTGTGAATAGACTGTTCAATAGCTATAGAAAGATGCATCCTTTTTTTCACTATAAATGCAGAATGAAGCTTTTGATTTAAAAAGTGCTCCTTTTAGACTGGCCTTTCCAATCTCCTGTGAAATGAGCAACATGAAGTGGGCAGATTCTCAAAAATCAACCTCCCAGTGCTTACCTATCAGCTTAGTCCTCATAATGAGCTGGTGATGGAAATGTCCATCTGCTCAGAATGGTATAATCCCCTTCGAAATGGGATAAATTAAGCTGTTATGGATTTCTCTTCCGTTGCTTTTCGCAGCAGGTTTTCCTCAGTTTGGCACAATCTACAATTGCCTGTTATAATGACTTTTTGTTTTTTAATAGTTCTGTGTGTCTGCTGCCTATTTGCTCAATTTTCACAGAAATTAAAACCTGTGGCCTGTGATGACCAGTCATCTTATTTTTATTATTTGCTATTCCAGGAAATAAATATGAATGAATGAAATTAAAATATTTATTACCTTATTATAGACATATAATAACCAAGTTTAATGTTTCCCATTTTTGAGCATAACATGTTCCTCATATTTAAATGGTTTAATTTAACTTGTATGGTCATTACAATCAAATATTAATCAAAATGTCCCCTCTGTCGCCTTACAGCAAGAAGGTCTCTGGCTCGAGTCCCGGCTGGGTCAGTTGGCATCTCTGTGTGGAGTTTGCATGTTCTCCCCGTGTCCGTGTGGGTTTCCTCCGAGTGCTCCGGTTTCCCCCACAGTCCAAAGACATACGCTATAGGTGAATTGCATAAACTAAATTGGCCGTAGTGTATGTGTGTGCGCGAGAGTGTATGGGTGTTTCCCAGTGATGGGTTGCAGCTGGAAGGGCATCCGCTGCATAAACATATGCTGAATAAATTGGCGGTTCATTCTGCTGTGGCAACCCCTGATGAATAAAGGGACTAAAATGAATGAATGTCCCCTCTAACTACAGGTATCATGTTTTGCCCTTAACGTACATTTTCATCCTACTTTTTATGGATGTCTTTGTCATGTGAGGAAACTATTCATTCGTTTCACAGATTACTTTTATTAAACAGATTGCATGAACTCCGCACTTGTATACATTCTCTCATCCACTACCGGGTTAACCCCTTTTGACCCCCATGGGGTGGGGTCACAGCAATCGGGTACAGTATGATTGGTCAACGTAATAAACTGGTTTCCCACAATCTTAAGTATTTCCGCATGTTTGTATAAGTATAATTCTGAAAACTATACCATGTGTAATTTTAATTCATTTGCCATTTAAACAGCAACTTACACCATGTCCTATAAATACACGCAACGTGGCGCTGCGACACATGATAAAAGGTGTCTGTTCCATGTTAAAAGGAGTTTTTGTCCTAACCATCTTCAACGGCGACACATGAAATTTGTATTTTAGAAATTCTTTCTATTTCTGCAACGCCGCAGCAGAACAACAACATAATACTATGACAAGATAACCTCAGGTACAGATTATGTGCTTTATTCATTATTAAATTCTTCCAATTAAAGATTAAATACCATTTTATGTGACATTTATTGCCATATGTACTTCTGAAAGCAGCAGATCACCTCAGATCTTGAAAATAAAATAACGTTAGCTTTACGTTTTGAAAATGAAAATCAGAACCGTCATTCAGTGCAAACCAACAATCAGTCACTCAGTAGCCTATTAATAGTGATATTTTGTTGCGTGTGCAGTGGTTGATGTTTAGATGAATGGCTGGTATTTAAATGTTTCTGTCATGATACGTCACTTTTGGTCCTGACAGACAAATTGCTTATCACTGGAATCTTATCACTTGTCGCATTGCGTGTTATTAGGACATTTTGTGTAATTTTGTGACACATTGTGCAATTTAAAATTATTGTTGTATACAAATACATTTTTTAAGTGCTGATATTTTCAACATAGTAGTAATGAACTAAATGAGACAACTCTCTGTATAGTTTATAAATTAGATTAACAGAAAATCTGACAATTAAATGAAATATTCACAAATGATTGTGAATTGGGACTGCATAATAATTATAGTCATGATTAGGCTTACTATAATGCTATTTCACTTTATTCATTCATTAATTTCCCTTCGGCTTAGTCCCTTATTTATCAGGGGTCACCACAGTGGAATGAACCGCCAACTATTCCAGCATATGTTTTACGCAGCGGATGCCCTTCCAGCCACAACCCAGTACTGTGAAACACCCATACACTCTCGCATTCACACACACACTACAGCCAATTTTGTTTACCCAATTCACCTATATTGCATGTCTTTGGACTATGGGGGAAACCGGAGCACCCAGAGGAAACCCACTCGAAAACACGGGGAGAACATGCAAACTCCACACAGAAATGCCAACTGGCACAGCCGACCTTGAACCAGCGACCTTCTTGCTGTGAGGCGACAGTGCTAACCACTAAGCAGACGTGCCGCCTATTTAAATTTATTGACCATTATTTTCTTTTCAACATGGACTTTTTGTCATGGACTTGAATCTGGTCTCAGATCTTTACCTGGACTCAGACTTGAATAACCCAGTTAGTTCAAAAATCTGTGGCTTCCAGATTTGTCTCTCAAATGTTGGGCTCTTTCCACCCACAGTTTCACTTCCTACTGCTTCACTTCATCACATCCTTCGTATATTAGGAAAGGAGAGAATCACTGTGGTTGCCCACAGTGTAGAGGCAGGTTCCTAAATAAGCATTGGTATTCAGATCAGACAGCAGCTGCATCCCCTCTGGTCCAATCGCCCACTATTCAATTTATACAAATACAAGGTTGCAGGGGTTATGAAAATTGTCAGATCTCCGGTTTTTCAAACACAGCTTTGTCAGATGTAAATGACAGACCAGCATTAGATGTCTGCCTCGCAGCATCACGCATCCATTGGCAGCTCTTTCTCTCTCTCTGTGATGTTTAATGGAGTGGAGGACATCTCAACAGGTCGATCAAAGCAAAGCATTGGGAACGAGTTAGGGAGACGTATTTAAAATGTATTTATTTATTTTATTTTTTTTCAATTTATTGCTTTATTTTACTAAGATGCAATTTATATATATATATATGTATGTTATATATATATATAATATATATATATATTATATGTATATGTATGTATGGTTAGCACTGTCGCCTCACAGCAAGAAGGATGCTGTTTCGAGTCCCAGCTGGGTCAGTTGGTATTTCTGTGTGGAGTTTGCATGTTCTCCCCATGTTTGCGTGGGTTTCCTCCGGGTGCTCCGGTTTCCCCCACATTCCAAAGACATGCGCTATAGGTGAATTTAATAAACTAAATTGTCTTTAGTGTATGTGTGTGAATGTAAGAGCATGATATCCGTTACTGGGTTGCAGCTGGAAGGGCATCCGCTGTGTAAAACATATGCTGGATAAGTTGGAGGTTCATTCCACTGTGGCGACCCCTGATGAATAAAGGGACTAAGTTGAAGGAAAATGAATGAATGAATATATATATATATATATAATATAATATAAGTAATACATATTATGTATTATACAGTATATACATAGATTTCACTGTTTGGAAAGTACACTATTTATTGTATAACTGCAGGTTAATGACTATGCTTGACCGCTGTACTGTCCACCAAATTCTCAACACGTTAACTCTTTCTGATTTTAATAAAAATGTAATGATGTGGGCATTTTTAAAGCTGCTAGAATGATATTATTGTAAAAAGCACTATACAAATAAACTTGAATTGAATTAAAAGTTTAATGTCAGTTTATTGTCTGCATGAAATCAAAAGTGAAAGTGTTTATTTTGCTAACATACATTGGTATTCTAAGATGAGCAATTATTCCCTGCAAGTTAATCCAGTGGGAGGAACAAAAAACTGTTTTGCTAATCTTCTGACCATTTGTTTCTGCTCTGCAGTGGCAGTTCTTCTCTGATGACATCACAGCTTGGGTAAGAAATCCTTAGCCATGCCCCTCCAACCATTAGATTATTGTAACTTGCGAGTGAAAATCGAGAGAATTGAGAGGAGAAGTGCAGAAATAAAACTTGCCCCCTACTTAATATTTTGTTTTACACAGTTAACGATTTTTGCAAATTACACAGTATTTAACTGTAAAATAAACAGAATTTTACTGTAGGACAGTTATGCAGTATGTTACTGTATTTAAAAGTTGCATTGGGACAATTACTGTATATTTTACAGTACAATACAGTAAATAAATACACAGCAAGGTAAATGGTGCTGTAAATGTAAATACAGTGTTTTTGCTGTAATTGATTTACGGTGGCAAACTGAACTGTAATATGAACTGTATTTTACTGTAGGACAGTTATGCAGTATGTTACTGTATTTTAAAGTTGCATTGTGACAATTACTGTATATTTTACATTAAAGATAAACAATACTGTAAATAAATGTACAGCAAGATAAATGGTGCTGTAAATGTAAATACAGTATTTTTACTGTAATTAATTTACAGTAAGTTCTACAGGAAATTGTTAACGGTGCAGTTAAAAATTCATCATCATACTAAAATAAAGTCTGCTGCAACTTCCACACAAACTTTCATTTTAATTTCAGTAAAACATTGGGGGAAATTTACATTTCCAGAACTACAAGGTGCCATCTTTATTTTTTTAGCTTTCAAAAATGTTCTGCACAGGATTGTGGGATATCAAAGGCAGCAAAGGGCACATTTATCTCTTTAAAACTCAAAGGAGATACCTCCCAGGGCAGGAAATGAAGCAAAATGTGGATTCAGACATTCCTTGATCCCTTTCTGCCTTTGAATGCTGCCTCTGATGGTAACATTTTAGAGCTTTTGGACGCAGCTATTACTGCCATTCATTAACGCTGCTGACACAGTTGCTAGACAACACGATCAATTCTCTGTGGGCTAGACTGTCTCATTTCACAATACTCGGTTCAGTCTATGTGGACTTCAAAATCTGCATTCTGGAAGGATGTTGCCTTTAAATTTGGATGTAGCCTTCATCTTCCTTGCACTCTAAATCACTTGCACTGGAACCAGCCTGATGCCAGATGCCCAAGTCACTTCACTAACCGCAACAAAATACTTTTTAAATTTTTCTATTATTTTTCTCAATAAGAAACGTATTAAACGTTGAACTGAAATACAGGGCTGTCACAAGAAAAACAAGGCCTTTGGTTACCATAACACTGTGCCTAAATAGAGCATTTTCTGGTTCATACTCATTGTTCTGGTCCCAAAATGCCTACAGACAGGAAGAGACATGCAAAACAGCTATGCAGAGTTCACTTTGCTTATTTAAATAGAAATTTTTATGTTTATTTATTATAGCATATAAACTTACTATATAAATTATAGTTTTTATATACTGTGCTTGGGAATATATATGTAACTCTAAATATGCTTAAAGGGTAAGTTTACCCAAAAATAAAATACATGTCATAAATTATTTACCTACATGTTGTTCTAATCCCCTGAGACCTTTGTTCCTCTTCTGAACATAAAAAATAAAAAAGATATGTAGAAAGATATGTATGGTGAAATCCAAGAGACAACAATGGACCTGAGATTTTCAAAGTCCATAAAAGGAACAAAAAAATTGTTCAAAGCATTCCATGAGACACCACTGGTTCAACTGTAATCATATGAAGCTCCAATAACACATTTGTACACCAAAAGAACTGTAAAATGGCTTTATATTTAAATAAGAATTTTCATGTTTATTTAATATAATGTATAGACTTACAATGGCGCAGCATGGTGGCTCAGTGGTTAGCACTGTCTCCTCACAGCAAGAAGGTCGCTGGTTCAAGTCCCAGCTGGGCCAGTTGGCATTTCTGTGTGGAGTTTGTATGTTCTCCCCCATGTTTGTGTGGGTTTTCTCTGGGCACTCCGGTCCAAAGTCCACAGTCCAAAGACATGTGCTAAAGGTGAATTGGATGAACTAAATTGACAACAATAGTGTATGAGTGTGTGAATGTAGGAGTGTTTCCTAGTACTAGGTTGCGGCTGGAAGGACATCCGCTGCATAAAACATATGCCGGAATAGTTGGTGGTTCATTCCACTGTGGCAACCCCTAATAAATAAGGGACTAAACCGAAGGAAAATTTATGAATAAATGAACGAATAGACTTACAATATTAATAATAGTTTTTAATACAATGAATAATGCTGCATTCAAATTGAAAAGAAATAATAGAGTGACAGTCTAAATTAAAAGGACAGAAAAAACATTAATAAGGAAAAATGTGCAAATTCTGCCCATCAAAAAGAAGTAGCACAGAAGTACTTTAGTGAGCAGACAGCAACTGAAAGTACTGAGAATGGGCTATATCTAGCTTTCTCAATTCAGAACCAAAATGTACTTTTCATGAAAACACCAGGAGCATGTCGATCAGTTTCTCTGTTGACTCGGAGAACCCCAGAGATCTGTTCACTGGGATGAAAACCAACAATCAGATTGTGTATCACACAATTTATTTACTCTGAGAGCTCATCTTCCCCCCAAAAAAACACTCGGTGGCTTTGTTCCAAAACCTACTGAGCTGCCTTGATATCTTCTGGCTATAAAGACAGCTGGTGTTTAAGGAAACATCCTGACTTAAACAGATCTTCATAAATTACTGATTTGGAGTGCCCTACATAGGAAACAACACATTTTATTAGCACAGCAGAAGATCAGAACACATTTGATGTCCATTTGATGATCATGCTAGTAGAACAGCGCTTTGAAAAGTAACCAAGTCACTTCAGCAAAATGCTTTATTTTGTGGAAAACACAGAGAATAAAAGCAGCACAGAGTAAAATTTAAACTAAAGCTTCCGAAGGTTACAGCAGTCAGAAATAAGTAGAAAGTGAAGAGGAGGCCCTTGCTTTCATCATTAATCTCTCTGCTCTGATGTAATCTTGTTCAGTTTCTTTCACAGTTTACTGTCTGTTGTAGGTTTCTTAGCCATAACTTTGTCACTTTGATTTTCCAATGGTTTTCATTAAGGTTTAGGTCAGGACTCTGGGTTGCCATTTCATGATTTTAATTTTTATAACTTCAAAAACTTCTTTACTTATGACAGGGTTTACTATCTTGCATGAAAATCTCTGTCTGATGGGGTGAGGATGGGACCTTCTGATAATCGTTTGTGTGTTCACTATGCCAAGTACAGTATCTGTATAAGAACCTTGCTGTCTATGGAAAACGAAGGAGTGATAAATAACATAATTTTCATTTTTGGGTAAACTAACCATTTAAAAGGGTTTGTCAGACAGACAGACAGACAGACAGACAGACAGACAAACAGACAGATAATTAAGGAAATCACCAGCAGGTAACATTCATTCATTCATTTTCTTTTCGGCTTAGTCCCTTTATTAATCTGGGGTCGCCACAGCGGAATGAACCGCCAACTTATCCAGCATATGTTTTACGCAGCAGATGCCCTTCCAGCTGCAACCCATTACTGGGAAACATCCATTCACTCTCATTCACACTCATACACTATAGACAATTTAGCTTACCCAATTCACCTATACCGCATGTCTTTGTACTTGTGGGGGAAACCGGAGCATCCGGAGGAAACCCACGCAAACACGGGGAGAACATGCAAACTCCACACAGAAACGCCAACTGACCCAGCCGGGGCTCGAACCAGCGACCTTCTTGCTGTGAGGCGATTGTGCTACCCACTGCGCCACCGTGCTGCCCCAGCAGGTAACAGATTAACACAAAATAATGGATAAACTGAAAGTGTTCTTAAATTTTGATCGTGTTCATTTTCAAATATCTCATTTAGTTTTTTCTTACTGTGCGTTATGTAGATCTAAAAATGCTGGATTAGTTCATTCAAAAATAAAATATATGTCATAAATTATTTACCTACACATTGTTCAAATCCCCTGAGACTTTTGTTCATCATCAAAACTCAAATTAAAATATATATTTGAAATCCAAGAGCTGAGATTTTCAAAGTCCATAAAATGAACAAAAAATTTGGTCAAAACATTTCTGAAAATGTACCTCTATATACATTCCTGGAGAGCGCCAAATACGCTCAGGAGGTAAAATTTTTTTTGCAGTTTTTGTTTTCGCGAATCCAACAGAGGCCACTGTGTACGGTTTTTAAGATCTCAAATTTCTCTCGTGAGTGACATTCCCACCTGCTGTTCTGGCGTAAATCCACCAGAGGCCGCTGTCGACTGACTGACTGACTGACTGACTGATTGACTGACTGACTGACTGACTGACTGACTGACTGACCGATCGACTGACCCACCCTCCTCTTTCCCTAAACCCAGCCAATAGTTTTAAAAAGCAATCCAGAAAAAAGCTGCAGAGAATCCCTCGCCTGATTTTTACCATGTTTTCAGATTTTACCACATTCTCACCCTGTTATTTACTTGTTTATTTTATTTTTTGGCTTTTGTTTTTGTCTTACTCACTTTCTGGAATCGCTCTTCACTGCTTTCGAATCCCATCGTCATGGTCAACTCCTCTCTGCGTCACAAGTCCTCCGACGTACATGGCAAGCCACTGGGCAAACTGGTAACAGAGGAAAAGCTGTCCATACGGAGGTAAGTGGTCAGCTGGTAAATGCGAAAAGGAACAGCATCACACTGCCCCATAGCGTTCATTTTAAAGATAAAATGCAGCCGTACGTACTTCTGGCTACATAATTCGCGATCTCCAGAAATGTATAGAGGGGTAAGTTTTCAGAATATTGAACAATTTATGGGGCTTCAGTGGTCCAACTGTAATCATTTGAAGCTCCAGGAACACTTTTGTGCACCAAAGAAACTGTAAAAAAAATTATCAAATTTATAAAATGTTATAATTAAATTTATACAAATATTATTTTTAAAAAATTGTAAATTTGTGTTTTTTAAAGGATTAATTGACCCAAAAATGAAAATTCTGTTATTAATTATCTTAAAAAAAACTGTTCAAATAACTTGGCTCCCTAATGTCTTCTGGGTGACGCGGTGGTGCAGTGGGTAGCACAATTGCCTCACAGCAAGAAGGTCACTGGTTCAAGCCTCAGGTCAGTTGGTATTTCTGTGTGGAGTTTGCATGTTTTCCCCGTGTTCGCGTGGGTTTCCTCCATGTGCTCCGGGTCCAAAGACATGCGGCATAGGTGAATTGGGTAAGCTAAATTGTCCGTGGTGTATGTGTGTGAATGAGAGTGTATGGGTGTTTCCCAGTGATGGGTTGCAGCTAGAAGGGCATCTGCTGCGTAAAACATATGCTGGATAAGTTGGCAGTTCATTACGCTGTGGCGACCCCTGATTAATAAAGGGACTAAGCCGAAAAGAAAATGAATAGATGAAATTTCCTGCAATTTTTTATAATTTTTTCCTTGCTTAATCCACCAACATGAACACATCTACAGTCTCTGTGTCTGATATTTACAGTTGCTTTCTGACAGTTCAGCTTTTCAGTTTTCTCCACGCGAGTCACCTTTGATTTCACATTCAAACATATAAAACTCCAAGCTGTGATAACCTGCCCTCTAAACAATATTGTGTCTCATAACATCATGGCAGGACGGCAGTAATGGCTTGAACTAATGTCAGCTAAAACCTATTAGTCACACTTAATGGAACAGAAAGGAGATAAAACGGGAATCATTTATTCATATTCTCCGCGGACAACATGAAAAAAAAAATCCGACCTCTTTTCTTTTTTTTTTATTTGATTTGACTATGTGATATTGCATTTATAAAGCAGCCAACCATTTCTATTTTAATATCCATCTCATATCTGTGTTTGCAGTGCTGGGAAAGCATTCCTGCACACGTCCAGTGGATATTTGTTCTGGGTCACATTCAGCTATTGAGTCTACATGACGTACTGTAAACTGAAGTCGCTGGTGGATTGGCATGAATATAGAATATAAGATCTGTTAAGGCTGTGCTATGTCATTTCTGCCTTTATCCGTATATATGTTTGCCTATAATATTTTGTGTATATTAGAGTCTCTTCATGTCAAGCTGCATTTATTTGATTAAAAACTGTGAAATTGTAACATTGTGAAATAATCATACAATTTAGAATAACTTTTGAAAGTGTATTTTTTTGCTTGTGATTGAATCATTCCAGGTGTCACCGTGGCGCAGTGGGTAGCACGATTGCCTCACAGCAAGAAGGTCACTGGTTCGAGCCCTGGCTGGGTCAGTTGGCAATCCTGTGTGGAGTTTGCATGTTCTTCCCGTGTTCACGTGGGTTTCCTCTGGGTGCTCCGGTTTCCCCACAAGTCCAAAGACATGCGCTATGGGTGAATTGGGTAAGCTAAATTGTCCGTAGTGTATGTGTGTGAATGAGTGTGTATGGATGTTTTCCAGTGATGGGTTGCAGCTCGAAGGGCATCTGCTGCGTAAAACATATGCTGGATAAGTTGGCGGCTCATTCCTCTGTGGCAACCCCTGATTAATAAAGGGACTAAGTCGAAGGAAAATGAATGAATGAATGAACTTGACATAAACAAGACCACATAACTTGTCATAAATCTGTCATAAACATGACTGTCATCTTTTTTTCAGTGGAACAAAAGAGCATCATAAAAAGTGTCAATACTCGGTCAAATAATTTTATAATAGCATCATTAATATTTTATGACATTTTAAGGTTAAGACAAATATTAATGATGCTGTTATAAATTCATGACACAGCCGAAAAGAAAATGAATGAATTAATTATTTCAGTCACTCAGTCTTCAGAGATCTTTCAAAAACCATTCTGATTTGTGAATCGAAAACATTTCTGCTTGTTAATGTTGAAATAAGTTTTGTAACTTAAAATTTGATGTGCTAAATCCATGGTATAGATCGAACTTAATTTAGAAATGTCTAGTCAGTGTAATCTATTACTGCTGAATTAAAGTGTAAATAATAAATAAATAACAATAATATTAAAAATGACAAAAAAACAACAACTTTCTGACCCCAAACTGTTGAAGGCAGTGCAAATCCGCTATCTAAACTAATAGATTTGTTTAATTTAATTCTATTTTGAATGTATTTTCCCACTATCAATTAATTTATTTGTCCTGTTATATAAATTTTCCTTTTAAATCCTTATATTTTGCCACCATTTAAACAAACATCCATTTATTCATTTTCATGAATAAATATCAGGGGTCACCGCAGCAGAATAAACCACCTTCTATTCTAGCATATGTTTTATGCAGCGAATGCCCTACCAGCCGCAACCCAGTACTTGGAAACACCCATACACTCTCACATTTACACACTACAGCCAATTTTTGTTTACCTAAGTCACCTGTAGTGCATGCCTTTGGACAGCGGGGAAACCGGAGCACCCGGAGGAAACCCACACCAACATGGGGAGAACATGCAAACTCCACACAGAAATGCCAACTGGCCCAGCTGGGACTCGAACCAGCGACCTTCTTGCTGTGAGGCAACAGTGCTACCCACTGAGCAACCGTGCCGCCCTAAACAATCATAGTTTTACCAAATTAGGCATTTTGAATCTATAATATATTTTTTTATAATTTGATCATATATTCCTTTATCTATTTTAATTAATTTTTATATAAATATATGTTGAATGAATGAAATTTTGAAATATTTTAAATTGATAGTTCACCCAAAAAAATGAAGATTTGAAGATCATACCATGATCTATCATGAGTTTTTGAACACAAAAGAAGATATTTAGGAGAAGAAAAAAGCTGGTTGCTGGCACCTAGTAACTTGCATGGTAATTTTTTCTATAGAAGTCAATGGGTGTCATCAACCAACATTCTTTAAAATATTTTCTTTTGTGTTTGAGGAAGAATAAATTGGTTGATTTTCACTTCTGTGTGAACTTTCCCTTTAAGAAGGCACTTTTAATATTCATTCTATGCTTTGCCATTGTCTGAATGTGGACACCAAAATGGGGCGGCTCGTCTTTGACCCAGAGGTGAAATTTAGTAGATTCAATATAAATCTTTTATGTCAGGCACAGACATCTGATCTTCATGCAGAAACATTAAAGACACTCATTGTGCTGTTTGTTTAGCTGAAGTTCACATTTAGCAGCACTTAAGAGACATTAAATGCATTGCTACTTAAGCAGAAGCATTAATCTTGTTGTGTACAGCATATGCCTGTGCTTCAGCTGCTCTCAAAACTCATAAAGTCTTTTTAGTAGCACTCAAAAGTAAAGCTGTCTGTTTAGGGTCAATGACAGGACACTCGTTTAATTTATACAGAATTATTCAATGCACTCCTGTCAGTAATGAGTAGGTTTAGGTTGGGTTTTTGATGTTTATGAAAAGGGGATGAGATTTTTTATGTGATTTTGAGTGTATACTCTTATGCATACTGAATGGGGGAAACGTTTTATTACCCTCTTCTTGTTACACAACTTGATACTAATATTCAATCAAATTTGAGCCAAAAATTATAAGACCAGAGCGTTATGAAAATATATTGTATACTATAAATGTATAATATAATTGTATACTATAATTTATAATCAGGGCCTCACGGTGGCACAGTGGGTAGCACGTTCGCCTCACAGCAAGAAGGTTGCTGGTTCGAGCCTCGGTTGGGTCAGTTGGTGTTTCTGTGTGGAGTTTGCATGTTCTCCCCGTGTTGGCGTGGGTTTCCTCGGGGTGCTCCGGTTTCCCCCACAAGTCCAAAGACATGCGCTATAGGTGAATTGGGTAAGCTAAATTGTCCATAGTGTATGTGTGTGAATGAGAGTGTATAGATGTTTCCCAGTGATGGGTTGCAGCTGGAAGGGCATCCGCTGCGTAAAACGTGTGCTGGATAAGTTGACGGTTCATTCCGCTGTGGTGACCCCAGAATAATAAAGGGACTAAGCCGAAATGAAAATGAATGAATGAATGAATTTATAATCAAATCTTTAGCTCTGAGAGATATCAGGTAGGCTATTATATATAAAGTTTTACAACCGCCATTTCAATTTTAAAACAGGTCAGTTAGCATTTTTCAAAGCGGCTCCATAGAAAATGCATTGTTTTTTAATGTTACAATTATTTTGCATTTAGTTATTCATTGTGACTTGAATATGATCGTTTTAGTGTTTGAGTTACTTTGTGCCTGCCTTGAACGTGACTGAAATATGTGGTCAATGTTTTGAATGCCAGTAGATGGCAGTGTTGTCTTTCAGATTGGAGATGCAGGTCATTTGAATGAATATATATACATAGAAAAATCTCTTACGTTACGTAATTACTAATATATTTAACGAAACTGTAAAATACTATACAAAATAAATAATGTGTGAATAAATAAGGTGGCTATGTGGCTAAGTAATGTGATTTGTAGAGTTGCTTTAGACGCATTTATTATTAATATAAATAAGAAGTAATGCATACTATTTGTTGTACTTCAGGAAAATGTAAAACAATTCTTCTCAGTATGATCATTTAAATCATATGAATTTGAGGTAATTCATCATTTAAAATGTTAATATAATGAATTACTTCAATCAGTTAATGTGTTGTTTTAATTACATTATAAAGATATTGTTTGTTTCTTTACTTAGCTTGTCCTTTAACTTACTTTCCAGCTCAAATGGATAGAAATGATTTTGATTGTTGATAATTGACTGTGTTTGTTGTCCAGAAATAATGATATTTCTGCAATTTGTATCTGTTACTATCCTTTAACTATTAATAGTTAGAGGATATTATTATTTATTATTTAATATTAAGTATTAATTATGTCTTAATTATTTTTGTGCTGCATAATTTGTTACCAAAAAAAATATTTTGTATCTTTTATATGAAAAGCACTGTCAGACGTCATAGTGAAATGCTCGGTTCCTGGAAGAGGACGAGATGTCTTGAGTAGCCTGAAGCCTGACACAGATATTTTATGTCTCTTGACATTCACGCTTTCGCAGACTAACTGCTCCGAGAGAGTCAGAGGTGGAAATAACAACAGCAATGGGGAGACACTTCAGGTCACTTCACAGCAACAGTGTCGCTTCACTTAAAGAAAATGTCATCTAAGCCCTAAAACAAACTGAAGGAAAATAAACGACCTCCAGGAAAGAATAATAATTAGAAACTAAATCATGGTGAGACACTGCAAGAAAGAAAAAACACTGTCTGAGATTGTCACTGTTGAGATTTTAGACTTTGGCTTTTATAGTTTAGTCTAATGTAAAGATTAAAAATTCACATTTGTTTAGTTTCACACTTTATCAATTTGTGTCCTTAGATTTCAGTTTTAAAGGATTTTTTTCTCAAAATGAGTTTGTTCTCAGAATTTTTTTCACAGTATTAAGAGAAAGGCTTATTTCTTTTAGTTTGGCTGAAGCACAAATATATTTATTTAAAAATGTACAAAATTTTTTTCAAACGGCTAAGGTCAATATTATTAACTTTTTATTTGATTGGTTGCAGAACAAACCACTTTTGTCCAGTGACTTGCCTAATTAACTTAACTTGCCTAATTAACATAATTAACAAAGTCAGAAAAAG